>BLKM01000562.1:472904-578812 GCA_013340265.1 Coptotermes formosanus | reverse complement strand
TGTACTCTTTTTCTTGGTCTTTAAAGCTTCCAAAGGAAACCCATTTTAACTATACATATACATTCTACAGAGTGGCGCGAATGTCATATGACACTGGATGCCTAACAACAGATAGAATGTGTCAAGTGATTTTTGCGCCACCCTATATATAATATTCGACATATAAAATTAACATGATTCACTTTAATTGTTTACAGATCCTAATTTTTTTCAATACTAAAATCAACAAACGTCGTATGAAATGTCCTGACGAAGAAATTTCGAAGTGTTGTAAGCTTATCAGAATATGAACCAGTTTAGCTTGAGGAATTGTAAGTTATGATAAAGTGCAATGCCGTATGTGGTTACAGACGTTTCGAAGGAACCTTATGCAACCAAATTCGTGGCACCCACTACAGTACGTGGCGCAGGGCCGCCGACAGCAGGTTCGGGCCCCGGTAAAATTCTTCTTCTGTCTCCGCAGCAAGGGCGGACGGGCTAAAAACCTTTACACTAAACTAGAAAGACTGACCCTCAGCTGCAGAGTGACTTAGGCTTGCTATGAAAGGGTTAATTTGTACAATCGACAAATAATGATACTACCGAGAAAGACAATAACATATACAACATAGCCCGGCGCCCGTAATTTGCACCGGCTCCCTCCCCGCCCCCCGCCCCTCGTCTCGTCAGCACTCACATGGCCATATAACCCACAAATTTGCAACCTCAATTTTGACCACCGTTCACGCCTCAAACAGTAAACACGAACCAACACAAAATGTGCCAGAAAACTTTTAGGATAAGATTCTCTAGCTCCAGGGGTGTAAAAATTTTACAAAAGTCTAGAAGTCAACTCAAAATTCTAGGCGCCAGAAAGGTGGCATGAACCACGTTCCATACTGAGGACCCTCCAGTATTAGGCGGTACTGTACAAAATTTAGTCGCCTAAGTGATATGACACCCAATATTTGTGCACCCCTGCCCTAAACAATAAAAAATTCTGTCGAAATGTTTTCAATAATTTCGAATACGAAATATGCAGACAGACGGACGGACGGCTCTACTCTTACCACTAAACTCACATTTATTCACATCAAGTGAAAATCACACAACAGGAAACACATTCTAATAACTTTATAATCACGACTTTCAACACTCGGAAACATCCTGTAGTTCGTAAACCGCGCCCACTTGAAATAACCGGTGACAGGTACAAAACATTCCTGTAAGGACGCGTAATCAACCTATTGTCACACTGCCTGCTATATAACGGTACGCTGAGACACGCTGACGGTCTCGATCTGCCCGAAGGCTTTTCGTATCGCCGATACGTAAGCAGTGACCACATTTACACACAGCATCGTCTAACCAAACCGCCTACCGCTAAGCAGAGTCCACGCTTTGTCTTTTTAAGTTATCTGTCTGTCCCTAATTTTCTTCCTGTGTTTTACCTACAAATCAAGATGGGAGGATAATATTAAAATCGTTTTTTAAAAAATCGGTTCGGAAAGCGTCAATTCAATTTATCCCGCTCAGGATAAGCACAAGTTTCGACCTCTTGTGAATGCGGTGATGAACCTTTGGATTGCATAAAACGTGGGGAATTTCTTGACTACCTACTTTTTAACTTCAATCACAGCGCTGTGATGATACACAATAACATAGTATAAGACCGACAATCACGATGAGGCCCTCATTTAGATTCGCTAACACTTAAAATTCCATTAATCGTTCTTAGTACTATATTGGTAATCCGTATTACCTTACGTTGGCCTATTCCGGCCGAAACATGTCGTAACCAAATTCTTGTACATGTAATAAACATTCTTAGTTGTCACTGACCGTGTTACACTCTATTACTAGTTCAGGTACTGTTAGATTTTAACCCTTTAAAGACGAAACGCATTCTGCCTAATATAAAGACTCAGGGAGTACCGCGCAGTAAACACTCTTTACCTCAGTTTAAGAAACCAATCATTTCACGACGTGTCAGGTAAAAGTTGCAGATTATTCCCAGATACGTACAAAACACATAAACGCAATGTGAGCACCATGGAGAATTGATTAAAGTTACGCCTGGTAGTACGTAAAGTTACCGCTAGGCTTTAAGATGGGCAGTGCTCCACGCAGTTGGTGCATTTAAATCAAGCCCGAACGGCCAAATATGCCACATCCTGGCGTACTTCCTTACAGGATTAGTGAAGTGGCATGTGCTCAAACGATGGGATTCTGCTGTCTTACCACATGTAAAAAAAATACACCATAAATATGACAAGATTAACATTTTAAAGCCTAGCGGTAACTTTATGTACCGCCAGGTTTAACATTAAAAAATTCTACGTGGTGCCCACATTGCGTTTATGTGTTTTGTACGGATCTCAGAACAAACAGCAACTTTTGCCTTATAAAACATTAAGAGACTGGTTTTTATAACCGAAGTGCAGAGTGTTTACAGCGCGGTACGCACTGAGTCCTTATATAAAACAGATACGCTTCGTCTTTAAAGGGTTAAAAAATTCTACGTGGTGCCCACATTGCGTTTATGAGTTTTGTACGGATCTCAGAACAAACAGAAACTTTTGCCTTATAAAACATTAAGAGATTGGTTTTTATAACCGAAGTGGAGAGTGTTTACAGTGCGGTGCGCACTGAGTCCTTATATAAAACAGATACGCTTCGTCTTTAAAGGGTTAAATGAGTATAGCATAACTCAAGTTCCAGTATTTATTGCACTAAATACTACAAACAGAGCTGTGTTAATGGTTTATACTCATTTAATGGTATGAAAACACAATGGGACTCTAAAATATGACAGCATTTGAGCTTATACATGCCGAATGCTACACACTTCGTTCAACCCGATTAAATGTGGACCGAAACAGGAAATGACACAGTGGGTTCTTCTGAAAGGAAGCATTGAATTAAGACTCCTACTCCCCACTTTTATTTTGACTGATGGGCCCACAAGGGAAGAGAAGTATCAAGTTTCTGAATATCAAATTGTAGCTTCTGGTACTGAAATGCAGAAGTTTACTATAGACTAGTACAGTCACTTCATATCGTCATAACTATATGTAACACAGTCCTTCTAGTGATGCTAACAGCTCTTCAGCTAGGCAACAATTTCCAGACTTTTATTAACTCCGGAAGTCCGCAGACGTGTTCACGACAGTCGATGTAATCTGGTTTGATACTCTTATTGGTCAGCACGGCCCTTGAGAGTAAAGCCAACATACTGTTTCGAAACGTCGAAAACCTATCACCTCACGACGCACCGTCACATTCCCAGAACATTGGGATCCTTAAATGCGAAGTCTATTTCACGTAATTAACCTTTTAAAGCCTAGCGGTAACTTTACGTATCAACAGGTTTAACATTAAAAAATTCTATGTGGTGCCCACATTGCTTTTATGTGTTTTGTACGGATCTCAGAACAAACAGCAACTTTTGCCTTATAAAACATTAAGAGACTGGTTTTTATAACCGAAGTGGAGAATGTTTACAGCGCGGTACGCACTGAATTATTATATAAAACAGATATGTTTCGTGTTTAATGGGTTAATTTTGTACGGTTATATCCCACTGTTTACATATATATATATATATATATATATATATATATATAGGCCTACACACAGACACACATATATGATGTAACATAGCCGAACACGTAGTTGACACTGGATTTTCATATGCGTACATAAGTGATCTGTTGAATTGTTAACTACTGGCCTTTACTTGCGTGCGTGCGTGTGTATTTCACTGACAAGTCCAGTGGGTCGTGCCGTCTAAGGCGTTGGGCTGTGGGCGTTCGCATGTTGGGATTGCGGGTTCGAATCACGCCGTCAGCATGGATGTCTGTCTCTTGTAAGTGTTGTGTGTTGTCAGATAGAGGTCTCTGTGTCGGGCTGATCACTCGTCTAGAGGGGTCCTATCGATGTGGTGTCTGAGTGTGATCGTGAAGCCTCGATCATGAGGAGGCCCTGGCCCACTAGTGGCTGTTGCGGCATTGGAAACAAAAGAAAATATTTATGGACTGTTTTTGGTCTGATAGCTGTGTCAATTGTTTGAAAACCTCCGACGTTTCAGAGACACACTCAGTCTCCAACCTCAGGGAAAGTGATCTCTTTCTCTGAGGGTGGAGACTGTTTCTCTGAAACGTCGGACGTTTTTAAACAACTGACACGGGTAGAGAGTTCATACAATTTCGTCGCCGTGAAATCCTGAAGACAAAAGAAAATATTTATTTCAATTCACTTTGTTTCTTTACCTCAATTTGATCTGCTGTTCTTTTCTTCACGCCTGCAATTTTGACTTGTTCCTACCCACCCACCTACCCCCCAAAAGTACTTTAGGTATCGCGGTTTAACCTTTTAAAGCCTAGCGGTAACTTTACGTACCGCCAGGTTTAACATCAAAAAATTCTACGTGGTGCCCACACTGCGTTTATGTGTTTTGTACGGATCTCCGAACAAACAGCGACTTTTACCTTATACAACATTAACAGATTAATTTTGTATAACCGAGGCGCGGAGTGTTTACAGCGCGGTACGCACTGAGTCCTTATATAAAACAGATACACTTCGTCTTTAAAGGGTTAATCCTTACATTTTTCGATCTGCTATGGAAAGATAAAATGTTCTGAGGTGAGCGACAGAAAACATTTTCTACATATAATCTGGTTTCAAATTCTTCGTGAATGGTAACCACTGTATGAAATTCACTTACACCTACCTATATTCCTGTCTACAGTGTCCTATTTGTAGTTTCCCCCCCCCCCCCTTTTTTCCATGTGTTTCTCCACTGTCACTTCATGTCTCGAGCAAAGTGCCATCAATCACTCATGAAAACTGACGCATCTCATCCATCACTAGGCTTTACCTCAGCCTCTTAACACACAATGCAACAGAAAGGAAACGTAATGAGGCGCCCTGAAGTTTCCCACGGACGTACCGAGACCCTAATTGCTGGGGTGTGTGTTGTCACAATTCTTCATACACTCTAATTAACCCAAAACGATTACAGATGCATGGAACAAAACTCTTCGGTGAATTCAGTAACAAGAGCTGTGTGAGGCAGATAAATGACATGTAAGAATACGAAGTGCAGCTGTCCCTGTTACGAATAACGCACCACGTCCTGACAACGTATAGAGGAACTAGGTACAGCACCACTCATTCTTAACCTCTATTTTCCGGTCTTTAAATCTCACAGTACCTGCTGACGGCCGGAGTTACTTTTAATTTAATTTCCCGTCCCTGCAACTAAGTGGGACAGCATTTTACCTTTATTCCATAAAGCGTTATATTTAACAGGACATGGACGGCCCGTTTGGCCAATAAAGGTTAAATTTAACAGAAGATTGGATGTGTCGGTTTTCGTACCAGGGACACTTTACCACTGAGAAAAGAGATGGTGGCACCATTAGAGAGGATGCTGTGCAGGGCTCCGAGCTGATGAAGAAGAGATAAGTCTCTTGCCCCGGCAGAGAATCGAACCCCACTTCCTTCGTCGTCCAGTCAGGAACCTTGTTACTGTAATGACTGAGCTACACCGCATCACCTTCGTTAAGTAAATCGCAGTGAACGGAACAAAACAGGAAAAGTACGAAGTTTTTAAGCCTTCTGCAAAGCAACAATGTGTTGTTTGACATGTAGCTTCAGACGTTTCGGAGGATCGTAGATCCCCTCATCTTCAGCGTCAAAGACTAACCCTGAATATTAGACGTCTACGAACCTCCGAAACGTCCGGAACTACTCACCAAATGACACAGCGTAACATCCCAAAAGCTCCGAATCTTCAGCAATGCCGCTGTGAGAACGTTAAAGCTAACAAATCGTGCTGCGTGTTACACGCCGGAGATTATTCCTGTAGCTATATCCACATAAAGTGAGGAAGGGTAAACACACGTGGACATCCCCCATCTGTCTTCACGAGACAAGTGAGCAGTACAAACTGTGTCATACAATAAGTTACCTTGTCCCCGGGTTTTGTATCTCTGATAATCTTGTTCAATGTCAAACCACTCCCCCAGGCTTCAAGATTTCTCAGTGCTGCAGCTGCCCGCTAGAATGTGTACAGGAAGGAGTTGGGAATCCTAACTTGTCATACAAGGAGATAACTTGGGATCAAAATACCGGTCAAAATCTTATTACTGGTATTTCGGTATTTTAATTTATGAAACCGCGATACCGGTATTCCAAAACAAACATCCTTCTCCAAAAATTTTAATGAAAATTAGGTGCAATGACGTAAGGAAGAAAACAGATAATTACTTGAATTCATGTTTAACCCTTTAAAGACGAAGCGTATCTGTTTTATATAAGGACTCAGTGCGTACCGTGCTGTAAACACTCTCCACTTCGGTTATAAAAACCAATCTCTTAATGTCTTATAAGGCAAAAGTTGCTGTTTGTTCTGAGATCCGTACAAAACACATAAACGCAATGTGGGCACCACGTAGAATTCTTTAATGTTAAACCTGGTGGTATGTAAAGTTACCGCCACGCTTTGAAAGGTTAAGTTCGCGCCAAACTTTTCCCTGTAGCATCTTAATAGAAAGATTAAACTTTAACTGTGCAGATCACATACCGTCTGATGGCGTGATGAACCATGACTAACGAGACGAACAAACCAGACAATTAACACTGAGGCGCGTTCGCGTAACCACTGTTGCCGTGGAAAAGCATTAAGTATTAAATATTATGTGTCTATAGCCTTAGTTACCCACCATGCAAAGCGCATGCGCCGTATTACATTGTCATCTGTGGCGTATCCGGCTCTACCATATTTTTCCACATTATCTCATAAACGGCACGATTTTCGGAAAAATTTATTGAACATAAAATATGTGTTTTTTCTCTACAACTTTTGTCTGAAACATTTCTCATTCTAAGAACACCTCAGAAAGATACCAATGATAAACGTACATACGTCTTCACGCAGAGTACCCGTTAATCTTGCCAGATTTTAATAAATGTTCAATTTCCCGACAAATTCTCCAAAAATTCGCAAATATCAAATTTTATGAAAATCCGTCCAGTGGAAGCCGAGCTGTACCATGCGGACGGAGAGACATACACGACTAAGCTAAAACTCGCTTTTCGTAATTTTGCGAACGCGCCTACAAATGCGTGGAACTGGGGATGGCCTAGTACAACGTGCCGTCCCGACATCCGCAATGACTGAGAAAAAACCACCAAAAAAAACTGAGATGACGGCTTGTCTCCGGATCGCGACTTGAACTCCGGACCTCTGGACAAGGAAGCAAAATGCTAACGACAGGAACATCACATTCGGTACTTGTGTGTGTGCGCGCGTGTATGTGTGTGTACAAATGAAAGGCTGTCCCACTGTACCAACAGCACGACAGCGGAACTTGCCGGTGTTTGCTATCGGCAGAAACCCTACAAGACTAGCCTACATGAAATTGGCTTTATGCCGTCTTAACGCCAGGACATTCGATGCTTCGCGTTACAAAACCACAACCGCAACCCAGACGCAGCCTCGGTCGTGATATACCCTACCCGCCATACCTGGAAGTTTCAACAAGCCAATACAAACACAGGTACAACTACCTCTTTTTAAGGGTAGAAACCTCTGCTAGCTACGATCCTGGAAACAGCGTGAATCAAAGACAGTCACAGACCCAATGTTAAGAATGGGGCTTAGTTCCTACGTGGTAGTTATCATCCCTCTTCTATGATAGTACGCAGCGTAGAGTGGTAATTATGTACAGAATTAGGATTTACAGACGTTTCGGATGAATGTAGTGGCTCCATCTTCCGGGTCAGTCTACAAAGACTGGGATCTTAGTTACTTTTTGTTACGTCAAAACACAACAGCTGCTAGGAACAGTTTTGTTACCATTAGCTGACAGCAGTACGCGTGTCGCAAGGGATCAGCGCTCCTCGGCGGGCTCTCTCTCCGCTGCATACCGTCACGTTCTCACCGCAGGCATCCCCGTGCATAAGAGACCGTCTCTTCACTTCCCTGGCCAACACGACCCAGGTGATAGAATTCCTATTGGCCCTAACAGTACTCAATCTGTAGCCTGCATTACGACAGGTCCGTAGCGTCTTCCAAAGCGAGTTCTCCATAGGGTGCGATCTGGTGCTTCCTCTTGCAATTTCCAGTATCCTATCTTTTCCTTAAGGTCATCCAGTAGCCGCTCACGTCTTCTTTCTCATCATCCCGTCACTTCTGTCCTTCCCTCTAACTAACTCCATAGAGCAGACGCCATCTTGAGAAGCTAACAGTTTCTCAGCTAGTCAAGACATTGCCCGTATTTTATGGAACCCGGAGGTTTATTACCGCATTCACAACAGCCCGCCACCTGTCCCTATCCTGAGCCAGCTCAATCCAGTCCATGCCCCATCCCACTTCTTGAAGATCCACTTTAATATTATCCTCCCATCTACACCTGGGTCTCCCAAGTGGTCGCCTTCGCTCAGGTCTCCCCACCAAAATCCTGTATGCACCTCTCTTTTCCCCCATATGTGCTACACGCCCCGCCCACCTCATTCTTCTCGATTTCATTACCCAAATAATATTTCGTGATGAGTACAGGTCATTAAGTTCCTCGTTATGTAGTCTTCTCCACTCCCCTGCTATCATTCCCTCTATCCTTCCTTTAATAAGGCATTTCCTACGCAAGATGTGACCAATCGAGTTAGCCTTCCTTCTTTTTCCTGAGTGCAGGATATTCGTCCCCCTTGACTCTATGTAACACTTTTTCATTCTCACACGATCGGTCCAACTGATCTTTTCCATCCTTCTGCAGCACCACACTTCAATACTTTCCGAAGTATTTCTGACCTACTTTCCGAAGTGCCCACGTTTCAGCACCATACGAACTGATGCTCCAAATGTGGCACTTAACTAGTTTCTTCCTTAAATATAAGTCCAATTTGCTGGTAAAAAGAGCCTTCTTCTCGCTGAATGCTGCTTTTGCCATGGCAATCCTGGGTTTAATTTCGAGTGTACATCTTGCATCATTTATCATGCTACCCAAATAGGTGAAATATTCCACATTCTCCAATCGTTTTTGATCTATCCTAATTTTTACTGGGGACGGTTGCTTTGTGATTCTCACTACGTTACTTTGGTGCACATTCATTTCCATTCTATAGCATCTTCCACTTTCAATTAGTCTACCAATCACGCCCTGTAGCACCCGTTTCTTCCTTAGCCCGTAGCACCCGGTCACCTGCATATTTCACAGTAGGAATTACCCGTCCTATTTTGAAGTCTCCAACCAAACTCTTGAAGGCTTTCTGTTAGAGCTCCAGAATAACACAAGGCATTTTTACACTTCTGCTGACGTAAAAATGAAGGCAGGACGTTACTACGAAACATAGCACCTACCTACCGACACTAAATGTTCCTATATCCCACAACAACACTTCTCCTGACGTAAAAATGAAGGCAGGACGTTACTACGAAACATAGCACCTACCTACCCACATTAAATATTCCTATATCCCACAAGAACGCAGTTTTTCAATGGTATACTGTTCACACCAAGTTTCGTCAAAATCGGCCAACTGGTTAAGAAGTTAAAATAAGGGGGGGGGGTGGGATTTCATATGCATACTTTTGTTTCCATCTTTATGGTCGGGAAAGTAAACAAAGACAACAAACTGTCACGTTTTTCAACACCATGTTTAAAACGTGTTCAGAATAGATTCGTCTTCCGAAATGTTATCCGAAATCACGAAGTTCAAAGCTGCTGAAATTTATGTTCACTTCTATTTGTCGCCGAACAACCAAACACAGTTTGCTATTATTGCCACAAAAGTTTCAGAGGAACGCACTACTTCCATCTTCAGGGCACATCGTAATCTTAATTCCCACCTCTGTGACCTCTACTCTCACTATCCCAGCAGTTTATAATTATGCAACGCCCTTGTGTTCTATTTTTCTGCTTTCTCGCGGAAGAAACTTCATTACTATGACGATTCTTCCCACCTTACTTTCACTATTGAGATATCTTTCTTTTTTCCCCCCCACTTTTTTTACCACTTCGTCTTGTCAGATGTTTGCAGTCCGTTCCAACCTCACGTTCTTTTCATTTTTCACACCCTATTTCACTTTTTTTCATCTTCTACTTTCCTCTTCTTTATCCCCTTACTCAACCGTTCGTGCCACCAATAACCACAAATCAAAACCACTGCAGACATCTCAAGCGATGGAATGTATTTTACAACTTATTTGAATGCGTGACTTCAGGCTCCCGCTGCCGTGCACACGAATTCTTCGCTCTTCTGGGAATCTACGCAGCGTAGACTGGTAGTTTGTTACGGACGTTTCGGGACAACCTATCTGTCCCATCTTGTCTACATGGCCCTTGAAGATGGGACCGATAGGTTGTCCCGAAACGTCCCTAACAATCTACCAATCTACGCTGCGTTAAAATACCAGAAGAGTGAAGATCTGAACTTATTTGAAGTCCGCTGTCCTTCGTCCATGGCTTATTTAGCCCTTTAAAGACGAAGCATGTCTGTTTTATATACCGCGCTGTAAACACTCTCCACTTCGGTTATAAAAACCAATCTCTTAATGTTTTATAAGGCAAAAGTTGCTGTTTGTTCTGAGATCCGTACAAAACACATAAACGCAATGTGGGCACCATGTAGGATTTGTGAATGTTAAACCTGGTCGTATGTAAAGTTACCGCTAGGTTTTAAAATGTTAACGATGCGGTCAGTACATCTGAGTGCACAGCGCTGAATGGCTGGATGATCTGTCAAAGGCTTTGGAAGAGGGAAGTGGTCTGAACTTAAATTTCGGTACTATTCGCTTGGACATTCTGACAAAAACAACAGAAAACTCCGCTGGGTTGATAGCCGTGTCAATTGTTTAAAACCCTCCGACGTTTCAGAGACACACTCCATCTTCATCCTCAGAGAAAGTAATCCTCAGGAAAAGATTACTTTCCCTGAGGATGGATACGGAGTGCGTCTCTGAAACGTCGGAGGGTTTTAAACAATTGACACGGCTATTAGACCCAGAAGAGTTCATACAAGAAAACCCCGTGATTTCAGGCTTCCGCCGCGATGTAGAGGATTGTCCGAAACGTCGCTAAAGGACTACCACTCGATGCTGGAGGATGTCCAAGAAGAGCACAGATCTCAACATAAAACTCGTCGGGACAGCTGAGCTCTGCGGCCTGACTGAACCCTGGACTTCCTAAGTACGTGCAATGACCACGCGGTCACGACATTTATTTAACTTCGCTATCATATCCGGGCTGTGAAGTCGGAGTCGTGGAGTCGGCAAAAAAGTACCGACTCCGACTCCGACTTCGATATAAAATCTTAAATAGATACTAGCTACAATAACCATTACACTTATACTTAAATATAGGTTATAAGTCTAAAAAATAGCCTGATGATTCACGTGGTGGTGATGAAATGTCTTATGATACCATTTACCGTTTTAGTAGGTTTACCATTATCATATAATACATATTGAGCTTTTATGAAGGAGTCGGAGTCAGAGTCGGAGATTTAAAAATTGAGGTGTCGGAGTTTGAGGCTTTATGTACCGACTCCACAGCCCTGTATCATACGTACCAAGATTATAGCATTTCACAAGACTGATGCGTACTCGGTATACTGACTAGGCCGCGGGATACCAGTCTATAATATCGCAGTCGCCGGATCCTTCTTAACCTTTTAAAGCCTAGCGGTAACTTTACGTACCACCACGTTTAACATTAAAAAATTCTACGTAGTGCCCACATTGCGTTTATGTGTTTTGTACGGATCTCAGAACAAACAGCAACTTTTGCCTTATAAAACATTAGGAGACTGGTTTTTATAACCGAAGTGGAGAGTGTTTACAGTGCGGTACGCACTGAGTCCTTATATAAAACAGATACGCTTCGTCTTTAAAGGGTTAAGACAGAAGATGCTGCAGTCCGCATCTTCTATTCCATAAACCGCATCGCGCAAGATCCTCCCTGCCGATATCCAACGATGCAATCTTGTGATGCATGGTGCGCGCGCGCGCGCACACACACACACACACCATCATACCCCACCCCTTTCAGAGCATCCAAAACATGCGACATATAATAATGACCTGAATACCACAAGACGTTTAGTTTGCTGGAATGTCGCCAGATGCCTCAACTCAGACAAGCATATATCATTTTTATCTAGTCACTTAAGATCGATTCCTCTTCTCTTCATTTGTCAACTCAATATAACCAATTTTCATCAGCAGTGCGTTCCGAAATGTCTTTATCAAAATTACAAAAGAAAAACTTGTTCATATATACATACAAATACAGTGAAAGACAACGTCACAGAAATCGACTGCGGCGAATGCCTCGTTTCTGATATGTTACGTTTTAGATGACGATTCAGCATTTCACGTTGAGGGGACGTCTTGAGGTATATGGCTGTTGGAGGTTTGCCAAAAAGAAATGCCATAAAAATCGAAGTTTCGTGCCAGTGAATCTCGTAACAAAATACGTAGACGTCCTGTCTACTCTACAGAAATGCGGCGTAGACAAACCAGCCGTGACGGTACTGCGTAATACAGTACGTCCGTGAATGGTCTATACGATTTGGGATCTGGTTACACTCACAGTACGTTTCAGGCAGAGCTGAAATATGTATCAGCCATAAAGATCAACTCCAAAAAGTTCCAGTCTGCTGCCTAGCCTGCAGTATACTGTACACTCCGCCCGGCTCTGACAGCTAGATTCGCCAGTATCCCTAAACTTCACAAATACAGGAAGACATTCCAAATCATATTCATCAACAAGATGGGGCCCACCACACTTCTATAACGAACTGAATTCGTATGTAGATCAACTTTCCCGTAGTCAATGGACTCGGCGTGGAGGCCGAATAGCATGACCCCCGAGTTCACCAGATCTCAACCAATGGATTTTGGTCTTCTCTAGATTCATTTCAGACAATATGTGTCCCACCGTCACCGATGACAACAGGCGACCTCAGGACAAAGACCACAGAGGATTGTACAAACCTAACAAGAATATTCTCCAAAAACGTGTAACACGACGTTGAATACTGGTTTGACACTGCTAGAGCAACACGTGGTAGATGCGAGGATAATATTAAAATGGATCTTCAAGACGTGGGATATGGGGAATGGACTGGATTGATATGGCTCAGGACAGGGACGGTTGGCGGGCTCTTGTGAATGTGGTAATGAACGTTCGGGTTCCATAAAATGTGGGAAATTTCTTGACTAGCTGAGGACCTGTTAGCTTCTCTAGAAGGACTCTGTTCTATGGACTTGGTTGGTTGGTCGGTTGGTTGGTTGGTTGGTTGGTTGGTTAGTTACAACCCACGTGGCGCCCAAATAACAGCACTGGCTAAACTGTTTTTTTTTTTTTTGCAGGCACGTTGTGATTTTTAAATGTGTACGTTAAATGCGCCCCGAGTAATTCGGATTAAAATCATAGTCCATCTTCGCGGTCGGCCCTTCTACCTTACAACAGAGGCAGCGGGTTCCTCCAAAATGTCACACGTGCATAAAACTACACGACATCAAACACAAACCCGTAGTGTCGGTTGAAAGTGAACTGCCAATCTGCAGAAAGGTGTCAAGTTTCTCCATCAATCAACAGTACACATGCACGTGCTTACGTACATACGCATATACAGGCAAAGTAATGCTGTACCTGTTCTTAATTACGCAATACGTTACGACGTGTGGGAAAGTAACGTTAATACGCATTCTCAGCCTACACTAGATGATGGTGAAAGGTCAGATTAATGCCCACGCAACTTTACGCTAGAAGACGTAGTACTATGTGGTATGTACCTGCTGGTTAGCACGTTTGGTGAACGCCAGAACTGTTCTGGTTGCAGTGGTAAATAGATATGCAGATCCCTCCTCCTGTCGAAAATAGAACCTCATTTATTCAACCCGTAGCCTCCTCATTGGACCGAGCTACCCAGCTCATAGGTACATCGAAATATAGGCACATAAGTAAACGGCAGCTGCGCCAAAAAAAAACTGACTTAGAGAAAATATGTAGTTGGACTAACTACAAGGCCGATCCCAGTGGCCGCGCCGTCTTAAGGCGTAGGTCTGCGGCCAAGCGCTTGTTGAGATCGCGGGTTCAAATCCTACCGGGGGCATGAACGTTTGTCTCTTGTGAGTGTTTGTGCTGTCCGGTAGAGGTGTCTGCGACGGGCCGATCCCTCGTCCAGAGGAGTCCCGCCGACTGTGGCGTGTGTTTTGAGTGTGATCAAGTAAAAAATAAAAACCCTCCAACCTGCTGTGAACAAGTACATAGAAGAGGGAAGGACTACGTGTTTTGTCGGGCTGATCCCTCGTCCAGAGGAGTCCTACCGACTGTGGTGAGTGTTTCAGTGTGATCAAGTAAAAAACAAAAACCCTATACACCTGCTGTAAACACGTAGGTAGAAGAGGGAAGGACTACGTGGTTTGTCGGGCTGATCCCTCGTCCAGAGGAGTCCTACCGACTGTGGTGTGCGTTTGAGTGTGATTAAGTAAAAAATAAAAACCCTCTACACCTGCTGTGAACAGGTAGAAGAGGGAAGGACTGCGAAACGAAACTAACTACAAACCTCTTACTTTGTCCTTTGTGTTCCCCAGACGGTCACATGCGTTTTGTTTTCTAAGTACACCTAAACGAGCCGCATTCAAAAATCACCATAAAGGTAAAACGGTGAAGCTATCGCTGTCCGCGCCAAGAAGGCATATACTGGGAAGACAGGTACAGCCCTACTCAATCTTAACCTTTTAAAGCCTAGCGGTAACTTTACGTACCACCAGGTTTAACATTAAAAAATTCTACGTGGTGCCCACATTACGTTTATGTGTTTTGTACGGATCTCAGAACAAACAGCAACTTTTGCCTTATAAAACATTAAGAGACTGGTTTTTATAACCGAAGTGGAGAGTGTTTACAGCGCGGTACGCACTGAGTCCTTATATAAAACAGATACGCTTCGTCTTTAAAGGGTTAAGCTTGTAATCAGATGAAGGCGAACGGTCAACGCTACGATCGGCTGCTTTAACTCCTGAAAACAACCCCGGTACCCACTGAACAGGAGGCTGTGTGGGCCGCAGAACCGGTGCGGAAGTTTCGCACAGAATAAAACCCTCTTCCCGCTGCAGGTATTCGAACCCTGGACCATCCAGCCCAATGACTGGAATTTTAAGGGATAATAAAACAGGAAGTTACCAGCACCGCCCTATGTTTTCTGCCGCCGCAGGCAACAATTTTTTTGCCCGCCGCAGCCGCCCCCTACCCCATATTAGTCTCAGTTCTTAATCACACCTCAGCACTTTGCATATTTTTTGATACATCAAAATTGAGACACATAAAGCAAACAAAACTGTCGTTATAGAAATAAAACACTATCAGTGAATTTTTACGAAAACACGGACGCCTAAAAATGCCTCCCCAAGCACGTGCTTGCTTTGCTGGTGCCTAGAGCAGGCCCTGCCGACCACTCACTTCCCTCTACTGCCAACGTTAACGGTGAGTGGCAGTAAATCTCCATCCCCCCCCTCCCCCATGCCGTAAGAGCTTGGAGCTTAACCTTTTAAAGCCTAGCGGTAACTTTACGTACCACCAGGTTTAACATTAAAAAATCCTACGTGGTGCCCACATTGCGTTTATGTGTTTTGTACGGATCTCAGCACAAACAGCAACTTTTGCCTTATAAACCATTAAGAGACTGGTTTTTATAACCGAAGTGGAGAGTGTTTACAGCGCGGTACGCACTGAGTCCTTATATAAAACAGACACGCTTCGTCTCTAAAGGGTTACATTAAGGTTCTTACAACTTCTAGAAATTCAGCCTGAAAGGAATACAATCTCCCAATGATTTTAAGACCCATACAAACTCACTCTAGAACAGCCGGTTCCTGTACGGAACACGGATTGCATCAACAGCACTCACCGTCGTTTTCTTGAAGCGCCGACTACCGCTGCGTCGCAGTGTACCGCCGCGGATGTTGGCGTCATCGAGCTCGACATCGGTGCCGTCTAGTCCAGAGCGCCGGCTCAATTCGCACAGTTCAGCTACGGGTTGGACCTGCACGAAAAACACCAATACTTAAAAGTCAATACAGGAACGTGGAACACGAGGCAGGGCCCACAGCAAGTCTGCGTGGGCTAAGCAGCGGAGGGCACAATCGTCTGCGACGTGATCACAGTGTCATGAGAGGTAACGGGTCTCACTGTACCAGAACATGTAGTTTATATACACTTTATTTTACTACGGAGCAGGGACAGCGCAATCGGTATGTGCAGCGACTGCGCTACAGGCTTGTCAGAGGTTTAAATCCCGACATTGGCACGACACCTTTCTCTTCTCCAAACCGTCCCCGCCCGTTCTGGCGATCACCCACCCTTCTATTCAATGGGAATCGTGCTTCTTTTCAACAGTGCAGAGCGGCCGGGGCGTGATGGCAAACATAAACCTCCATCCAGTGCGGAGGTCAAGAATGTCTGGAGCTATACCTCCAATTCCCCTATATGCCTTCATGTGTGTACAGGGATAACTTCACATTTCTATTTCTATTCTATAACTATATCGTCGAAGACTCAGGGTGTTCGAGAATAGGGTGCTGAGGAGGTCATTTGGGCCTAAGAGGGACGAGGCGACAGGGGAGTGGAGAAGACTACATAACGACGAACTTAATGACCTGTACTCATCACCAAATATTATTCGGGTAATCAAATCGAGAAGAATGGGATGGGCGGGGCATGTGGCACGTATGGGGGAAAAGAGAGGTGCATACAGGATTTTGGTATGGAGACCTGAGGGAAGGCGACCCCTTGATAGACCCAAGCGTAGATGGGAGGATAATATTAAAACGGATCTTCAAGACGTGGGATGGTGGCATGGACTGGATTGTGCTGGCTCAGGATAGGGACAGGTGGCGGGCTCTTGTGAATGCGGTAATGAACCTCCGGGTTCCATAAAATGCGGGGAACTACATCGTTGAATGGTAGGATGAATTATGAACTGGAAAGGATCCGGAAGGTAGCCGTGGTCGGCTAATGAAGGACAATACTATCTCGGCAATTGCCTGGAGGAAATAAGCACAAAAGAGCAAAAAAATGGAGTTCAGGTAAGGCCTAAAAGTGATCAACAACGCAATTCGTCGTCACAAAGCACGAAAAGTAAAGCAAAAGTTATGGTTACTTTCTTATAGAGATAAAGGGTCGAAACGTCGAATTCTTGACGTTTCGACACTTCAGGACGAGGACACTACGTTGCCTCGAAACTTCCAGAATCGAATACCCAGTGACGCAGTGTCACATCCCAGAAGAACGGAATCCGTAAATACACCGCCGTCAAAACCTAAACACTCTTGACTACAAACTTGCATCTAATGCAACATTCAAACCCAGGACCAGCTCCGACTTCCCCAGGAAGTGACGTAAGAATGGGGCTAAGGGTACAGCGGAACCGTTCTCCCTGAGTTCTCTCCATACGCCGCTATTTCACTGGTTTCCGATACAGGAAGCAGTGCCAGCACAACGGTGTATGTAGGCCAAACGTGTGTAATTACTTTAACAAGCCCTGTGTCCCTCCTCTTCCTTAAGTATGCAGAAAAGGCATTACGTCAGCTCTCGAGTGCGGCCACACTGTTTGCGGTATTAACTCCGCACTGACATTGCATTTTACAGCAAAAGGTCTCCATGTGCTTTCCGCCAACTGGCCTTTTACAGTTCACAATTTACTCTGAAATAACAACGTAATTAAAAACAGCACTAACAACCCAGAACCTTGTGGAGTCTATACCGCCACGTACCTCAACACATTTTAATGTCCTGTTTCCCATCTGAAAACATTATTACTTTAAGTGCTCTGTACGGTGACCACACCGACTCTGGGACCCACCCAACCTGCTGCTTTAACCCTTTAAAGACGAAGCCTATCTGTTTTATATAAGGACCCAGTGCGTACCGCGCTGTAAACGCTCTCCACTTCGGTTATAAAAACCAGTCTCTTAATGTTTTATAAGGCAAAAGTTGCTGTTTGTTCTGAGATCCGTACAAAACACATAAACGCAATGTGGGCACCACGTAGAATCTTTTAATGTTAAACCTGGTGGTATGTAAAGTTAACGCTAGGCTTTAAAAGGTTAAGGATAACGAGTGGTCTTTGCCATGGGTAAATCGGCTGAGGCGTGAAGCTGACCACTCACCTCCATCTAGTGCTGAGGTTTAGGAATACGGGAAGCTACAATTCCACTCCTCCAAACGCCTTCATGGTGTGTACAGCGACAACTCTGCCTCTAATTTACCTGGACCTTTTTATTTGTGGTTCACTAAGGATGTGGAAATTAGTTTCTGTCCCTACGTAAAGAACACAGATTGCTGACGATGCAAGTCTTCTGGGACGTGAATTCTTCTTCAACTGCAACAACCCTGAAAGGAAGGCATTATGATCCTCCGAAACGTCTGGAACTACTCGCCCAACGACACGGCGTCACATCCCAGAAGACTTGCACACTCAGCAACCGCTGTGAGAACCCCATATCCCACAACACACACTCTAAAAAAAGGATGATGGGGTGAATATTTGGGCCTTAACCTTTTAAAGCCTAGCGGTAACTTTACGTACTACCAGGTTTAACATTAAAAAATTCTACGTGGTGCCCACATTGCGTTTATGTGTTTTGTACGGATCTCAGAACAAACAGCAACTTTTGCCTTATAAAACATTAAGAGACTGGTTTTTATAACCGAAATGGAGAGTGTTTACAGCGCGATACGCGCTGAGTCCTTATAAAAAACAGATACGCTTCGTCTTTAAAGGGTTAAAGCCTAGCGGTAACTTTACATACCACCAAGTTTAACATTAAAAAATTCTACGTGGTGCCCACATTACGTTTATGTGTTTTGTACGGATCTCAGAACAAACAGCAACTTTTGCCTTATAAAAAATTAAGAGACTGGTTTTTATAACCGAAGTGGAGAGTGTTTACAGCGCGGTACGCGCTGAGTCCTTATAAAAAACAGATACGCTTCGTCTTTAAAGGGTTAACGGGGGAAGAATCTGGAAAGCGCAAAAAGTTGCATTGTGAGGAGCCTGTAATTTAGAATTGCACTCTTCAGCAAACAAACACAGGATAATCAGTGAAGGGCGTGAAGGAAAATGTGTGTAGCACATATCGGAGAGGAAAATTCAAAGCTTTGACCGGGAAAACCGCAGGAATATACCACTTGCGAGACTGAGGTACAGGTGACTGCAAAGGCCAACGACTAGTAGCGGGCTCTTGCGGACATGATAATGAACTTCCGGGTTTCGTACAATCTGGACAGCGACTAGTAGTCTCTCTGGGAGGGCCATGCACTGCCATGTCAGCAACTTAATGAGTTACTACTGGTCAGCAAATCCTTCAGCCCAGTGATCAGCAGCCGGTGACGCGTGACAGAGTGCAAATTGCTGCTTTCGTTCGTGGAATCGGCTGAAAGTTCGTACTTTGCTGCCTTGGGGACCATATGTGAAGACATTTATGTCGAAGTTCAGGTGATGTACAGCCTCGGCATGAAAACCAGGGCTGTGGAGTCGGTACACAAAAGTTCCGACTCCGACTCCTCGATTTTTAAAACTCCGACTCCGACTCCATAAAAGTTCAATATGTATTAATAACGGTAAGCCTATAAGACATTTCACCGCCACCACGTGAATCATCAGGCTACTTTTTAGACTTATAACCTATATTTAAGTATAAGTATAATTGTTACTGTAGCTATCAGGGCTCTGGAATTGGAGTATCTAGTTACGATTTTAGACTGAGGTCGCAGTCGGAGTCGGTACATTTTTTTCCCAACTCCGACTCCACCTAAAATTCCTTCCGACTCCACCCAAAATTCCTTCCGACTCCGACTCCACCTAAAATTCCTTCCGACTCCGACTCCACCTAAAATTCCTTCCGACTCCGACTCCACAGCCCTGATAAAAACACAGAAAGGAGGTACACTGGTGACGGTTGGAGTCAGGGTCTACCAGCGTTATGGCGTGAAGCAGCGAACGAACTGGGATTTGACAAGACGCCGCCACCTGCTACACTGTGATTATGTGTGCGTGAAATCACTGGCAATGATGAACTTTACTACTGTGGTTTCCAAACTCGTTAATTTCATTACGTCAAAAGGAATGAATCCCCGATAATTTTAGACTCTTCTGAGATAACCTGAATGCACTGATATTCTCTATGATACAGTTCGTCGGTTTAGATGTGTTCCAATGACTTCATATCATAAACTGAATTGGGCACGTAGAGGATACCTATTCTTCAGCTCCGTGACTGCGACTCAATGTTCCCTCTAAGCTGCGCGGGTGCACGGCCGCGCAGTAACTGAGACTCTCCCGTGCACACTGAATTGTTGCCACGCAGTTGGAATTTTTCAATTTTCATTGTAAATATTCTTATTTTGCATATTACAAAAAAGTATAAAAGTGCCGCGCAGTCATCAGGTAGTGTAAAAATTTTCTGCTCAGAGCAGCAGCAGGTCCGTGCAGCTGTAAAAAAAAAATTAGAGGGAACGTTGCTGCGATTGGATGTGCTACTTCGCGCAATGAATTCACCGTTGCCGTCCGCAATAATACCACGTTCGAAACCCATTACTTTCGACGGTAACTTTTACCTGTCATTCTCACCTTGCACTTCCTGCCACAGGGATGGACGCTATTAACCTTTTAAAGCCTAGCAGTAACTTTACGTACCGCAAGGTTTAACATTAAAAAATTCTACGTGGTGCCCAAATTGCGTTTATGTGTTTTGTACGGATCTCAGAACAAACAACAACTTCTGCCTTATAAAACATTAAGACACTGGTTGTTATAACCGAAGTGGAGAGTGTTTACAGCGCGGTACGCACTGAGTCCTTATAAAACAGATACGCTTCGTCTTTAAAGGGTTAATTAAGCCAGATGAAATTCGTGAGAGATCGAGGTTCACGGCGTAGCTCAGTATTGTTGGCAGCACCTTCAGGATCTTAACGGGATGAGCCCCAGCTAACACACACGTAAGGATGATATTTTGTGGAACTATTTTAGGTTATCATCGTCACCATTAGGGGTGCACAAATCCCGAACACCAAGTCACCCAGGCGACTAAATTTCTGACAGTCGCGACTAATATCTGTGGTTCCTCGGTATGGTACTTGCTTCATTTCACCGTTCTTGTGCCTAAAATCTTGAGGTAGCCCGTATATTTCTTCGAAAATTTGTTCATCTCTGATTATCACCATCATCTGTTGCACCTAATGTTTGAGGAATGGTGTTTAAACATTCAATTTAGGTGCTGAATCACTTATAGATCTAATCTTTGTGGCGACTCTTGCGTTCTTGGTGGTTCGTGTGTGTCTTTATGTAACCGTGTTTGTACTTATTTTGTGCTGGTTTTATAACTGGCCATTCCGCCGTTAACTGGCGCATTAATAAAGGGGAACAGACCGAGCTGAATGGAAATGATTTGTCATCTCCACCTCCACTGAACAAGCCAATGGAGTACACAGTCTTGGTAGTAAGGAAAAGGTAAAGGTGTCCCTGAACTTAATCAACCACCAAGCAATAAAGACGTATAGGGAAGTGGAGGTATATCTCCACAACTTCTTAACCTTCTCATTAGACAAAGAAAGTGATAAGATGCAGGCTCAGACTGTTTTAATTCTGGTGAAAGTCTCCACGGTACCCACTCGATTATTTTTTGGAACCCGGAGGCGGCCTGATCTCTTGTCCGTTCTGGAACAAAACGCCGGTTCGTCGGTCTTCCTGGCTATGGTTTTGTTACAATACCGACTTGAGCCACCCTGGCTGGTAACACAGTGAGCGCCGTAATGGACAACGGACGCAAACAAAAGGATTTTGTAAATTAAGTTCGCTTTACCTTCTTCATCCACCGCTTCGGTAAGCATGAACCCGTTCCGTTACACTGTAGGAATGCACAGCGCTCTGATGTGGAAACCGGCTTAACTACAAGGCGAAAAGTATAATATAAATGGTGGTTTTTGAAACCTGTATGCACTTACATTTCGAGCTTGCTAATTAGTTTGACATTACAGTCACGGAAACTAAAAGCTTCCAAATGCGTTCTTTGTATTTCCCCTGCCAAAATGTACAATCAACACATTTCTCACGAGAAACGGAAATTTTGCGATCTCGTGCAACGCGTCGGGGGGTTTTCACGTCAATACTAATGGACACTCAAGTATTCTGGGATTTTACGCCGTGCCTACCGGCATTCACCGACGTTTCAGAGAACAGTAATGCCTACTCCGAAACGTCAGTGAAAATTTACCGGTCGACGTCGTATAACATCCAAGAAGACAAATATCAACACTGGATAACAAAGATGTTCAATGTGTGTACCCACTACGTATAAACTGTGTGTATGATTTGTGCACAAACTGTGTGTATGATTTGTGCACAAAGTGTGTGTATGATTTGTGCACAAACTGTATATATGATTTGTGCACAAACTGTTGTGTATGATTTGTGCACAAACTGCATGTATGATTTGTGCACAACTTGTATGTATGAATTGTGTACAAACTGTATGGATTGTGTACAAATTATATGTACGAACTGTGTACACACTGTATGTTTGAGATGTGCACAAATTGTATGTATGAAATGTGTACACGCTGTATGTTTGAACTGTGCACACGTTGTATGTATGGACTGTGCACAAATTATATTATGAACTGTGTACACATTGTATGTTTGAGCTGTGCACAAACTGGATGTATGAAATGTGTAAAAATTGAATGTATGAACTGTGTATAAAGTGTACGCAGGAACTGTGTACAAATTGTATGTACGAACTGTGTACAAACTTTTCGTCGATTTCGTTAATACTTTTGGATGTACAGCCTAGATTAGAAATGAAATTAAATTTGCTACATCTGTCAGTTACGGCTACCTTGCAAGATAGTTTACGTCATTCAAGGTACATTTTTATAAAAGGTTACATTTTTACAACTTACTTGCTCAGAGTCTCCTTTATTGCTGAACCCAGCAAGGCAACTTCATCGCACAAGCAGCCACATCCACTGACAGCAGCCGTGGCGAGGGCAACGATAAAAGAAACGCTCTGTATGTACACAGCTCTGCTTATTCGTTCATCTACGGACATATATCTACGTTAATTTAGGTATACAAATCGCAACTGGTAGCTATCGCCAAATTAGAATTTGAGCAATTTACAACAGCCTCAAATACAAAATTTCATTAAAATCCGCCAAGTTCAATAGCTGAAAGACAGAAGAAGAAGCACGCGAGTGAACATTACATTCTCATCATACCTTAAGCGTACGCATTTCACGCAAAAAGAAGAAATGATTGACACAACGGGCGCTTTTGCTCGATCTACAGTCAGAACATATCTTAACCCTTTCAAGACGAACCGTATTTAAGGACTCAGTCCGTACCGCGCTGTAAACACTCTCCACTTCGGTTATAAAAACCAATCTCTTAATGTTTTATAAGGCAAAAGTTGCTGTTTGTTCTGAGATCCGTACAAAACACATAAACGCAATGTGGGCACCACGTAGAATTTTTTAATGTTAAACCTGGTCGTATGTAAAGTTACCGCTAGGCTTTAAAAGGTTAAAGACGAAGCGTATCTGTTTTATATAAGGACTCAGTGCGTACCGCGCTGTAAACATTCTCCGCTTCGGTTATAAAAACCAATCTCTTAATGTTTTATAAGACAAAAGTTGCTGTTTGTTCTGAGATCCGTACAAAACACATAAACGCAATGTGGGCACCATGTAGAATTTTTTAATGTTAAACCTGGTGGTACGTAAAGTTACCGCTAGGCTTTAAAAGGTTAATCTTGTCACAAACACTCCTGTTTCAAACAAGCAGTTTGTTAGCCGCCAAAAAAGGTTTAAGATGCCACATAAAAGAAGAGATACGACTGGGACATTCACACTCTCGCTCGATCGATAAAACGTTTCTTATCCTTTTAGAAGTCAGTGTTTTCCTCCCTATCCTTCGCGCCTAAATCCCCCCGGGAACATGACTTCTGGAAGAGGCTCAAGTTCCCAAAGTATCCTCCCTTTCATCCGATGATCAAAATGTTTCACTGGCATCAGGCACGAATACCGCAAGAATATCCGACAGCAACTGACAGACAGCGCACATGTGAAGTAGTCACCCGGAACGACCGAAAGTAAACGGGGAATCACTCCTCAACGGCCGGGGTTTATCAAGAAATAAACACATGGACACTAAACACACAACCGGCTAAAAACGACTTATAAATGAAATGGATTTTTGGACAAGATCCGCAAGGAAATCCAGCAAAAAGAGTTCGAAATGAAACCCTCGGGCGACTATGGATGTGCGGAAGAATATATTTGAAGTAACTTAATACAAGACAGGCAATGTGCATATAACGTGATATTAAGGCGCGTTCGCGTAACCATTGTTGCCATGGAAAAGCAGTAAGTATTACATATTCTGAGTGTCTGTCTGTAGCCTTAGCTATCCAGCATTCAAAGCGCATACGCCGTATTATATTGCCATCTGTGGCCTGTCTGGCTGTACCATATTTTTCCCACATTATCTCATAAACGGCACGATTTTTGGAAAAAAAAAGTTACTGAACATAAAATGTGTGTTTTGATTTTCTTTACCACTTTTGTTTGAAATATTTCTCATTCTAAGAAGAACTAAGCAAGACATGATCATAAATGTACATACGTGTTTATATAAGGTGTCAGTTACTCTTGTCAGATTCTAATCTGCCTTGAATTTTGTGGACAGAGTTTCGAAAAATACTCAAATATCAAATTTCATGGAAATCCGTCCAGTGGAAGCTGAGTTCTTCCATGCGGACGGACAGAAGGACACACAGGCAGACATGAAGCTAATAATCGCTTTTCGCAATTCTGCAAACGCGACTAAAAATGGTTACGGTGGTTAGGATACGTAAAGAGAATGCCATGTTATAGATTCCCACGGAGAATCCTCAAAAGGGAACCAGACGGAATACGATGGGAAGACCCAAAGAAAGATGGCTGGATGGCTGGGGTAAGACGGCGTATGACTGATGATCGCACAACGCAAGAGGATACTAGAGACAAAAACACGTGGGGAAACTTAAATCCTTACATAAATGAATTATTCATTGTGCTTACGAAGTTTGCACAATACTACAACACGTCGACAACAACGCGATACAGAACACCGCTCGCTCGCTGACCGCAACCATCGCCTGATAACAACAGGGAAGTGTCGTGCGGAAGAGATAAAACCACACAAATGTGCAGCCTACCTGCCCGCTTTCGACACCAACATGCAACACACAAGCTGCAGTCTAGCTGAGCGCATACTCTCTCCTAATGCAGACTACAACCTGGATTACCATCCTTCCATTCAACACTTCGTCTGGACCGGTTCTGGAACACACCCAGCCTACAAATCTAATGTATGGGGAGACCGCAGTTCCTCCCGGAATAAACCAGCCGGGGTATGAAGTTCACAACTCACGATCCAGTGTCCTGGTTAAGTATGCGTGGAGCCTTGCCTCCACCACGCCTATACGCTATCGTGGCGTGATGGTAAGAGCAATAAAATTATTTTTAAGATTATGGTCTTACAGGACTTGACATCGTGCAGTTTGGCACATAGCTACCAACGTTTGGAAGAAATGTGCTACATCCATCCACGTGAGTTGAAAAAGTATCCGGAATATGATATCTGCGATCTTCTAATTAATGTTATCCGGAATATGTTGTTTTAAAACAATAAGATATTACTTGAGTCCACACACTTGCATCACTTCTCCACATAATCGCCCCCCTCTCCCCCCCATTTTTTCAACAAACTTACGTTAAGACCACCGGCCGACAAATTTCTGTATCCACAATGAACAGTAGAGCCAACACAAAAAAAAATCTAAAGAAATCTTTCCGGATACTTTCTGACGCACACACGTACTTTGGTGTAGCTGTTTCGTTAACTATGTACCCACGTACCAAACTTCATGGCGTCACATGCTCTAAGACCACAATCTAAACGCGCATCGTCCCCAAAAATCTCAAATCTCATCAATTTATCATGAACCTCTGCTGAAACGCAAACGGCGTTTCACGGACCGCAACCGATACATTTCTCTAACGGTCGACCCAGCACGATTTAGCGGTAACGGACTTAAGACTGGCAGTACCCAGTTATAATTACGACCTCGTTAAGGGTTATCCGGGCTGAGGTCTTCCTCGAGTAACACTGCAGTAATACTTTAATAGACGCCACAAACGCCTCCGTCAAAATTCTTCCCTCGCCCACTATCAACAACGACGTCTTCATCATATTCCACTTTACACAAACGCTGCAGTTGAAACTACGTCGTTAAATAACCAAATTTATTCAAGGGACAGCAGTAGGGAATTACAAAAATACACAGCGTTTCGTGGTTCTTTCCCAGACGCTCTACATAACATACGAAAGACGTCATTAATGGGACGACAACTTGCCCACAATCTTATCAGTACATCCTTTGCGAAACTTCCTTTTTGCGTTCTTATTTTCTTTTGTGGCAAGCACTGCCATTAAAACTGAAACAGCATTACCGAACGTTGCTCGAAGTTTCTGTCCTTAGATATGCCTTGCATATTACCCCGCAGTAAATGGGAAAGACACGACGTACGTCATTCGGTATATGTCTTTCTGTTGAAACAACGCGTAATGCTGTAAGTGGATACCAACGTCCCGGAGGGAGAAGTCTTTGTCTTCAGGATCAAAAAGACAACATGTCTCAACTACCATCTCAAACACAGAGGCCTTCAAAAACCTCAGATTTTATTAATAAACCCCCAGAAAGTAAACCCTGCTTTGGGATTCGTCGCACTTACAGTAGCGACCACACTACACTTGTTACAGCTATGCTCCCTAACACTGTACGCAGCTGCAGTCGGCATGGCGTGGCCGCTGCTAGGCTCACCTCGGAACGGCCAAGCAATGTTATACCTCATTCAAAAAAATTTATTCTGCTGGGGTATATTCATTGCTTCAGTCACTGGACGTTTCTGTAACCGACATAAAAAGCTTGGCAGTCCCTGCGCAGTGCTTCCGCTCTTACCACCTTACCTCGTCACAATCCCCCAGCGTCTAGCAAGTAATCGGGTCACTACTATAGGATGAGTCACAGCGGTGGAGGTGTCAGCCTGCTTCCGCAGCGGCTGCACTCATGTGATTAAGGTAAGAGGACCGAAAGGTTTGTGAAACTTGCGCTGAAGGTTGTCATCCAAAACGACGGGTACTTTGTGGATGTAATCCTTCTATACCGCCGCACAACCCAATACATATCTGTGGTACTGTGGCAAGAGAAAACAGGTAACGCAACCAGCAGAGCAGAAACAACCCCGCTGCGTGTTCCAGATCGCAACGCGTGCAATGTCACTCCCATTTCTTCATTGTTTTATCTCAGTAACTCTCTACAAAACTACTCGATGTCCGTTACGGTCTCCAGATTGAACGATAAAAGAAAGGAGCGAGGTACGGTCCGTGATACACTCCGTCCGGTGCTGCCCCTTACTGTCGTGTTTCACTTAGACTGGGTGTAACCGACATAAATAACTAACACGGGGATCAATTTAGTTCACTACCTGCCGAGGTGGCGCGAAATGCTGGTGACTTAATGCATCTACGACACTGTACTGTCTAGCTACACAGTCATACAGGTAAATTCTAAAAGGTTTTGACGATGGTGTATAAAATTGTGTGGTGATGGGTTTATGGACTTTATCCATCGTCCGAAGAGTAAAATATTAAAAATATTTAGAAGATTAAAATCACAATGTTTCGGAAACTGGCTCTGCTTCCGTCCTCAGGTGAATGGAGGGGGAGAAGAGAATAACACCTACTCTGCTGGGCCCGTTAGACTGAGCTAGCCTCCATCACTGAGGACGGAAGCAGAGCCAGCTTCCGAAACGTTGTGATTTTAATTTTTTAAATATTTTTAATATTTTACTCTTCAGACGACGGATAAAGTCCATAAACCCATCACCACACAGAGTTACACAGGTGTTCAGTATAAGACACCGCATGACCCTGGCGTTATTGCTGAACTACCCTACACCTGATCGCTTTAACAAGCATGTTCTCAGAGTCATCATTTGAAAATGCTTGTATGGGCTTAAATAGAACGTTAAGTCCGAATAAGCGCCAGTGTTACTTCGTGTGCGCGATACCAAGGGTTCAAATCTCGGCCCGGTACCAACCATCATGACTGAGGTTTCTGTGGTTTTGTTCAGTTACATCAGGCAACTGCCGGAACAGTATCTCAAACTAGGTCACGACGGACTGCTTCCACTCCATTATTCCCTATTAATGTTATCGTTAGATGAAGCAGTCGATCCCAGTGGCCGCGCGGTCTAAGGCGTAGGTCTGCGGCCGAGAGCTTGCTGGGATCGTGGGTTCGAATCCCACCGGGGGCATGGATGTTCGTCTCTTGTGTTTGTGTTGTCAGGTAGAGGTCTCTGCGACGGACCGATCCCTCGTCCAGAGGAGTCCTACCGAGTGTGGTGTGTCTGAGTGTGATTAAGTGAAAATGAAAAACCCTGTACACCTACTGTGAACAAGTAGGTAGAAGAGGGAAGGACCTGCGAAACGAAACGTTAGATGAAGAAACACTGAAAGCGTCGTTATATAAGGCAGTGCTAAATAATCTCCCCGCATGATGGAGGTGCGCGGTCAGCTCCACGTTCCAGCCGCTTTACTCAAAGAGGAATACGTCTCCGTTACCCACCGAAACAGAGCTGGGTGGGACCAAGCGCCGGTCCGGAAGCTTTGGTGAAAAGCTTCCATCGGGAACTGGGCCCCGATACCTCGACTGCACAGCTCGCACAGCCCACTCATTATACTGTCTATCCAATTTTCCGACTACTTCGGTTTTCCCCTGTCAACCTTCTCACCACTGGCCCATATTAATTTTCATTCATATACCAACAAACCTGTACAGTCTTAGCAACTACACTTCCTGAATAAAACCTCGAAAGAAATAAAATTTTAACATTTGATGAACACACACACACACATACACACACAGAAATACACATGGGCACGATAATCCTATAAGCCCTTCTTTCGCCATAAAATATAAAGGTGTACGGGGGTAAGCAATGACATGACGTACGATTAACTTTCCAAGTGTCTCAAGGTTACAGCAAGACAGGCGAAAGTTACGGCTCCATGTCGTCGCAAGTGCAACGCACTCCTCTGTATGCCAAACAGCAACTGTTCGGCTGTTTATCACATTAAACAGCTGCAAATGTTTATAACAGTTTCTACAAAACTATTTTTTTTTCCTTTCCCCCGCGGAACCCTTGGGTTTTCGAGAAAATGGATCCGCATACTGCAAATGCTTGTAACAGTTTCTACAAAACTATTTTTTTTTCCTTTCCCCCGCGGAACCCTGATCCGCAGACTGCAAATGCTTGTAACAGTTTCTACAAAATTATTTTTTTCCCTTCCCCTGCGGAACCGTTGGGTTTTCGAGAAAACTGACCCGCAGACCAATAAAACACGCGTATTAAAAAATAAAATGTCGTGGAATATGATTACATTAATCCAGCATCAAAGAAAATGTAACAGAAGACAATGAACCATGACATAATCTATGGTTTCGAATTTATGCTTATTGTGCACTGTTTGGTTTCAGCCTTTTCTAAAGTATTCTTTCCAGCCATAAGCGTAACGCACGACACATACGAATAAAGTCAGTAAGATGAACAAAATAAATACGCACAGAGAAGTGATAAGCCTGTGTGAGTTCATCAATGCCCTTCGTACACACAAAATACAGAAATTGAGGTTAGAAAAGCCGACCTTGGGATACGGTCGATGAACAATACGACACGCTATGCGTTTTGTGGCACAGTTTCATCACGCAGCCAGCGCATCAGACTGGCCAGCACAGCGCGGCCACAGCCTCCAAGAATGGAAGGATTTGCGGCACCAGTTCAAATACAAGGATTATTTCGGTTCACACGGCACTTTTTGATTATAATAAATGTCAAAATAAACTGAACAACAGTGAGGTTGCCCCGGAACTAAACAACAGTGAGTTTGCCCCCCAAAAAACTGAACAAAAGTGGGACTGTCCAAAAAATTGTACAAAAGTGATGTCCAGAAAACTGAACAAAAGTGGGGTTGCCAAAAGAACTGAACAAAAGTCAGGCAGTTCCAGAAACCGAACAAGAGTGAGGCTACCCAAAAAACTGAACAAAAGTGATGTCCAAAAAATTGAACAAAAGTAGGGCTGCCAAAAAAACTGAACAAAAGTGTGGCAGTCCCAAAAACTGAACAAGAGTGAGGCTACCCAAAAAACTGACCAAAAGTGAGGCAGCCCAAAAAACTGACCAAAAGTGAGACAGCCCAAAAAAACTAAACAAAAGCGAAGCTGTCCAAAAAACTGTACAAAAGTGATGTTGTCCAAAAAATCGAACAAAAGTAGGGCTGCCAAAAAACTGAACAAAAGTGAGGCAGTCCCAAAAACTGAACAAGAGTGAGGCTACCCAAAAAACTGACCAAACGTGAGGCAGCCCAAAAAACTGACCAAAAGTGAGGCAGCCCAAAAAACTAAACCAAAGTGAAGCTGTCCAAAAAACTGTACAAAAGTGATGTTGTCCAAAAAATTGAACAAAAGTAGGGCTGCCAAAAAAACTGAACAAAAGCGAGGCAGTCCCAAAAACTGAACAAGAGTGAGGCTACCCAAAAAACTTACCAAGAGTGAGGCAGCCCAAAAAACTAAACAAAAGTGAAGCTGTCCAAAAAACTGTACCAAAGTGATGTTGTCCAAAAAACTGAACAAAAGTAGGGCTGCCAAAAAACTAACCGAAAGTGAGGCAGTCCCAAAAACTGAACAAGAGTGAGGCTACCCAAAAAACTGACCAAAAGTGAGGCAGCCCAAAAGACTGACCAAAAGTGAGGCAGCCCAAAAAACTAAACCAAAGTGAAGCTGTCCAAAAAACTGTACAAAAGTGATGTTGTCCAAAAAATTGAACAAAAGTAGGGCTGCCAAAAAAACTGAACAAAAGCGAGGCAGTCCCAAAAACTGAACAAGAGTGAGGCTACCCAAAAAACTTACCAAGAGTGAGGCAGCCCAAAAAACTGAACAAAAGTGAGGCAGATCAAAAACTGAATAAATGTGAGGCAGCCCAAAAAAACTGAACAAAAGTGAGGCTACCCCAAAAACATCGTGGACGAATCACACAAAATATTGCAAAAAGTCACTGACGTACCCCAACACCAGTCCGCCTTCGCACATACAACAATAACAATTCTACCACCTACATAACTGTTCTATTCAGAGGCATTTAGAAGTGCTAAAAATGTAAAGTTTTTCCTACACACGTCACGCATGCATATGAAGGGTACAGGCATTACTCATTCTAAACCTCAGCACTAGACACAGGTCAGTGGTTAGCTTCACGCACTGGCCGCTTTACCCGGGGAAAAAGTCCCCAGTACCCACTGAACAGCGGACAAGGTAAGCCTCACAGCCCGTCTGGCTATTCTGGTAAAGGGAAAAATCTCTCGTCCCTGTTGAAGCTGACCCGCGACTGTACCGACTATGCTCCCGCCGCTCCTCATTTAGAAAAGGTCGAAGAGATTTCCAAATTAATAAGTTTAAGTTTTTCTTCGCTTCACTGAGGCAACTAAAAACAATTTCCTTCGCTTTTCAAACGGTCTACAGTCACTTCTTCCAGTTCATTGTTCAATGAAATTATACCACTAGGAGTGTCGTTAAATAACCAATAATCGATACTACCATTACGACTTTCAAAACATACATACCTGGCGAAATTCACTATATTCTTAGCTTTACATGACCTCTCACTCTACATGAGACGTACTGGTCCACTGTAGCCCGAACTTAAAGACGTCTGTGTACACAAACGCCTCCCTTCACAAGCCATTCAACAATTAACGAGTCTGGAGACGCCACCTCTTAGTACTTAATTCAGATGCTTCAGTGACTACAAGACCTAGTCTCTGTGGCAGGATCTCCAGCAGTGCGCGTATCAAAGCACTGCACTGAACAGAAGCCGTAAATACAGTACACTCTTTTGATTATTCATGAAACATACTGTACCTCCAAGTACATACCATTTAGCCAACTAACAAATTACACAGAACAGAGTCCTTGAGAAGCTAACAGCTGCTCAGCCAGTCATGAAATATACCGAAATTTTTGGAACTCCAGCCTTCATTATCGTCTTAACAATATCCCGACACTGATCCCTACCATGAACCAAATAAATCCTGTCCATGCATTTTAATATTATCCTCCCACCTACGACTAGCTTTTTTTTTTCCAAACGGGCTCTTTCCTTTAGGGTCTTCCCACTAAAACTATGTATGAAATTGTCCATTCTCCCATGAGCGCCACATTGCTCCGCCGAGCCTAGCCTTCTTTTTGACCATCCTTAACCTTTTAAAGCCTAGCGGTAACTTTACATACCACCAGGTTTAACGTTAAAAAATTCTACGTGGTGCCCACATTGCGTTTATGTGTTTTGTACGGATCTCAGAACAAACAGCAACTTTTGCCTTATAAAACATTAAGAGATTGGTTTTTATAACCGAAGTGGACAGTGTTTACAGCGCGGTACGCACTGAGTCCTTATATAAAAGAGATACGCTTCGTCTTTAAAGGGTTAAACAGTGTGTGGTGAGGAATTACAAATTGTGAAGTTCCTCATTATGCAATTTTCTCCAGCCTCCTCTTACGTCGTTTTCGGGCAAAACATTCCCCTCAAACTCTGCGTTCTCGAAAACTCCTCTACTCAATACTACCTGCTTTATTCTCCGAATTTAACTGGCCACGTCTGACCCACACACACAAAGCAGGCATAAATATTGAAGATTCCCGTCTTATGAGATGTGACGCTGTATCGCTGGGTTAGTGTATTGCGATGTTTCTGAGGGCCGCAGTACCATTATCTTAAAAAGTTCCTTCGAAACGTCGGGAATCAATTTAACACTCAGTGTAACAACCCAGAAGACCAGAATCCTCAACATAAACACTGCGAAATAATAAAATTTCGCACCACAAAGCAAACGATAACATTAAATGCGTTCCACATAAATTAAATTAATTAAGTGTATACAGAATGCATACCGAACAGTTTGACGCAGGAAATAAAATCGAAAGTCGCTCTACCGGTTTCTTGAAACGTTTTTACATTAAGTTTCGGCACGATCAACTTGATAGATTAAACTTTTTAGTTAGGTAAAAACAGTACTGTTAGGAATCAAGTTAATGTAACTCGAAGGTTAAGTACGTCTGAAGCATATGATGCAACATAACCTTTATACGATAACCTGGTATGCTCACATCATCAGTAAATAGATTTTGTAACGATCAGAGCCGCGGAAATGTACATTCCGTTTTTATTGCACATTTCAAGAAATCCGAGGTCCCAAGCTCGTGAAATTTTCTTTATAAAACTCTTCTCTAATTTTCTTGGATTCCACGTGATAGCAAAGTAACGCTTTGTGTTATATTACATAAATTCACAACTGTGTCTTGCCAGAAGAAAACAAATAAACGAAGCAGCTGTTCTTAAACTGGGGTCCACGGGAACCCGGGGGTCCGTAAAGTTGGTTAAGAAAAAAATTACAACTTTATTTTCACTGACCTGTAACTGAAATTTAGCCTTTCACTCGGTGATGAATTTAGGAAGCAAAGTAATTTATGGCCTCTAGCCCCCAAGAATGTTGGTTAATATCAATAAACCTCGCCATCTAAAATCACTGCACCCTAAGAAATGGACACTACAATACGCCTACATTTTCTTCGCAATGAAATGTCTTTTTTTTTAATGAAATTTAAATTCAACCTATCTTTTGTTATTGATTTAATGGATTAATAAAGAAGCACGTATATTATCAAATTACATGTTATTTTTTAATATTTTGAAAACTGGGTTTCAGCATAATTGGTTTCCTTACTAACACAATCTATAATATAGTTTGTAATACACAGATACACAGTCTACATCTATGTATTTTATTTTATGCATTTAAATACGTTTTTCTGAGAAGGGGTCCGCAGGTTTCACCAGACTCCCAGAGAGGTTCATGGCACAAAAATGGCTAAGAACCACTAAAATAAAGTCACTATTTCAATAAATTAGATGCGGACTTTATAAACACACCCTGTATATATCATTAGCAGCAACAGGGTATGTAAGCAATTCCAGGCTTGCTCTTAGCTTAACCTTTTAAAGCCTAGCGGTAACTTTACGTACCCCCAGGTTTAACGTTAAAAAATTCTGCATGGTGCCCACATTGCGTTTATGTGTTTTGTACGGATCTCAGAACAAACAGCAACTTTTGCCTTATAAAACATTAAGAGATTGGTTTTTATAACCGAAGTGGAGAGTGTTTACAGCGCGGTACGCACTGAGTCCTTATATAAAACAGATACGCTTCGTCTTTAACCTATTAAAGCCTAGCGGTAACTTTACGTACCGCCAGGTTTAACATTAAAAAATTCTACGTGGTGCCCACATTGCGTGTATGTGTTTTGTACGGATCTCAGAACAAACAGCAACTTTTGCCTTATAAAACATTAAGAGATTGGTTTTTATAACCGAAGTGGAGAGTGTTTACAGCGCGGTACGCACTGAGTCCTTATATAAAACAGATACGCTTCGTCTTTAACCTATTAAAGCCTAGCGGTAACTTTACGTACCGCCAGGTTTAACATTAAAAAATTCTACGTGGTGCCCACATTGCGTTTATGTGTTTTGTACGGATCCCAGAACAAACAGCAACTTTTGCCTTATAAAACGTTAAGAGACTGGTTTTTATAACCGAAGTGGAGAGTGTTTACAGCGCGGTACGCACTGAGTCCTTATATAAAACAGATAGGCTTCGTCTTTAAAGGGTTAAAGCCTAGCGGTAACTTTACGTACCACCCGGTTTAACATTAAAAAATTCTACGTGGTGCCCACATTGCGTTTATGTGTTTTGTACGGATCTCAGAACAAACAGCAACTTTTGCCTTATAAAACATTGACTGGTTTTTATAACTGAGGTGGGGAGTGTTTACAGCGCGGTACGAGCTGAGTCCTTATATAAAACAGATTACCTTTCGTCTTTAAAGGGTCAATTTCAAATAACAGCACGTACATCAACAACGGAGCCTACTACAGACTATGGAACCTTGTCAATAATAGCTTATACTTGGCAAATGGTTTTAAACCTGGCATACTGTGCTCGCTGAAGATGGTACGCTTGTGCCCAAACATGTCGGAGCTCCGTGTTCAACACTCATATGTAACTAATAACGTGTATTTGGTTGGTATAATAAACTAATGCAATATTCATAGGAATTCGCCATCTGTCCTTATCCTGAGAACTCCAGTCCAAGCTCTCCCATTATACTTCAACGATCGACTTTAATATTATCTTCCCATCTACGCCTATGTCTTCCAGATGGTCTCTCTCCTTCAGACTTACCCACTAAACCCCTGCATATATTTTCTTCTCCTAGATACGTGCCACATACCCCGCCAATCCCCACCCCCTCTCCCAATGAATCGACAGAGCTTTCAAGAGGGGGAAAAATTTTTTATACTAATCCACATGGTTAAACAGCTGTGATCTTCCATCACACATTCAAGTTCATGACACAAACGTCGCGTGTTTGTAAACGACACCAAAAAAACAAAATATTTCGCACATGTACCAGCGGATGCAAAATCTGTTTCACACATGGATAAACAACTTTCACTAAACTAGCCTATACACTGCGTCATAAAACGACCAACCGCGAAGTGTCTACACGTATATAAACTACGTTTTATGAAGCCACATAACACGAAGCCACGAAACATTACATCCATAAAACGTGGTTTCGACGGATGGAAACAGAGCCGGCCCGAGAAAAGTGGGCGTCCCCGGCAGGCCAATAATTTGGCGCCGCTTTAAACCGATATTCTTTAACATTTTCGGCGCAGGACAAGGATGTCGCGTGCCAAAATTGCGGATAATTCTCAAAGAAATTCTTTGGCGTGCGGAAACCTGAGTCTGCTTGAACCACACCTCCCACTACTGCACTGACGTCTTAGCAGTCCTTACAGGTTGGGGCCCCCAGGCAGCTACCCGGCTGGTCCGCCCCTGCACGGAAATATGACAAAAACTGGCCTTGCTCAAGATTTAAATAAATCGTGCGACTTTGCGTGGAGAAAATAACAACGTAAGAGTTTAGGTTTCCACCAACCCTTTAAAGATGAAGCGTATCTGTTTTATATAAGGACTCAGTGCGTACCGCGCTGTAAACACTCTCCACTTCGGTTATAAAAACCAATCTCTTAATGTTTTATAAGGCAAAAGTTGCTGTTTGTTCTGAGATCCGTACAAAACACATAAACGCAATGTGGGCACCACGTAGAATTTTTTAATGTTAAACCTGGTGGTATGTAAAGTTACCGCTAGGCTTTGAAAGGTTAACTGTATTTGCTGAAGCTGACAATGAAAGAAGCTAAGTGATCACGACTGCCATTTGCGTGGGATGACAACTCGTGACGTAAAAAGGCATACATAATGAATTTCAGGTTTCATTACTTTCCAACTGTTTATGTTACGAGTTGAATTTCTTTCTTTATTTCTGTTACATATTTATTTATACTATTTACTTTTGGCGGCTGGGGTAGCGCAGTCGGTATAGCGACTGCGCTAAAGACTGAAAATTTGAAAACGAAAAATTCTGCACGCGCACCCGCCAACACCAACGAAGATGCACCAAACCTAGGATGGCGTATATTCTAATTATCATCATTACTATCCCGTATGATTGACTCTGAACGCTACACTGTTCTTGGAATTCATACAGAGATGAAATGGATCAACTGTGCCAATTACGTAGCAATTATTCCTTCTCGTTTCGTAGTCTTTACCTCTTCTACCCACTCACAGCAGGTGTCCAGGGCGCTTATTTGCACTTGATCACACTCAGACACACACTACAGTCGGTAGGACTCCTCTGGACGAGGGATCGGCCCCTCGCAGAGACCTCTACCTGACAACAAAAACACTCACAAGAGGAAAAAAAATCCATGCCCCCGGTGGGATTCGAACCCACGATCCCAGCAAGCGCTCGGCCGCAGATCTACGCCTTAGACCGCACGGCCACTGGGATCGGCAATTATTCCTTCTCACGCTCACATACTAGTTCAGTTCCGTACAGCCTATAATGGAATGCATATGGCAGACAGTCCCTTCTTGGGCATTCCTAACGGGGCCACTTCATATTCATGCTGAGATCTGTATAGGCAAGCATACATGAAAGTCGGCCTTGTTTGAACAATTCGAAGAATCCCGCAATACAAGCACACAAACAGATACATACACTTGGATACGCCCCGTGAAAACGCTGCAATTTAAACTAACAGGATAGGGCAGTGTTCAAATCTTCTCAGCACACAACTATTTCTGATGCAGACACCAACATGCTGAGTTAATTACGGTGTTAACTTTCACATGGCCACAGGCAACTCCGTTACATTTCGCTTTGCAAGGCGCCTCTCATATGCAATATTTTCGTGTCGCCTGCATAGCGAGTGTTGTAACATGTCAAGAGTAATTCACAACACTCAGACCAACAAAATGCACAGTACTGCTCCTTAGATATACATATTACAGTACCACATTGAACATTCTTACATGTTTCGATCACTGAGGGATCATCATCAGGAAATCAAATCAAAGTAGCACCACACAAGAACAAACTAGCAAACTTTGCATACGGTGGAAAGGTGTCAAGACGTTAAACAGTTAAAATGTAGACACTTCTCTGTAGTACAGCTGTATAAGTGTAGTGGATCCTGGTATACAGTACCTCGGGGGCTGCCTACGTACTTAACGAAGGATAACACAGTATTATGTTAACCTTCGTTAACCATTTAAAGCCTAGCGGTAACTTTACATACCACCAGGTTTAACATTAAAAAATTCTACGTGGTGCCCACATTGCGTTTATATATTTTGTGTGCGTCTCAGAACAAACAGCGATTATTTCACTATACAGCATTAACTGATGGGCTTTTATAACCAAAGTGGAGATGTTTACTGTGCGGTACGGACTGAGTCCTTATATAAAACAGATACGCTTCGTCTTTAAAGGGTTAAGTATATACGTAGCGTGCCTCCGAGAAACTGTATAGCAGGATCCACTACATTTCTACAACTGTACTACAGAGAAGTGTCTACACTTTAAACTGTTTAAATTTTTTACATCTTTCTACTATCTTAACTGCTGGCGGGGCATCTTTTCCCGTTTTCCCCTACATGCAAAGGTTGCGAGTTTGTTTTTGTGTGGTGTTACTTTGATTTGATTCCCTGATGATGATCCCTTAGGGATCGAAACACGTACTAATGTTCAATGTGATACTATAATATAAATAACTAAGGAACAGTACTGTGCGTTTTGTTGGTCTGAGTGTTGTAAACTGATTATCAACAGTGCACGGAAGGTACAGTACAAAAATTTACGTCACAGTAGCAGAGTCGAATGACTGTGATGCTCGGGAAGTGGGGATGATCTATAAGCAAGAATTTGCCTGGCTGTACTGAGGACAACCATGCAGACCCTCGGTAACGATAGTGTTCTGGCCGAGATGCGACAGGGCACCTACCAGATACACGTCAAAAGCACCACCACTGCACCCGCTTCCCGGTAACAGCCAGTGTTTGTACGTATAGGACACAAGGCTACGTCCTGTGTCATCAAGGTTTGATTGCTCGTACGACCTTGGCGGGTCGGGGGGGCGGCCCGCGCCTCCCGGACCTATGTTCAGACAGGCTGTAGGTTCCATACTATTGCACAAAGTACGCCGGACGAAGAGAAAAGCTGTGACACTTAGATGAGCAAAGTAACTGGCTACAGGACTGAATACAGGGATTTAAATTCCTGGCAGAAACAAGGAAATGTCTCTTCAGATCTACAGGACTGGCAATGAGGCCGGTCCAGCCTTTTATCCCTTTAAAGACGAAGCACATTCTGTCTAATATAAAGACTCAGGGCGTACCGCGCAGTAAACACTCTCCACCTCAGTTTAAAAAACCAATCATTTGATGACGGGTAAGGTAAAAGTTGCAGATTGTTCCCAGATAAGTAGAAAACACATAAACGCAATGTGAGAACCATGGAGAATTGATTAAAGTTAAGCCTAGTAGTAAGTAAAGTTACCGCTAGGCTTTAAAAGGTCATCCTACAGGCACCTGCAAGCACAGCAACAACCACGGGGTGGAAGACATGGCTTTCATTCGTGGCACAGGCAGGAACTACGTCCACACCACCTACAGCCTTCCCAATGGACATTGTGGGTATCTTCTGCTGGGGGAGAAGAGAAACTTGATGTGCCGAGATTAAGAATGGGCGGAGTCTTACCTCCACTGTCCCCATGGCATGGCTCTTATACACACGGACTTTACCGGTTTGGGTACTTTATTTTATGGCATAAAACGTTATAATACAAAATAATCGGGTATACAGATGATGAGAAGATAGAACACGTCTATCTTATCAGAATAGTATTTTCCGGCGCGTAACGCCGTCGAGTTTGGAACACAGGTTCGTTAGAAACATCCGTGCCTATGCACCAACATCCCGAATACAGCTATATCCAGTCATCGCCACGACAACCTTACTTCAGTTACAAACATTTCCCTTTGAAATCGTCCCACAAACGCCATCAACAGACTGAAGGCAATTTTCTCTGCTCTTCGAACTCCTGTCGACTACAATGAAGTTGCCAATAGGCCCTATTGATCGACTAATGATGAAAGCTATTCCTCTTTCCTTTACAGTATAACCATGTGATACCGTCGTCACAAAACTACGAGTGCATGCCGCGTTATCATCATCTCTGAGCACGGAAGTATTCAGATTACAATAGGACCATAGCTGTACAATGCTTGAGTTACGGGCTGTACCACGTAATCTCTATTAAGGCATACCTGTACAATGCCTGCTTTAGTCAATGGTCTTTCACCTCTTGGAGCGCGGTGCAGACATGGAGAGCCTGTGATGGTCACGCAGTCTCTCTCTCTCTCTCTCTCTCTCTCTCTCTCTCTCTCTCATGACGACGGTAACCCTCGTTTCCTGGTCAGTCCCTCCCCAAAACACTTTGATCAATGAGTTCTTGCAACTGTCAGCTAATCTGCACCCAACAATACAAATTCCAAACCTGATGACTTCAATCTTCCATACCTTTATTCTTTTTGTTTTAAACTGTGGGGACGGTTGGCTGTTGTCAGCAATATCACTCAGCAAGCAGCTTTGTCTCTTGTGGACACAATATCGAATGTTTGTGGTACAGACTATTTTGCGGCACGTAAAAAAAAAATTTTTCAATCAAGTCTATGGTGATGTTCAGATATTAACAGTATGTTCTTCCGCCAACTTTAATTGTTCATGGTGGAAATCCAAATTTTGGTGGACGTCCTATACGTAAGTCTATATACTGTTTTCAGTTAATATGTCCATATTTAAAAACTGCCATTATTTTCAATGAGAAATTCGAGCAACGCCTGTTCCGTGTTATGTTGAAGCTTTTAAAGCCTAGTGGTTACTTTACGTACCGCCAGGTTTAACATTAAAAAAATTCTACACTCCGCTGATTATGTGTGTTTGTTTTGTGTGGATCTCAGAACACACAGCGATTATTTCCCTATACAGCATTAACTGAATGGTTTTTATAACCGAGATGGAGCGTGTTTACTGCGCGGTACGGACTGGGTCTTTAAATGCCACGTTCTGCCCACACAGTGTATTTATGTGTTTTGTGTGGATCTCAGAACACACAGCGATTATTTCCCTACACAGCATTAACTGACTGGTTTTTGTAACCGTGACGGAATGTGTTTACTGCGCGGTACGGGCTGGGTCTTTAAATGCCACATTCTGCCCACATATTGTATTTATGTGTTTTGTGTGGATCTCAGAACAAACAGCGATTATTTCCCTACACATCATTAAGTGACTGGTTTTTATAACCCAGACGGAGTGTTTACTGCGCGGTACGGACTGGGTCTTTAAATGCCACGTTCTGCCCACACATTATATTTGTGTGTTTTGTGTGGATCTCAGAACAAACAGCGATTATTTCCCTACACATCATTAACTGATTGGTTTTTATAACCGAGACGGAGTGTTTACTGCGCGGTACAAGCTCGGTCTTGAAATGCCACGTTCTGCCCACACAGTGTATTTATATGTCTTGTATGAATCTCGGAACAAACAGCGATTATTTCCCTATACAGCATTAACTGACTGGCTTTTACAACCGAGACGGAGTGCTTACTGCGCGGTTCGGACTGGATCTTTAACTACAATTCAGGTCACTTTCATATTTAAAGGGTTGAGTATACTAACGTGCGGCACCACCACTATAATTACGGAGACCACGTGAGAACTAATTATTAATAACGTCTGCAAGTTCCTTACAGCATCCAGAAATGATGTGCATTCCGTCACTATGACGGACTGCGTGCTCTGCGCGGTACTAACTTAACTTTTACATACAATGTTAACGACAGTCAGTGTTGGAAGCAGGGCTGTGGTGTCGGAGTCGTGGAGTTGGGAGTCGGAAGGAATTTCAGTTGCAGTCGGAGTCGGTAAAAATGTACCGACTCCGACCTCAATCTAAAATCTTAACTAGATGCTCCAACTCCAGAGCCCTGACAGCTGCAATAACCATTAGACTAATACTTAAATATAGGTTATAAGTATAAAAAGTCGCCTGATGATTTACGTGGTGGTGATGAAATGTGTTATAAGTTTACCGTTATTCATACATATTGAACTTTTATGACGGAGTCGGAGTTTTAAGAATCGAGGAGTCGGAGTCGGAGGTTTTGTGTACCGACTCCACAGCCCTGTTTGGAAGTTGCCGACCTCTCACTGCGGAGGCCCGGATTCAATTCTAGACCAATCCGTGATGGACAAAGCGGCACTGGGAGAAGCTGTTTTTTCTTTTTCCTGATACTTCGACCTTTCCCTGTCAACATCATTCCACCGAACTTGTATACTAATAGTCTTCGTACTGCTACTTAAGACCCCCGGATCTATAGCTCTTTCGGGTATCACGGAGAATGAGAAAGAAAATTACACGTGACAACACGCACCTATAATTAGCAAGGTATTTTTGCAGATTTAAACACAATTTCACTTCCCGGTGCTAAAATGTGAAGTCATTTTTGGTGACGTTTATCAAGGGAAATAAATGCGTCTTCTTCGGAGCGAAATACGGTACTTACACGTCTGTTTTCAGTGCTTTAACCCTTTAAAGACGAAGCGTATCTGTTTTATATAAGGACTCAGCGCGTACCGCGCTGTAAACACTCTCCACTTCGGTTATAAAAACCAGTCTCTTAATGTTTTATAAGGCAAAAGTTGCTGTTTGTTCTGAGATCCGTACAAAACACATAAACGCAATGTGGGCACCACGTAGAATTTTTTAATGTTAAACCTGGTGGTACGTAAAGTTACCGCTAGGCTTTAAAAGGTTAAAGACGAAGCGTATCTGTTTTATATAAGGACTCAGTGCGTACCGCGCTGTAAACACTCTCCACTTCGGTTATAAAAACCAGTCTCTTAATGTTTTATAAGGCAAAAGTTGCTGTTTGTTCTGAGATGCGTACAAAACACATAAACGCAATGTGGACACCACGTAGAATTTTTTAATGTTAAACCTGGTGTTATGCAAAGTTACCGCTAGGCTTTAAAATGTTAAAGAACCAAATACGTATACAAGCACAAATCACAATCGGTTACGCCAATCGATCTTAGGGTTTTGTTTATGCAGTCCAGGAACTACATCTGCATTGGTACTTATGACACCCCCAACGTAACGGAATTCGTGTCATATGAGAATGACGAAATGTGCTGAGACGACGCTGGATACGGAAATACGCCTGACTGGTGCAAGAAGACACGGCAGACAGCGACAGTGAAGGTCGGCGTCAAGGGTGTTGATAGCAGTGCTAATTGGACAACCACGCTGTTCACTGAAGATACACCTCAACGCACCGGGCTCCACACGAACTTACGCCTGTGACAGATACTAGCCCAGTAACTGCCTTACTCCACCGAGGAGAGCCCTTCTTGAAAAGGTACAGTTCCTCAGCTACTCCAGAAACTCGCCGAATTTTACGGAACCCGTACACATGCAGCGATGTCATTTGGCAGACAAAATCTCCCTGTACATCAGTCCTAGACACAGTTAATATTCGTGGCATTACATGGATTCTTTAAATTTACGGTATCAGTCACAATAGTTTGAACAGTAACCACCAGACAGTGTTGCAAATACAACAAATATAATGTAAAACTGTGCGTAGTGACAAGCAATAACCAGATGACGGAGTACAGCCATTTCCGGAACGTCCTGTATATGCCTATTACAAATAATTCCGTTAATGAATAATGTTAGATAAAACTGGTTCAGTTACTGAGAATCTATATACATTCACTATCCTGCTGAGCTAATCAGATCGTGAAGCTAGCTACAGCGTCCTTCCGCGCCCAACACAGAATAAACGGGCGAACTCCGAAAAGCTGCAGCAGCGTTGAAATGCAGCGACAAGTGCGATAAGAGAGCATATGGTGCGCAGAAAATGACGTCATCCCGCCCCTAGGGGTACCAAAACAGTTCATTTGTATCAATAAGTCGTCCTATCTACAACAAAGCGTCACACCGGTATCATATGCGCAACACCAAATTTAAGACTCGCTGTGTACGGAAACGACTTAAATCTCTAAGCAAGAACCCTGAAGTCCAGTTAAAAACAAAAAATAAACTTTCAAAGTATCTTTAAAAGTCAATATATTACTCTAAATATTCAATATAAGGTAAAAAATTTCCATGTTTAATTACAAAACCCTTCAAAGAGTAACCTGAATTTTCTACAGTTCGTACCGCGCAGTGAACACCCTCAGCCTCGGTTATAAAAACCAGTCAGTTAATGCTGTATAGGGAAATAATCGCTGTTTGTTCTGAGATCCACACAAAGCACATAAATACACTGTGTGGGCAGAACGTGGCATTTAAAGACCCAGTTCGTACCGCGCAGTAAACACACTCCGTCTCGGTTATAAAAACCAGTCAATTAATGCTGTATAGGGAAATAATCGCTGTTTGTTCTGAGATTCACACAAAACACCGCGTGGGCGGGACGCAAAATTTTTTGACGCCAATCTTGGTGGTACATAAAACAACCACTAGAAGATGTCATGGAAGAGTGGAAGAATATTCCACACATTCTCAACCAATCGGTATTCGACATATAAGCCCACGTGTTTCTGATGCTGTTGTGCTACTATACACTTAACTGCTATTTTGGGGTTTTCATGCACAGCGTTGGCCCACTGTTTGAGATTGGTTCTTTTCAGGGGCCCAATAGGAACCTTCGTACCTGATGAAGGAAAGAGAAACGGTTTACAGAGCGTAATGTTCCAGAAAAAAAAAACCCATGCGGACGCATAATTACACAATGCTCAATTTATCTCTGGCCGCTTTATCCCCGTACACACTTAATATGAGTCTGAATGGCCCCACATCGATCTGGGCACAGCGGCGACCATAAAAAGGCTTCCGCCCATGCCAGGAATCGAACCCAGATGGCCCAACCGCTATCACGGCCGTGCCATGGCTCAGGCGGTTAGCCGCCGGTCCCCCCACCGCGGAGACCCGGGTTCGAGTCCGGCTCAGTCCATGTTCGATTTGTGGTGGACAAAGTGGTACTGGGACAGGTTCTTCCCCGAGTACTTCGGTTTTCCCCTGTCAATTACATTCCACCGGTGCTCCATTACTAACAAAAGGACAAAAACCCCTATCACAGTCACTATACTGACTGAGCTACCACTATTCCCAACCGACATGTAATACTAATATCGATATTACATATCGCTAATTAATTTCTACAGATGCAAATTCTGGACGATATTAAATCCGCTCAAAAATGGATGCCAATAAATTATGCATATCATGGCTTGCCCTGGCTCCTTTAGTTGCATTAACGAAACGTAACTTGACATAAACAGTGACAAACTCCTTCCAAATCCTTCTCTAGTCGGCACTCATGATACTTTTCTCAACTAATGTGACAAACTCTACGAGTTGAAAGAGTGTCGCTAGATAACTTAGCACCAAATCGTGCTTGACACCAAGGACCAATTCACTACCAGCGTATTTATTTTGCGGCCATTCCTGTAAATGTGCGGGACGGTATAGATAAGAACAGGTAACTAACCTCGCTAATTATAAGAAAAGGCCAGAACTTCCGTCAAAAACGCACGTTTTCCCCGTATTTCACGTAAGCGATAAGCAAACTGTGTACACTGCCAAAGTAAACATTATGGAAGAGGATAAAATTGCACTTCCTATCAATAAACTGCCGCAGATTGAGGCTGCAATATAGTTTTTCACACAACCTTACCGAGTATTTAACCTTTTAAATCCAAGCGGTAACTTTATGTAGCACCAGGTTTAACATTAAAAAATTCTACGTGGTGCCCACATTGCGTTTATGTGTTTTGTACGGATCTCAGCACAAACAGCAACTTTTGCCTTATAAAACATTAACAGATTGGTTTTTATAACCGAAGTGGAGAGTGTTTACAGCACGGTACGCACTGAGTCCTTATATAAAACAGATACGCTTCGTCTTTAATGGGTTAACATTAAAAAATTCTACGTGGTGCCCACACTGCGTTTATGTATTTTGTATGGATCTCAGAACAAACAGCAACTTTTGCCTTATAAAACATTAAGAGATTGGTTTTTATAACCGAAGTGGAGAGTGTTTACAGCGCGGTACGCACTGAGTCCTTATATAAAACAGATACGCTTCGTCTTTAAAGGGTTAACCCTTTACAGACGAAGCGTATCTGTTTCATATAAGGACTCAGTGCGTACCACGCTGTAAACACTCTCCACGTCGGTTTTAAAAACTAATCTCTTAATGCTGCGTAAGGCAAAAGTTGCTGTTTGTTCTGAGATCCATACAAAATACATAAACGCAGTGTGGGCACCACGTAGAATTTTTTNAACCTTTTAAAGCCTAGCGGTAACTTTACGTAACATCAAGTTTAACATTAAAAAATTCTACGTGGTGCCCACATTGCGTTTATGTGTTTTGTACGGATCTCAGAACAAGCAGCAACTTTTGCCTTACGCAGCATTAAGAGATTAGTTTTTAAAACCGACGTGGAGAGTGTTTACAGCGTGGTACGCACTGAGTCCTTATATGAAACAGATACGCTTCGTCTGTAAAGGGTTAACCCTTTAAAGACGAAGCGTATCTGTTTCATATAAGGACTCAGTGCGTACCACGCTGTAAACACTCTCCACGTCGGTTTTAAAAACTAATCTCTTAATGCTGCGTAAGGCAAAAGTTGCTGCTTGTTCTGAGATCCGTACAAAACACATAAACGCAATGTGGGCACCACGTAGAATTTTTTAATGTTAAACTTGATGTTACGTAAAGTTACCGCTAGGCTTTAAAAGGTTATTATCGGGTCAGAATATGGCCTTCCAGTAGCGCCCAGTATTTCCAAACCTTGGCAGAACATGCATAGATACGAACGTATGGCCACTATATCACCGAAACAAATTCCATGTACGTTCCACATATGAAGGGCATGACAATCTGAAGATTTTGGTCTTGTATGTGACGCCGTGCAGAGTTTTCTGATAGGAAACAACGTTTAGGAAGAACTCGCTACCTCCATGTACAAGATCTTGCCTGGGTCAGCCCTGAAAACGGAAGCAGCAAGTTCCTTCGACAGTTAGCACCCAGCGATCACACTGTGACATCTCATCGTTCACCACTGGGAGAACCTTAAATCTGACACGCATCAAATTGTTTCTTCAGCCATCTTGTGGATACACCCCTGGAGACAGCACTGCATCAGAACCAAACCAACAGAAAAAAGAATCTCACACCATACGAAGAACCGGATGTGAGTACAAGACATAAACAGAAAGATGGGAACCAATACAACACTGAGCACAAGGTAATTACTATAAAATTGATTGACTGAAACACGCTATATAAGTCATCAAAGTAGAAAACGAAAAACTGATGTCTTCTGGGGTGTGACGCCGTGTAATTTGGTAGATAGGTAGCGTCTGAGTCAAACAAATTTGCCACGATGAACGACTGAAAAAGCTAAAGTGATAAGGCAAAGTGTGGGGTAGTACGCAGCTACTAGCAATCAGGAAAACATTAGCCTTCCTACACAAACAACATACAAAATTTACTAGAAAGAATGGGAGACAGTATATTCACCCAGACCTCCCCAAAGACACATCAATCATTTGCAACTTATTATACCAGTGCCGTGATGATGCTAGCAAGAAATGCAAAACGATTACATTTCTTGCACAACTGGAAAATAATAGTCAGTGACTTGCACAGACTAAAAAAAAACTTTTTATGGTACGTAACTCCATGTGAAAGAATACAAAATCAGGACGAAAAAGTGGCATCGTTCCCATACACAAAGATAAAATATCACTGTGCTGAATTAAGCACACCGCCATGAGGAGCAGATGGCATTAGACAGGGTGAGAGGTAAGCTTCATGCACTGGGTGTTTTACACCTGCAGAAAGAGCTCCTTGTACTAAATAGACACAAGGCTGGACATTCTGGAAAAGAGAAAAACCACTTTTCCCTTCTAGGACTCACAGCCCAATTCTTCTGGGGTACCGTACGGTGTAGCATAACTCATGGAATAGCGACATGGGACAATAACACTGTGCAAAATACACCGCACATATCCTTGTACATCTGCTGTGATGAAGTAAAACTCTTGCAAACAATTCTTAACACTGAATGACTCATGCATTATCTGATCACACTTTATCACCTGCAAGGGTTTGACATCATCCAATGTATTATGAGATAGCTTGCTAAGATAAGTTTTAAAGATGACTGTAAACTCTTTACGAGTACTAACTTGTGTTTCAACTCAAAAATCTGCAGGAGTTCATGAAAACTGTACTCAAGATGTCCAGCTTCCTTGCTGATCTGCAGACTGTTATGCCAGTGACCCTCACTAACTCAATCAGCTCTTATTTCTGTGATGTCCTCAAAATTAATATTCTAATTCAGTTCAGCAAAACCTCATGCCACTCGCAGGACAAGGCATTATTCAATTTCAAGTATAATTATTGTGTAACACTCATCAGTGTCCTCTGGTCATGTTTTATGTGACGACAAAAGGATCATCAGGTAACGTAGCACCAGAAAAGGAAACTGTAGTCAGTAAAAGCATCCCTTACATCATACGTCTTGAAGCTTCTGCAGTGATAAAATCCAGTACAATCCTCTCGGGCAGAGAGCTGCATCAAAGTGTGAAATTCTTTCAACATTTCAGGGACAGAGTCAGTCCCTGAAACACTGGCAGAATTTCACACTTTGACACAGCTGTCTGCCCAAGAGGATTTTATTGCATCCATTAGGGTCCTGAGGAGGCATGGAGCATCAAGCAATGTACTTAACTTAAAACACCACTGCAGTCAGTAAAACCATTCCTTGGGGTCCCGCGTCCTAATGTAACTGTCACTATGCTGGATCAACAAACTCAGCAGGGCACTTTCAGTAAACTATGATAAGGTATGTAAGACACAAACACACATACAGACCCACACATTTACTTTTAGATAACCTTATTTGACTTTCTGCTTCAAATCACAGCACACAGACAAAAAACATAACAGGTTAGGTATTAACCATGAATGTGAAATGTAATTAATTTTGTATGCAGGTCTCTTATGAAACAAACAAATAAAAAAAATGAATTAAATTCATAATCACTATTAACCTCCAGTTTCAATCACTTGCTTTGTTGTTTCTGCTGCATTCTGCAACTAAAATTTCAACACCAACAAGCTGTAGCCTCACTTACAGCAACTGGAAATATATTACTGCTTGTGGGTGAATTCCCGCACAGAACTCTCATGCTATACTAAAATGTTATGTGTTGTTTTATTGGTGTATTGTGAGTGTTGTGTTATATAATGACACTGTCAACTGATAAAATTATATAGCATCAGTTTTACAGGAATGAATAAGTATGGAGCATTGGTGAAATCACAACAGGGAAAACCCAATATAATCGGAGAAAAACCTATCCCACTGTCACTTTTTCCACCAAAAATCCTACATGGACTAGACGGGGATCAAATGTGGGCCTCCATGATGAAGCGTTGGTAACTAAGCACTCAGCCATGGCACTGACCTGCATCATGTACGATTCCATACTCTAAATATGATAAAATTTTATCACTATCATTACAGCTACTTCTGACATACAATTGTCTGATGTTTCTATAACCGTTTTTCATCTCAACATTTGCTGACAGCCTCATTTCAGCTTCACACTTCAAGTAAGAGCTCCTTTTAACTTTAAAACTGTTTGTATGTGAAACTTCATAACAGGGCTGTGGAGGTGGAAGGAACTTTGGTTGAGTCAGAGTTGGTAAAAATGCACCGACTCCGACCTCTATATAAAGTCTTGAATAGGTACTTGCTACAATAACCATTACATTTATACTTAAATATAGGTTATAAACCTAAAAAGTAGCCTGATGATTCACATGGTGGTGATGGAATGTGTTATGATGCCACTTACAATTCTGGTGGGTTTACTATTATTGATATATATCGAGCTTTTAGGAAGGCATCAGAGTCACAGATTTAAAAATTAAGGAGTCGGAGTGGGAGGTTTTGTGTACCGACTCCACAGCCCTGCTTCAAAACACGGTTCTTTAAACCTGTAATGAGAATTCCAGGCACCAGGACAACCTGGTACTCCATATCTGTTTGGTCTGTATATGAGAGCAAAATAAGACTGTGTCAGTTACTCACTTTGACAGTGACACTGGAACCCGATGATTTGATCAGGTCAATAATTTCCTCCCTGCTCTTGTCATCAACAGCAACTCCATTCACCTCCAGCAGTCGGTCCCCCGGCAGTAAACCGGTCTCATTGTTGTGCTGAACAATTACGCCAGGCTCGGCAAAAATCACAGCCCTAGTGTGTTGCTGCCCATTTGGCAGTTTCTCAGTCACCATAGCACGACGCAACGAGAAGCCAAAATCACCCCTTGGCGGCGGCTGACGTTGGATTGTAAGTTCACGGGGTTTAGGCAGAGGTACAGGAATGACGGGTGGTAAAAGAAGCTCTGTTGAAGAATCTTCCAAAACCCCTAAGGAATACCGATTCCAGCGGTTATGGAAGCCAACAAAACCTTGACTTTCCCCAACAGGGCTCAGACTAAAAGGTGGAGTTGCAAAACTACTGTTTGTGGTGGTCGTGTCTGTCAGACTATCAGCACTGGGGCTTGTACTTGTTACTGTCAAAAGTTTGATGTTGGTGTCTGCGTTTGTACCCATAGCAATCGGTGCAGTGAGGTAGGCACTGTGATCACCACTTCCCATCGACGACGGTAAGAAATCGTCACTAGCTCGACTTGAATCCGGAGGGCTTCCACGATGACGGTACTGATCTGATTTACCGTCAGTACCATCTCTAACGCCTGAAACTAACATTAAGGATGAGGTAGATTCTTTTACTACAAAACACGAACTCAAACTTGTACCAAGTCTGTCGTTGGCAATCTGCGGCACATTTTGGTATGCAATCACCTCATTTTGAAGCGTGTTTCTCACCAGAATGCTACTATCACTATGATTATGTTCACCGCGATTATTCATATTATCACCACTTCCTGCACTATTTCCATTTAATCTTGGGCCCTTCAAAATTCCTCGCTTTGGAGGCCGAGGTGGGAGAGGTGGAAGATTGTGTTGCTGACCTCCATATGTTGTAGATGGATTATTTAATGAAGTGAGACTTGCTTCACTGCTGTCACTTTGGGTCAGTGTGTCACCACCTCCACTGCGAATCCAAGAAGAACTTGTACCAGAAGAAGGGGAAGGACTAGCAGGGGTTGTACATGATATATGGTGTCCTGGAAGACTGTTTGAACCTCCAGCATAGTCTGGTCTATGGTCGAGGCTTGCAAAGAAACTAGCACTGTAATCTGCGGTAATGCCACTCGGCAGCTTCTCTTTTTCCTTTCGGCGGCCACGGATCTTTAGTGAACGCCTGACCTGAAAAGAAATCAGTTATCATTAAACCCTAGCCACTGGAACTGAGACTAGTTCTTTCTATACAGGCCCACCACAGCAGCTTCTTCTCTTTCCCTGTTTCACCTGGAGACAATGGTGGGCCCAGCCTCCAAAATGTTGTGGAATCTTAGACTGAGATGATGGACAGTGTCCAAAATTTCCCTCACAACTCTCATCAATCAACTCTGCAGTCATCCCTGTAAAAGTGGTAACTTCTTTGAAACAAAAATGTAAATAAAATTGTTTATTCGTATCATCAAACTCTGTACTTACTTCATCCAGTCTCAGCAATTCTTCGGCGGTCATGCTGCCTCGATCCCTTTTCTTATTTTCCTTTCTTTCTTTCTTTTCTTTTTTTCTCTTTTCCTTCTCCTCCTTCTCAACACCACCTTTCTTCATAAAATTAAACATGACGGCCTGGTATATGGGTTCAATCTGAAATAAAATAAATTACGATGCTACTTCTTGGACTATCAATGTTTCAGTGCCGCACGTTCAGTGTGTTTATAACCAAACTGTTTTCCAACATGCAACTAGTCAGGGCCTATGGCAATGTAACAAAGTTAGATATCGGAACATTGACAACTCAGTATGTTATGCAGGTGCACGCGTCACATGCACTGTCATCAGCCTAAACGAGGACGACGAGTCCTTATATGTATGCATGGTTTACATCCTCACCTACGATTCCTAAGTACACCCAATACAATAACGATCCGTCATTCTACGCAAACATTTCATATTCCAACCATAATACTTGAAACAACACACAACCCTCAACACATGTGCATCCATTGCATGTCGTTCGCCGTTACTTCATTGACGAAAGACCCTTACGACAGCCATATTATGCCTTATCTTGTATGATAATCGCTAGCACACAGCCAACCAACTACACCACAACTACCACAGCACCTTTACTACATGAATGTGTAATATTCCAACATGGGGCTACCGCAATCAGCTTCGGTCCATTTTAGTTTGAAGCTCGGCCGTCAGATTGCAGATTACACGAGCTAACATGTGACATCTATAGCGAAGCGGATGCAATTAGGTAATGACAATGGCCGACAAGGAACGCATGCCTCCGCATGTGCTCCCCTCTGTTACTGCCAAGGTTTCCCATACTCTTAAAGACGCTGACCCCAAATAAGAATCCTGTACCAAATTTTATTTTTGTCTTAAATTAGTACTGTGAACTATGAAAGAGTTGACACTCAGTTACAAAAAAAGGCAATTCTTTTCTCTCACCTAAGTGCCCAGCATGTATTCCACCTAGCCTCAATTTAGAGTAGAGTTCACAACAAATATAATGGAGCAACTAATGTATATGTTGTTCAAACAGAACGTTCAGTAGGAAAATTCTATCAAATGTTTAAAGTACTTTGAAAAATATGTTTTCTAAAGTCACTATTCTTCTCATTTCCATCACAGCAAAATGTATAAAATGTGATAAAGTATGTCCATATAGCAAATAATTTCAAAAGGTTGTCTGGCCAGATGCAATAAACAATATGCCATTACATCTAGGGCAAAATCTTGGGCAATATATCTGCAGTGTTTTTTTAAACTAGGGTTGAAAAATAACAATTACAGAAAGAGCCACCAAAAATTTCAAAATGCCTAATATGCAGCTGCCTTACTACTTACATATTAACTTGTACTGGCTCATCATTGCACATTTCATGTCATTTTCAGTTTATTAAATATGATAAAATATACGTCCTTAAAGATCTTGTCAATTTCATTTTGAGTCCATTGTCATGTAATATTTATAAATTTAGAACAGAACTAAGGAAAACTGTCACCTCATACAGCTTCCTATGTTCTGCATAATCAATGACAGTGATGATTCATAGAACAAATGTGCCATGTACAGATATATAATTTATGTTCACAGTAATCATGCATAAATCTTTCATAAAGGGCTTCTAGTTATGGATCTGGAGGCGGTTCTGTTTACTTTATGCCTATGTGCACCTATGCAAAGAAGAGTGGAAGAATAATAATGGCCTCACACTTAATATGACAGTTAAGCTACTTTGTGTAACTGTGTGGCCTCTCACATTGCTTTTAATTGCGAAGCCCTAGCTGATAAACAAAGTTACTTATATGCACATGCAATGAGGAGGAGAAACTGCTTCATAAAAACATGGTAACATGGCATTTCTCAAGGAACAAGGCTACTTAAACACAAATGCATGAATAAACTGTCATATGATGCACAACAATACATTACAATAATCATTTTATCATTATAATTCAGTTACTGAACAACATGCATTTTACTATTTTGCTTATGACATATTACAATTGTTTTATTCTTTGTAAATATATCAGGACATTTTATATTCAGATTTCTTTTAATTGCTTTTACTTAGTTTCTTTCTGTCTTAAGTAATTATATAATGGTCTTAACACTTTTCCCATGTTGTTGGTGTTATCCTCTATGATGGCAAATGAGCTGAAACACATTGGAATATCACTAAATAACTTCTGTATATTAGCATGTATAAAGTGTACCTGGTTGGTTATATATTTTCTCATTGTGTCGGTGCTCATGGTAACAATGTATTACAAATTTGTCCCAGATATGATTGCATTACTTAGAAATTCATACACGTGATTACTAATGATTTCAACTGAAGATGTAATGAACCTTAATAGAAAATTGTTTAAGATATTTATACTGGAATCAATTATGCACACTTTAAATTTTTCATTGATGAAAGACAGCTTACTATATGTTGCAAATTATAACTTTATAATATGTTCTTTAAAAAAGTTAATAAACCCAAAAACGGTGACAGCTGTGTCACTAACCATGGTAATGCCCACATTCTTTTCCATTTTTCCCTCCATAATACTGTCCACACTTCACTCAATCTTCATGTCAAAATTCCAATCAATATAAACACATTCACTAGCCCTTATTTATTCACAGGCCACCTTGCTGATGCAGCAGAGTCGTTTCATGAATTTGTGCCAACTAGATGTCCATTTCAAGTAAATTTACCTGTAACCGTTGAATGTATTAGATAAGATTTCTACATCACCCTTTGCTTCATGTCCTGAGTTTGCTTATCAAAACAATAGTGATGGCAAGTATTGTACAAACTGAAACAAAACTGAAAAATCTAATTATATAATCAACCAATTTCCTTCCCACTAAATTCTTCAGTGTCTACCTGGATGTGATTCAGTCATCCTAAAGATGGAGGAAGCACGTTCCTCAAAAAGGATGGTAGAAACTTTTTGCACAATGTCAGACGCAAAATATTATCATCTGACTAACATATTTACGAACCTTACCACCTTCATGTGCTGATTGCCTTGAAATCCAACAGGCCCGACCTCCTGGAACCCTCACGGCCTGTCCAGGCCTCTACAGGGATTGCTTTAACATACTTACCAATAAAAATGTTTAGCCAATTGATGTAAGTTGTGACCTTGCAACAGAACATGAGCGACCTTCATTGTGCCCAATTCCATGGAACAGTTTAGAAGCTAACAGTTGCTTAGCTAGTCATTAAATTTCCTGCCTTTTGAGCAACAAAAAGGTTTGTTACAATATCGACTGACTGACTGACTGACTAACCAACCAACCAACCAACCAACCAACCAACCAACCAACCAAGACTAGACTAGACTAGACTAGACTAGACTAGACTAGACTAGACTCCAGATTTTTTCTTGAGAAGTTAATGGTTCCTCAGGTTTCCCCACCAAAACCCTATGTGCACTTCTTGTCTCATCGTAAAAATGCCACATGCTCTGGTCATCTCAGCTTCCTTGATTTGATCATTCTCATATTTGTTCAGGAGTAGAAATCATAAACATCTTTATTATACAGTTTTCATCTTTCTCTCATTAATTCGTCCTCCCTCTTAGACCTAAATATCCTGCACAGAACTCTTCTTAAATGCCCTCAGCCTATATTCTTCCCTCAGTGTGCAAAACCTTCACACCCATACAAAACAACACACATTTTACTTTGTACTTGTATGTCTGTAATTTTTACCTTTTTATATAGGAGATGGGAACACAAAATGTTCTGCACTAAAAGGTAGCAGGACTCCCTCAAATTTAATTTGCTTGACTTCATCATGTCTGCAATTTACTTTGTCAGGTGTCATCCTACCTTTGTCACATTTTCAAAGGATATGCTGTCTACTTTAGTTACCATTTTCACAAGATCAAAAAGTCTACTAATTGAAATAAACTGCAGCCTGTTGTAGGTGACTTTTACATGTAGAGATAAAAGTGAATTATCAATAGAATGACTGCCCTTTCATCTGAAAATAAGTTAATAAGTCAATGTGCTAAAATTGGCATCTTCTGAAATTAACATTATGACAGGAGAAGACAATTACTTTCTTACAAGAGTACAAGGTGAATGTACATTTGAGAAATATGATGTCTAAAATTCAAACTAAATTAATGCATTTAGGTTTATGTGAATATGATCCATAATTTGTAATATTTAAGGTAATGGTGAGGTTACAATGTATTCATCCATGCTTGTTAGATGTCTTCATTGTGTGAGGCTTACCACTTTGCCTTTACGTGATAAAATTAAATGAAGACAGCAGCTGCCAAAATACCAATGTCAAGGAATGAAATTCATGGGCTTTAAGCATGCATAATTCCATTTTACTGCATCACTGAGTTCAGTGAGATTAATACGTGTGCTTAACTACAAAACTCTGCAAGGGGCATTGGATACAGCAAGTGGTTCTCTTTATAAAACAGTTACCTTGTCTATGCAGTACACATGGGATAGGAGACTGGATGCTCCCAAATTATCTACTACAGCTAACATAATTTCACAAAATTATTTTACATTGACAAAAAATATGTTTGCAGTTCTTTCTTTCAGCACATTTAACAGTCCATACCTACTTCTTCTTAGTCCTTCCCTTTTCTACCTACGTGTTCACAGTGGGTGTCGAGGGATTTTTGTGATTTCATTTGATCACACTCAGACACATGCCACAGGCGGTAGGACTCCTCTGGATGAGGGATCAGCCTGTCGCAGAGACCCCTACCTGACAAAATAAACACTGTACAACACAAATATCCATGCCCCTGATGGGATTCCAACCTACAATCCCAGCAAGCGCTCGGTCGCAGACCTACGTCTTAGACGGCGTGGCCACTGGGATCGGCGTCGGTGCATACGTGAACTAAATCTTTGATTTAGGTCTGAACATTTCACCCTCACATTTTAATTTGCAATAGTGTGCAAAACTAAGATGTTCTTAGGGCTGATTTTCATTATTTTACTTTATTATATAATTTCATTATAGATTAACCACAGTCTACTGTATTATAGCTTAAAAACATGCAATAGGAATGCATCCAAACTTACTACATTAATTATGAAATTGCATCGCCAAACATTCTACTTTTAAAAAACATATCCCCAACATTAATTTAGTGCTGATACTTACATGAAAACATCTGTAACTTCTGACAGGATTAAAACAACATGAAAACATCTGTAACTTCTGACAGGATTAAAACAACATGAAAACATCTGTAACTTCTGACAGGATTAAAACAACATGAAAACATCTGTAACTTCTGACAGGATTAAAACAGAGTACTGAGCTTGTACAGCTCCCAGTCATGAGTAAGTGTGAACCATCTGCCATAATCCACTTGAGCAGTAGCTTGTAGTGCCAAGATACATAATAAATGTGAAATATGCCATTTGAACTATGTGTAAAGGATGTAATTACAGGCTACAGCAAACATAAAACCTGTTTTAACATACAGAAATGTGTAAACAAATTTAGCGATAGTTCTGGATTTTGACAAACATTTTTAATATAAATTAAAAATTGTAAATGCACATAATTTTTGGATGCAACTTAAAGCACGAATAATTCTCCTCTCATTACAGGTGTTCCTTCTTGAAAGGTGTAGCGTACTACAGAGTGTCTGTTTTATAGTGCCCCTGAGCATGATAGCTCCCATGGCATACTCTGGCAGATGTTTGTAAGGCTTTATATACAATAAAGCTGCTATACTCAGGGACAAAATAAAAAGGACAGCCTGTCTGAATAACATGAAGCATGTATATTGAAAATGTGTGAGACACATTCTGGAGGTAACCATTTTGAACCTCAACCAGATTACCAACTAAACCAAATGAGGTTTTTGTGGTGTTCCTCAGTTTCACCACCTGAATGATGAAACGATACTCTGAGATAGGCTACAGCATCCTACTTCTGAATAATCACATTCGACTTATAATCTCCATCTGCAAAAATCTGCAGCTGAAACAGTATCGTTATTCCTTTCACACAAAAAGGTCAAGTTGTCACTTCACTTTAAGCACATTGTAAAGACAAAGAGAACTGTAGGTGAAGTTTCACACATTTGCCAATCCATTCCCAGTGAATTAGCTGCTACTGCCCCCTGGACATAAGGCTTAATGGGACTTTCAGAATCCCAGTCAACCATTGCAATTTACTTCAGTGACAGCCCTATTTTGGCTCATAAAACTTCAACATGTTTCTTGTGATTTCATGTCACTGTTCTAAAATGACATGTGGTGGTGAATTTTTGCACTCCTTACTCAGCAGTATGGAAGTTCTCCAGCGATAGTCAGTGGGATGTAACATTAGCCAATTGTAATTGAACAGTGAATAAGAATATTCTTCCATACAACAGTCAAAGTTGGACTTGAAAAATTTCTCTTTCAGAAAAATCAAGTTGCAGGATTTACAAAAGTCACTTGCAGAAAATCCAAGTTGCAGGACTTACAAAACAAAACAAAAACAAAAAACAGTATAAAATTTAAGGATGGTACTGTTTGCAAAGGAATAGAATGGTAAATAAGCAATACAGAATTTTGAAGGATCTGCAGGTGGGCACAATAACAAGGTAGTGAATTTCATGCTTTATTTAATGAAATAAAAAATCAAGTAATATGTACTCTGCTACCATTCATATTTCAAAGAAACTGTGGAATCACAATATAAACATTATACAATTAATATCAAATATTTTTCTCCAATCTCCAATATCCATATGGATACAAAAATATTAATGTGTGCAAATGTATTGGAATTCAGTGTTTTAATAGCAATAGTTTGCTTCTTATTATAGTATAAAATACTTTACAAATTCGATACCCCTATATTTAATAATTTTTTTCCTGCAAACAAACCAAACCCCATGTTTTAGCAACTTCAAACTCTATACTGGCATAAGAAAATTGAACGTGACGAAACATTTATATTAAATATTTGCCCTTTTTGTATCAGTCTTTCAGCAGACGTAATGAGTTGCACTAAACACAAGGTAAAAATTTTACAAATATAATTAATATTTTCTATTCCATTTCAAAATTTGTAACATTATGCACCTAAATTTTGATAAATATAACAGAGAAAAATTGCAAATCATTTATAAAAATTACCAAGCCATGTGTAAAACGGGAGTATGAGCAACCATAATTCGTTACCAACAGAGTGACAGTAACTTCAAGCTGTACACTACACAGCTTGCATTATAAATACATCATCCAGTCTTGTGTCATTGGAACTAAGTTTCTTTCATCTTGCCAAGCAAGATCAAAACATTGGCATTCACTGAGATTTGTAACAGATGGCTGCAGCATCCTGATCACATTTCAGTCTTAAATAGCCTTGTAGATCCTCGTGCATACTATGTCATCTACCGTCAGGGTCTGAAACAAAAAGAAAAAAACTTGATATGTTCTCTTTCTTACAATAAAAATACAGTTGAACTTAATTAAAATGTCATGATGGGGACTCAATATTTTGTGTCATTATAAGGATCTGCTGTTCTGAGTAGCATACTGTCATGGTTAACAGTGAGGAACTAATTGGTACCACAGAATATCAGATGCAATAGACAACACGGCACATAAACCAGGGTCATTATGACTGGGATTGACTGTATTTTTAAACGAAAATAAAACTAATAAATACACCACTGAAGGTTGTTTATTAATAGAACACACAGTCATCCAATACTGGCTTATTTCAGTACTTGTCTCTACATTCCCACCAATGCAATTGCCAATATCAAACAGCTGCATAATAATGCAAATTTGTCATTACCTCCTTCCCTTTTAATCAGACTTCAGACATATATACTTCAAGTGACACTGGATACCCAGTGGTTGAGAGTAGCTTTGCCTATCCAGCAATAATGAGTATGTGTTAAAACCTACTTCTCAGTTTCCAGGTGGGGACTAATCCTATCCTTGAAACACAGCGTTTTTATTAATTTTTTTACTTTTTATTATTTGTTGTTTTTGAACATGAATTGAAAGGCAAAGCCCACGAAGTAGACGGCTTCATGTACACAGATGTCTGTGCATTACTTACAGAATCATTGCACCATGCAAGTTCTTGACAATGGCTTTACAACACTCAAATCACTAATATTTTGCAGGAATTTTTTCCATCGTCACACCAATAAAAATCACAATGTTTCAGAAGAAAACGTCTTCTGTCCTAGGGTGATCTGTGGACAGAAGAAGTTTTCTTCAGAAACGTTGCAATTTTTATTGGTTTGATGATGGAAAAACTCCTGCAAAATGATTGTGATCTGAGCGTTCCAGAATCATTGCTTACAGGGAAACATACTTCAACGCACTATTATCAAAGAACTTAGTATCTACTAAAAATTAAACATTTTTTTCAGTTAGAAGCCTGAAATTTCAGCTATGTTCAAGACAAGGTTCCTTCAACTGGATCCTTGAACATGAAAAGATCAAACTTTAATCTTCAGTCACAGCAGAACCAAACTATGCAACACCACTAACACAAAAGCCTGCCCTCCAGCTCGCTTCCTGTTGAACTCACCATTTTCACTTCATCCTCACTGAATTCTCTGATAATTGTGGTTTCCTTCTGACCCTTTTGAACCTGTATCAATTTGTTGCCATCCTGCGTAATCACAGTCTTCACTTTGCGGCCATCTGGAGTCTCCTCCTCAAATTCTTCTCCCAGCTTAAAAGTGATGGAAGTGTTCTTGAAGGTGGATTGTGATGTGAGGGTGTATTCATCGCCATTCAGTGTCAGTTCAATTACAGGGCTCACAGCATTGCCCATTTTACGGACAACCAACCCCACGCCTGCAAAAAAAAAAGCCATGAAGAAATATTTGTGTATTCGCCTGATTTGGATCTTCAGCTTCATACTACCTGGTCCTCACATTCATTATTACTTTAAGTCTGCCAGGTAATCACATACATGTACAAACTTTCAAGTCACGTAATATGCACTAGTCATCACACAACCAACAGCTGTTATGACATCTTACCGCATAGCATGTTATGACTTCTTTGCACTAAGTGTAAAAAACTGACTCATAATGGGAAAGGCACGTCTTGTCTGCTTATCCACAGGCTTCGTGCTTGCAACTATTCAAGATAATTGCTTTGAAATTTGGCATGGTGAGGTGTTTCAACTTTAATCTTGAAGGTCACTTTCTTCAGAAATGTAATGCCACAATGGTTTGGTAGCCAAGTCCCAACGCTTTAAAAGAATTTGCTGTCTTCATCTGCAGAGAAGATCACTCTTCCTCGCTGAAGATGGAGACAGTACGTTATTACGAAACTTGGTACCTTCTACCAGACTACACAGGGTTATATCTCAGAAGACAGTAACCTTCAGTCACCATCATGGGCACATGACACCTCATGGTTTTGATTTTGGTTCACAGTGGTTACTTTTTAAAAGGAAGCTCACATTGAAAATGATAACTTGTGTCAGAAACTGTTCCTATTACAAAGAACTGGCACATAATACAGTGCAAGCTGTATTAGAATCTACTTCTGTTTGAAAAGTTTTTTGATGTAGTGAGCACCTGCAAGATTTGAGGTTCTCAACGTGGTGTTCTGGGATGTTATGCAGTGTTGGTACTGGCATAGAACTGTTCATCAAATGGGTGTCAGATACCTGAATATTGAATAGAATTCAGGAGAAAATGGTCTCTGATTAACAAATGTTACATCTGTAATGCGATCAATTTTGTGCCTGCAGTAACGTATGTGTCCAGAGCACATGAACAGCAGAAGCAAAGAATGCATTACAAAAATATGCATTAGATCACAAGTGTCCATGACAAATTATTGCAATGGAGTCTCACCCTGTCAGTCAGCTGTGTCAAGATGAAATTATCTTCCAACTTTTTTTGGAAACTGTCAACGCCCCCTACACCAGGGATTGATACAGTGACATAAGATCAACATTTCCAAAATCCTGGAGATGTGTTCCATTTTGACATGCATCGTGTACCCAAGAAGACTTCAGGGAGCATATCTGTTTTTCACTGCTGTATACCTTCCAACACTTGTTAGTACAGAGATAAACCTAATCACAGACTTAAAGACACTCAAGTCAACAGCCTCTTCTCACACAGAAGCTACCCACTACATCAAATTCTTATTATCTCTTGTGTTAAACTGCCACTGTACAAAATTACACCCATCCAAAGTTTAAGCAAACACGTGTGTCATTATTTATTTAAAGCCATGTAACCTTATCTACAACTCTTAAGTGGAAGGAAAACTACAGACTGTATTCAGTAGCAGTGTAGTTGGAACACATAGGAGTAACCTGAGGAGTACAAAGGGGGCAAATGCCCCTCCAATATCGTTTCTAACTAAGAACAGTATCTTTTGACTACTGAGTTGAAGAGGGGGCAAATAAAAATATAAATATTTTCTGAAGGATTATTTGGGTGGTGTAAAAAAAAGCATAACATAAGGGATAACATTTACCTTTACCATTAATTTGGGACCCGATTTTGCAAAGTGTATTGCAATGACAGATTCATTTATTCATTCGCTCTTTGGGTATTTAACGACGTCTGTTCGCAAAACGTTGTAAACTAGTTCTGTGCGCTTGTCACAATGAAGATAATTGGTAGGCTTTGCTAATTAACCTTTTAAAGCCTAGCGGTAACTTTACGTACCACCAGGTTTAAGATTAAAAAATTCTACGTGGTGCCCACATTGCGTTTATGTGTTTTGTACGGATCTCAGAACAAACAGCAACTTTTGCCTTATAAAACATTAAGAGACTGGTTTTTATAACCGAAGTGGAGAATGTTTACAGCGCGGTACGCACTGAGTCCTTATATAAAACAGATACGCTTCGTCTTTAAAGGGTTAACGGTTTGTGCCAATCACACAGCAACTTCGTAGCTATCACAAAATGTTTCCTGTAACGTACAGTCACTTCAGGCGACTATAACAACCAACAATCCACTTCACTTGCAATGACCATCCAGTGCACGAATCATATGGCTTTTTACTGCTCGAAACAAGCGATCTGGGGATTTGATTCCCGCTTTCCCGTTTCCTGATTTGTTGTAATAAACAGGACGTGTGGCATGCCGCCACCTCTCTCCGGGTCCTACGAAATCTATACGGCGTTCTTGCTTTCAGAATACTAACTTCAACAGACTGCATGGATTAATCAATAGAAGCAAAATAAGTCAAAATTTCCTCTTCTTCTGGAGGAAACATTTAAACCGTAGACTCAGATATATGATACAAAATTTCTTGCAATAAATGCAGACTGTACACTGTCTTGTAAAATTCATACTGAATAAATCACACACAAATTAAGTGCAGCTTGCTATGCAGTGAGATAAGTTAAGCCCCCTATGTCACAGGAAACACTGACGAGGGTTGCCAGTGCCTACATTCATTCCGTTATGAGATATGGATTAACCTTTTAAAGACGAAGCGTATCTGTTTTATATAAGGACTCAGTGCGTACCGCGCTGTAAACACTCTCCACTTCGGTTATAAAAACCAATCTCTTTATGTTTTATAAGGCAAAAGTTGCTGTTTGTTCTGAGATCCGTACAAAACACATAAACGTAATGTGGGCACCACGTAGAATTTTTTAATGTTAAACTTGGTGGTATGTAAAGTTACCGCTAGGCTTTAACCCTTTAAAGACGAAGCGTATCTGTTTTTTATAAGGACTCAGCGCGTATCGCGCTGTAAACACTCTCCACTTCGGTTATAAAAACCAGTCTCTTAATGTTTTATAAGGCAAAAGTTGCTGTTTGTTCTGAGATCCGTACAAAACACATAAACGCAATGTGGGCACCACGTAGAATTTTTTAATGTTAAACCTGGTCGTATGTAAAGTTACCGCTAGGCTTTAAAAGGTTAAACGTGTTCGGATTCATAGAATGTAAATAAACTGCAATTCACATTCAAACAAGCTTGTGTGTTTGATTACTGCCGCCAACAGCAGGCCTATCACAGCTTCATTCGATAATGTGAACTGCCTGAAGCGTGGGTCAAATAATATTGAAATTTGAGGCCTTGTCTGAGAAACGCAGGACGAAAAACAATAAGTCTATTAATTTGTGTATTATTTAACAGCGAGTTTAGTGGTAAACACTACGCAGCGTCGAATGTTAGGGGTTTCGTTTCGCAGACCTTCCCTCTTCTACCTACTCACAGCAGGTGTCGAGGTTATTTATTTTCATTTAATCACACTCAGACACACACCACAGTCAGTACGACTCCTCTGGACGAGGGATGGGCCCGTCGCAGAGACCTCTACCTGTCAACATAAACACTGTACAAGACAAAAAAATCCATGCCCCCGGTGGGATTCGAACCCACGATCCCAGCAAACGCTCGGCCGCAGACCTACGCCTTAGACAGCGCGGCCACTGGGATCGGCCGAATTTTATGGGTATGAGTGTACAGTGAATCGGAAAGGACGTTAATGGAAGAGATAGTGGTTTCATTTTTTTTACGACAACCTTTGGAGGGAGACACCACGAAAAACCACTGGCTGTGTCCTTGAAAGAAATACGAACCAGTAGGAGGCGTTGAAACTCGTTACAAATCCCAATAAACGCGCTACAAACATTTGACGAAGACAGGCTGAATTACGAGTTAAAGTCAGAGTCCCATGTATTTGTAACGGACATTACATGTAACTTATTGATCTCCCGAAAGCACGTGAAGGAAGTTCGCTATTGGAGCCAACCCTCTCGGCAGACATCACACCACCCTGGTGAGCAGTTCGTGTCACAACCCTCGTACTATTACAACATCAAATTATTATACGTAGTAGAAGTATCCCTCTTGGATGACCCATTCACATCCCACCCTAAGGCATTCGAATAACAGTCACACAGCTGTGAACCCGCGTCTTCCACTTTCAACATGCGGGTATGTATTAGAAACGCCTGCATGCAATATACACTCTACGTCTAACTGGCCACAGTAACTATATTAGCGACGTGGTAATTAATGCCTTCAATATCCATCCATCCATCCATGTATGGCGCCACAGCCCCATCTGGGCCCTAACCTCCCTCAAAAGGCGCCTCCACTTCTCTTTATCCCCAGCCTGTCTCATCCAGCCTCATACTCCCATAATCTGTAATGCATCCCTATGAACAACGTCCTCCCATCTTGTTCTTGGTTTTCCTACTTATCTTGTATTGTGGCATTCCCCATTAAGAATTTTTTTTGTGCTGGGAGGATCCTTTCTTCTTCCATTCTTATGGTATGATCCACCCCTCCTACTCTTCTAATTTTAATATTATCCGTTATCAACCCACAACATACAGTCCAACAAAACGCGCTATATTTTTCCCAGACATTTTACATTACAATATCACGTTGAACATTCCTACATGTTCCGATCCCTTATGGAATCACCATCAGGGGTTCACATCAAAGTAACACTGTATAAAACCTAACTAGTATTCCATGTACACAATAAAATATCTAAAAAAAATAAGTCAACCAGTTAAAAAATAGGCGTTTGTTGTATAATGGATCCTGGTCTGCTGTGTTTTGGAGACAGCCGGTGTATTTTACAAAAACGAGTAACACATAAAGAGCGAGCAAAAGAACTTCCCCAATGTACAGCCACAATAAAGGGCACGTTCAGGTTCAGTATTGTCGCAATCATTTGCAGGAATGTTTCGGTCTTATGTGTACGGACGGTTGGTAGATATGTACCAGTCTGTACGGTGTCACACTCAAGACTTTCACTACACAGAACAAAAACAGATCAAAGATTTGGAGATATATGAAAAGCCAAACATAAATGAAAATAACACAGCGCAAGCAGTAGACAACCATTCCACATTTCTCATTCTTGAGGTGGAATGGACGTTTCACGAATTACGTTTCTAATATTTTGATCTCTGTTCCGTAAAACTGTGAAATTAGTAGAAATAAGGCCCAGTTACTCGTTTCAAATTGTTCAGGTTTATATCTAGACTAAAGCCAAAATTACAAGAATCCAGGCAAGCCTACGTGTAAACAAGCAAAATAACCATGCTCTATTTTTGAACGAGAACGTTCCAAATACGAAGCAGACATGGCGAAGCTACGGGTTCTTGTAGCTAATGACTGTCACTTGAAAAGTACTAAAGAATGATACAGTCAACTACTGTATTTCCCACCTAAGAAGACTTTTTCTGAAGAAGTCCCCCAAAACCACCAGGTGTGTTAACACGGGAAGGTCAAATTGTAGAGAGGAGTTGCTAATTCTAGGGCCACTCGCAGTATCACATGAGGTGACACATGGAAAATTAATGTGATAAGAAAGGCAAAATCCAATAAGAGATGTGTGTAGTAACTGTAACAGTACAGGGCAACAAGAGCTGCCTACCGGAAAGTAACGCCGTGTACATAGGCAAGGTGTACCGACGTTTCAGAAGAACCTGCTGCCTACTTCAACTACGCCGATGACTAAGGTAGTAGGATCCTCTGAAATGTCGGTACTTCTACTTGACTACACGGAATCAAAGCTCAGAATAAGATATCTTCAGTTACCGCTGAGGAAACCTCAAATCTCACAAGAAGAGGTGTCAGTAACTGTAATGGAATGATGCTTTGCTCACCCTGTATCAACTGAAACTATCTTAACCTTCTAAAGCCTAGCGGTAACTTTACGTACCACCAGGTTTAACATTAAAAAATTCTACGTGGTGCCCACATTGCGTTTATGTGTTTTGTACGGATCTCAGAACAAACAGCAACTTTTGCCTTATAAAACATTAAGAGACTGGTTTTTATAACCGAAGTGGAGAGTGTTTACAGCGCGGTACGCACTGAGTCCTTATATAAAACAGATACGCTTCGTCTTTAAAGGGTTAATGGCGTTTCACGTGAAAATTTTCAAAACAAGACACATGTTTCAAACTAAAACTTGTAATCATCTTGCGAACAGCAGGCTATTACCAGACATGTCTAACAGCTGCTAACACTTTTGTGTTTGAATGATATTTCTAAGTTCTGAACGTTAGCACAAGCAAACTGCTTCTGAATGTAACGCTTTGCAAAGGACGATAACTGCTTTGCCTTTATACACACGCTGCTGTTAATTACAGATACAAACTTCAGTCAGTGGCAATGGGAATTTCTGAGAACTGTGGACAAGGCAATTTATGTTCCTATATCACGCTCACATTCAGCCACAATGTTACACGTATCGAGCGCAATATTAACCCTTTAAAGGCGAAGCCTATCTGTTTTATATAAGGACTCAGTGCGTACCGCGCTGTAAACGCTCTCCACTTCGGATATAAAAACCAATCTCTTAATGTTCTATAAGGCAAAAGTTGCTGTTTGTTCTGAGATCCGTACAAAACACATAAACGCAATGTGGGCACCACGTAGAATTTTTTAATGTTAAACCTGGTGGTATGTAAAGTTACCGCTAGGCTTTAACCCTTTAAAGACGAATCGTATCTGTTTTATATAAGGACTCAGTGCGTACCGCGCTGTAAACGCTCTCCACCTCGTTTATAAAAACCATTCACTCAATGATGTATAAGGCAAAAGTTGCTGTTTGATCTGAGATCCGTACAAAACACATAAACACAATGTGAGCACCACGTAGAATTTTTTAATGTTAAATCAGATGCTACGTAAAGTATCCGCTAGGCTTTAAACTGTTAATAAGTAATTCTATATTTAATACAACTTAACCGGCTACGCTAGGAGTCGAGACAGGGTGCTCTGGTCCCCGGAACAGGCAAGATGTTTCCCTATCCCAATGTGTGAAGTCTAGCTGTATAGAACACCAAGCTTCCTATTCAGTATGCACCGCGGATTCTTTCTCCATGGCGTAGAGCTATCATAACCTCCAAATGCCAAAGTTAAAAAATAAATAGATCTAATTTCCACTCCTTCATACGCCTTGCGTATCATCTGAATCATAAATGAATCACGCATGTTACCAAAATTTCTTTTGGATAATAATTCGTAGTCCTTCCCTCTTCTACCTACCTGTTCGCAGTAGGTGTAGAGGGTTTTTCTATTTTCACTTGATCACACTCAAACACACACCACAGTCAGTAGGACTTCTCTGGACGAGGGATCGGCCCGTCGCAGAGATCGCTATCTGACAACATAAACACTGTACAAGAGACAAACATCCACGCCCCCCGGTGGGATTCGAACCCACGATCCCAGCAAGCGCTCGGCCGCAGCCTGGAAAATAATTTAGTAGCAAAAAAAGAAACTGACGTCGGCCTCGTTAATTGAACCTGCTAGCTAGAAAAGGAAGTTTTAACGCTACTGTGGAATTACGGACTTGTTACTTGTAGCGCAGTTAAACAATAGATCATTAAAAGTTACGAACAAAGACTTAAATGCATTAATTAATCCATCATCCTAAGCGATAAGCAAAAGGAATGGCTTTGCCATAAATAATAGAGCACATCTGTCGAGCATTGTTTCTGTCGCTTGTTTGGCCATACAGGTAGCTGGCAACGTAACCACCGGTGATTAACCTTTTAAAGCCTAGCGGTAACTTTACGTACCACCAGGTTTAACATTAAAAAATTCTACGTGGTGCCCACATTGCGTTTATGTGTTTTGTACGGATCTCAGAACACACAGCAACTTTTGCCATATAAAACATTAAGAGATTGGTATTTATAACCGAAGTGGAGAGTGTTTACAGCGCGGTACGGACTGAGTCCTTATATAAAACAGATCCGCTCCGTCTTTAAAGGGTTAAAATCGCCGCTGCCCCACAAAGTTCGTTGCTTCCGTGGTGATTAACCCTTTAAAGACGAAACGTAATCCATTTTATTTAAATGACCCAGTTCGTACCGCGCAGTAAACACTTGCTATCTCGGTTGCAAGAACCAATCAGTTAATGCCGTATAGGGCAAAATTCGCTGTTTGTCCTGGGATAGGTACATTAAAAACGTATAAATTCTATGGAGGCAGAATGTATAATTTTCGAATCTTAAAACTGGCGATACGTATAGCAAATGCTAGGCTTTAAGACGATAAGGAATGACTAGATCGGTATTTCTAGACCACTGTAGAGCTCCGTTAAGTGAACAGAAGAATACTCTTGACTGCAGACTGTAAACAGAATTTATCTGCAGTTGTAAGGGCACGGTTCAAATGTCTCTTGGTTATTCCAAATTACGGCTAGACTGGACTTTGAGTTGTTGTAAGAAGGCAGTATTTGTACACAACGAAGATTTGAGTTCCTCATAGCGGTACTGCTGGGGACCCCAAGCCTTCTGAGACGTTAAGTTGAGCCGTTGGGTGAATGTTCCCAAGGTTTCGGAAGATCTTACTGTATCCATCTTCAGGGTTAAACATCCTTCATTCTTTTACCCAACGACACTGGGTCACATCCCAATATTAGCACCCAAATTTTTCAATGTTTTCTCACGAAATGCATCACATTTGTATCTTCAAATAATAGTACTACGCTACTATTGTCCACAAACTAGATGAAAAGTTCGCTAATCCGTAATTTATTTTATGGTATGTGGAAAAATCATGAAAACGTCAGCTTATATAAAAAAATCTGCACCTCATATTGATAACGAAAAAATAAACACGCACGAGGTATACCTAAATTAAAAGGCCAAACTGCACTCAAGTCCTTTCTATACAGCTGCAGTCTAAGCATTGTTTATTTTACAGCACATAAGAAGTATATGGAAGCATAATTTACAAGAAATGCCACGCAGATTGGTAACAGGCTACGGCAGAGTAAGAAAATGTGAGAATTCCAAGACCATGTTAACAAATTGCATTGAAAGTAATGCTACGTGTAATTCTCTCAGAAGAAATCGTTTTGAGTGCCGCATTATATATAGAGACAATTTGTTTACACAACTGTTTATTGCTGTATCACTCATACAACAGACGTTTCGGACAGATAATCTCCAACTACCAACATAATTAACCCTTCAAGGACTGTTCAACCTGGATTATAATTAAAGATCCAGTTCGTACCGCGGAGTAAACCGTAAAGGTTTCTATTCCTGACGCCGCTTTGACAATTTTATACAAATTACGTAACATATTTGTAAAGGTTCGAGATCTGAACTCTCCCACGCAGCTGTGGACATTTACATTATATTTTTACATTCGCGATTAGGCTGATGATGGCTATATATTAGCCGAAACATGTAGCTGTTTATACTTGATAAATATAAAGTTGTGTTTGGGCTGAGTGTATAACACTTTTGGTCCCACCCTAACCTTAAATTCGCAAAATTATCCACCTCGTATGTACGAAATACAGATCGCTTCCAATTTTATCTATCCCCTTCTATCAGAAGATGAGAAAAACATATAGCACATATGCGATAAGGAGATGGGCATTACACACAGCACGTACGGGATAATCGTAGAACATTTGGACCGGAAACCTAGATAGGACACTTGGGAATCCCAGATGTAAATTTTAAGATAATATTAAAATTGTTCTTCCAGGGTTATATAAGGACTGGATCCAAATGGCTGAAAACAGGGTTCAGTTACGATTCTCGTTAATGTGACAACGAAACGTCGTATTCTGTACAAAACGGAACTTACAAACCAACTAAACTAAGCAACTGTCTGCACCTCTAAAGGGCCCTCCCAAACGCTTTCTCACATTTGTACCACTAACCCAATATCAGACTGGTAGAGCATGTACCAGGCGATCGATGTCTTTCTGAGCGCACCTTCAGCTTAAGTCGCCAAATATTTGTAGGAAGGTAAAATGTTTGAGAAGAACAAAACACACATTCCATATCCATCAGACTTCAGCCATTAAATTTTCCACGGTTATTAAAATAAACTGAGCAAGGTACCGGAATTGTTTACATTATGCGTACATTTCCTAACTTGTCTTTCACGTGTCTAGCTTATCACTAAATGCAGTCGTGTCATATCACGAAAGTGTGCCTCTCCAGTTACAATTCTCCACGTAAAACTCACACACAGCGCATTTCCTCTTATCTATCCTGTGTAATTCAACACAAGCTATAGGCCCTCACTGCGTTGCGCGTTGGTCAGTTCAGTACAAAGGCGTAAAGAAACCATTTATCGTCCTTTGTTGCCAAACCATCGCACATGTTATGCACACGAAGACCTCGTTAAATGGAGAAAACAGCGCGTAAAATAATACCACGTAATGGTGTAATATTCATACTAACCTTCAGAGTGTAATTGTTTTATTTACTAAAATAAATTTTAATTTAGACATCCCGTTGTGACGTGATTGAGGAATGTATTGTATACGGAAGTATACCACACACAGTCGTTATGTTTTATATTAACTAACTCCATGGAGCAAAGGCCTTCTTGAGAAGCTAGCAGTTTATCAGCTAGTCAAGAATTACCCGCATTTTATGGAACCCGAAGGTTCATTACCGCATTCACAATAGCTCGCCACCTGTCCCTATCCTGAGCCAGCTCAATCCATTTCATGCCCCCCCCATTCCACTTCTTGAAGATCCATTTTAATATTATCCTCCCATCTACGCCTGGGTTTATATTTTATATTACGCTGTTTATATGTACAACATATTTCAGTCAAAGGGGCCCCATCAGGTATCAACGTAAAAACAGAGAAAATTGTTTGTATGTTGATGTTTGATGAAGTCCCCTGTGCCTGAAATATGTTGTTTGTGTGTGTGTGTGTGTGTGTGTGTGTGTGTGTGTGTGTGTGTGTGTGTGTGTGTGTGTGTGTGTGTGTGTGTGTGTAACATAGAGCACGATGAGTGTGTTGTGGTTTACGTCTGTATCTATCTATCTATCTATATATCTATATATATTTTTTTTTCGTCTAAAATAACAAACACAAATACATACAACATAAAAGAAAGACTTTTTTTCGAAATAATAAACACCAACTAATGCACCAAGATATATATAATCTTTATTCACACTTATTCACTTATTTCACACTTAACTCTATAAACGCAACCATAGCGTATCAAAACTATTCTCCCTGAAGATGACCCAGCAGGGTCGAAACATGTAGGAGACTTTCACGAATAAAGATTATATATATTTTGGTGCATTAGTTGGTGTTTTATTATTTCGTATGATACAGTGCACGGACATGGGACACATTAAAGACTTTTTATTTACCCCCACATGTTTCAGCTATCTCAACCATGTTGTGGGAAATACTGTACACATTTATGCAGGTTCTCATTGTTTTATTTAGTGGTTACAAGAAACAAATGTAATATATTCTAATGTGGCTGAAAATTACCAAAATATTAGAACCTTTCTTTATGTACGTCCTCATGATTTTTCTTACTGAATGTTACTGTTTATTGTGCTACAGTCTTCAAATAATGACTGTGTGATTTAGGTAATTGCTATATACATATATATACATGCATACCTCTATTTTTTACTAAAATGTGTAGGAGTAAACAAACAGTATTGTTCCATGTATTTTATGTATGTGTGTACTGTGTTGCTTTTTTATTAAAGGTACCACGTAATGGCATTCGACTCCTAGGAATGCAGCACTAACATTCCGCTTCATGCTTCTTACAGATCGTCAGTGCAAACAACGAAGCAAGGAATGAAACAACGAGCTCTACTTGACGGTGGAATGAGGTTAATTAAATTAATCTCGCCTGTTCTAATATAACGATAATATAAAGAAGGAACTAACAAATGCCAACACAAACGTTATCACAAATATCAGCAATACGGCAGGATCGGCAGTGGGAAAAAAAAAAATATATATATACTGAAGAACCTAAAAATAATCGCCCTGTATAAATGACAGTATTTGAAACCCGGACGTAGGCGTATTATATTTTAAAATGTAAGATAAAATATAATGCCGCTGTAAAATTTTGTCAACATATTTAAATTTCTTTCAGAGATAAAAATGAAAGTTCCGCCATACCGCGTTCAAATAATAACAGAATTTTTATTGTGGTGGTTGTTACTAAAGGTTATTTCCATAGCTTACGCTATGTAAGTAACTTTCAAACAATAAAACTCGAAAAATTCTTAAAAGTTTAACCACAAAACTTGTAAAATAAAAAAAATGGATAGTTGATGTAATCACTTCTAAGTATCGAGGTTTTAGTACTCACCTATGGCTTTCATGTATTCGTCGAATTTATCGCTGCTAGCTAGCTTGTACTTTTTGTCTGTTACTAGAGACATACTGAACGTTGATTTATAAATATACTTCACAAACAAGAGCCTACTATCAACCTCGAAGTCAGGAGACAGAATGCAGTCCGGCCACTCCTCCGTCAATACTTATGGGGTGGTTATATGAGGGGAGGGTTGACCAGGCATGAGAGGTCGCTTCACTGAAATTCCGCCAGATGGCTTCGCTCCTTGCTCTTACAAGACCACATGGTGTACAAGGAGCAAATGGCGGCGAAGTACTTCGTTTTTCAGCTTTCCAAGGATTATTTAAAGAAAAAAAAAACATTATCAAGCAAAACGAATTACTAATGTCTGTTGGGTAGAAAGTCCGTCGGTTATCTGCGGTCTGCAAATTGACATAACCAATAAGGATTCAGTCTTGAAAACGTGCAACAAACAAACGCAAACGAACTTTGGTCGTCAGCATGTATACGTAATAGGAAGTGACACGTTTACCTTGACAACAGTGGGGAATATTATCAAAAAGCACTGAAAGGCAGACGAAGGGCAATCTCTTCATTAACCTACCCTGAACAATATACAGTTTGGCGACAGACATCCGCTTGTGCGTATGCATACCTACTGACAACACCATCAAACACGTGTAATTTATTGTAAAACAATATTTTGTTTACAATACACTACAAGTTTCCACCCGAAGGGCAATAATCAGGCATTATACAAACACGAAAATATAAAAACAAGGCAAGAAGGTTTCATTAACCCCCTAAAGACGAAGCGTATCTGTTTTATATAAGGACTCAGTGCGTACCGCGCTGTAAACACTCTCCACTTCGGTTATAAAAACGAGTCTCTTAATGTTTTATAAGGCAAAAGTTGCTGTTTGTTCTGAGATCCGTACAAAACATATAAACGCAATGTGGGCACCACGTAGAATTTTTTAATGTTAAACCTGGCGGTACGTAAAGTTACCGATAGGCTTTAAAAGGTTAAATACTTATCTCCCTTTTATGTTTGTATAGTCAACTGACAACAGGTATTTATTCATTCATTTCCGTGCGCTGCATCTGTCAGTTTTGCCCATTACCCGGACAATTTCGTTCATACTGCTTTCTTGGTTGCCCTTTGTACCAAGTAGGCATACTTGTAGGGGGTGCATTAGACCAGCGTTTTCCAACCTTCTCGAGTACAATGACCCCTTTTCAATGTCAAAAAAAAATATCACTAACTCTCACGTAATACTATTAAACAAAACTATATAATAAAGCACAGTCAGACACAACACCACTATGTATTTTGTATTAGTACATTACAACATTACAATGCATATGCGTGCATTACGATATGTTTCGCTTCGACTGAACCATCACCAGATAATTTACATGGCAATGAAACACAAATCTTCATGTATTTAGTAGCAAAAGATTTATTTTAGTGAGATTTCACTAATATATGATATAAAACCATAAAACATCCGAAGGTAAAATATGTGTTATTTTTAAACGTTTTCACCTGATATATAGTCTACTACATTTCGCAGAGTATATTATTAAAATTTTTAAAAATCCATAGGATTAATAAGGCGCACTATTTTATAGTCTCTTAAGTTAAGATACGAATCTATTCCTTCTCCAAGAAGCAATCAGTCGCAACCAACTTCCTTCAGTTCATTTATTTTGGGGCTACCAAAGTTTCGGGTTCATGACACCATCATCAGGCTGTGCGTGTACAAGAATGAGCAAAACCCTGCATAGTTGGAGGGGAAGGCCTTCTCCTTTACAAATACAGAAAAATTTTTACACAAGTTCATCTGTATGGCTTTTCAAAAATTTTAATAATAAACTCTTGGAATTATAGTAGAATATATTCGGTGAAAACGTTTAAAATTAACACATATTTTACCTTGTGGATGTTTGATACTTTTATGCTGTATTTTAGTGAGATCTCACTAAAATAAATTTTTTTTTACGCTGAATACATGAGGAGTTGTGTTTCATTGTCATGTATATTGCCTCACGATAAATCAGTCGAAGCGAAACGTGTCGTAATGCACGCATATACACTGTAATGTTGACATGTGCTAATACAGAATACATAGTGGCGTTGTGTCTGACTGTGCTTTATTACATAGTTTTGTTTGAAAGTTGACACAAAGGGATGACTCAACTCAAATTTGTACTTTAATGTGTTCTATGTCCGTGCACTATATTATACAAAAACACTAATCACCAACAAATGCACAAAGAGAGTTTTATCATCAATTGTAACACACTCCTACATGTTTCGACCCTGCTGGGTCATCTTCAGGGAGAACTTTTTGTTATCGTTACACTAAGGTTGCACTTTACAGTTGAGTGAGAACGTGCTGTTGACTGTACTGTGTACTGGAGGCGTGAACTCTCTGTAGTCCCGGCTGGTCCCGGCTTGCAAGCCGAGCGCAAGCCTGGACCAGCCGGGACCACAGAGAGTTCACGCCTCGAAAAACAACGCAGTACACAGTCAACAGCACATTCTCACTCAACTATAAAGTGCAACCTTAGTGCAACGATAACAAAAAGTTCTCCCTGAAGATGACCCAGCAGGGTCGAAACATGTAGGAGTGTGTTACGATTGATGATAAAACTCGTTGTGCATTTGTTCGTGATTAGTGTTTTTGTCAAATTTGTACTATCAATTAATATGATTCGACTGAGAAAATAGGTAATGTCACGAGTATGTTGCCAATTCAGTACCGCTTTGACAATAAATTGTACTTCATCACCGAGACAAGCATTTGCATGCATTTTAACTACTGCAGTACATACACGTGCGAGACATGCTGTTGACACAGACAACACAAGGTATGTTTACTCATTTACGCCACAGAGGGCACTTTGCTCAGCCCTACGCATTACACTGCAGGAAGGGGCGTCTCGGATTGTTTCCTAAGAGGCCAGGAAAAATTTGTTCCGTCCTGTTCAGCACAAATAAATCCTAGATAACGTAAAAACTGTCGACACAAAACGCCATATCCAAGCTGCATATTTTATTCGAGCTAACTAAATACCAAAATAACAACTGCGCGTGTGGATTCGCAGACGTTTACAATAATTCCGCGCCCCACAATTTTGAAACCAAATTCAACGAAAATCCCAGCCCTTCGAACAATGTTGTAACTGTGATTTCAAACTGCCGCCGCGACGCAGATGAGATCCGTCGTCTTCTGAGACATGACGAAGTGTAGAATGCTGATTCTGTACCGACGTTTCGGGACAACTATTGGTCCCGTCTTCAAGAGTTCCAGCTGGTAGTGCAGTGCCTCAACAAACTGCGACACCGTTTGCCCCAGTGAAACCATAGTACTGGTTCATTATAGTGTAATTACACCGACAGGTGTTTATCCACAGTGACACGTGTTTCGTAAACAGAACATCAGACCGGGAGAATGCACCATGTTGTCAGTACAGGGTAAACTTACATAGTTCAGTCCGGTATATAAACAAGTTGTTGAACGTTCAGCAAGACCAAGGAAAGGGCAGGTACACTTCTTCTACAAGAAAGGTAAATGTAACACGGTAGCACAGAATTAAGTTCACTCTTGGGGGTCACACGATATCATAGAATACTTCCTGGAGATCGCAGCCCAAAAAAACAACAGCTTCATTATTTAAATGACGTAAAAGACGGTCAATGTAAATGGAACGCCTCGTTTTTAAAAACATGTACGTCCACTGATGACAAGGAATGAGGTCCGATTACTAAATCCGGAGGAATAAACGTATGTTTAAAAGAGCAGAACTTATGAAACACACAGTGCTGGAAATAACGGAGCTTTTGAGTACAAATGTTGTACCAAACATTACAGTTCCGTACAGTGCGTATTTTTACATACATACATGTAAATCAGCAATTCTTGCCGAAGTGAAAACGGTTCATCAATGACTGTCGCAAATTACACATATAGTGATACGTATTTTGCAATTTCAGTACAATAAAAGGACAGTCTGCTGACCTGATACTTAGCACACGATGCATTTATCGCTCTGTAAGCCTGGGGAAGTGTCAACAAGGCACATGATTCACTGCACTCTTTGGACTATCAACCACTTGTAACAGCATCTCGTTCTCAAGTTCACATCCTTAAGCCACGATATAATGACAGCCGTCTTAATCACCGGACTTCCCATGTTAGATGATAAAGACAAAGTTACAGTTCACCCTAGAAACGGCCATGAAGGTCGAGTGGTGGAGTTGTGGCATAGCTCTATTCTTTCTTTAACATTGGCACTAGATGGCGGTGGGTGGCCAACACCACGCCCCGGCCGCTTTACCCCCGCGAAAGATAAACGGTACACGTTATATAAGGAGGCTGAGTGTGCCACAGGACCGGTTAGAACGGGCGCGGAAAATCTCTCCCCCACAGGGATTAGATCCCTGGAACGTCCAGCCCGTAGCCCGTCGCTATACTAACTACATTTTTAGATAACAATATCAGAGACACCCCATTCTCTGAACGGCATTTTCTTGTTTAAAGACTAAAGCCAAAATAATAAAAGGTAAAAATACGACTAACACGGTATTTAATCCAACTAACAGCACATGTAACAATAAAGAACTACTTGTTATTTTGTGATGTTTCTGCTACATGTTTCGGCCCCTACAGGCCATCTTCATAGCGGTCATTTACAAAGAAATATTCCTTTGTAAATGACTTCCCTAAAGATGGCCTGTCAGGGCCAAAATATATAGGAGGAGCATCACAAAATAATAAATAGTTATTTAATGTTACATCTGCTGTTAATTGGACTGAATACTGTAGAGTCAATATACTGAACGTAGTACGGATAAAGTTACAATTGCAATACAATTATTATCCAGGAACACATGCGTAGCTATCAAAACGCGGGATCAATATATGTGTTGCTTATGATTTTGAACTTGGCCCTCTTTGAGCCTCTGAGACTCTCCAACTGAGAATTGACGCTCTGATCCTGATTCGTATTTGCACAGCTAAATCTCTTTATTTCCCCCACACTTTCAGGGTTTTACACGAATATCCTTGAAACGTTAGATGCGCATCAAGGAAGACACTCACTGCAACGGCAAAATACTTGAATCTCTCTCAATGACGTGTGACAAAAAAGTGCCAGTCATGCAGTCGTTATAAAACTTACGTCAAGCAGTCACGGTAACTAGCCCTGTAACAAACCCAGACGGTCATATAATTAACACATCTGGTACGTAGTGTACCTGCAGAATAGTAGTACAACCAGCGCGTCATACAGCTACATTTCCGGAATATCACTGTTGTCTTTTTATCTTATATAGAATTTTCAAGAAAAAACTTACTACTCAAATTTTAGAACTCAGTTGTATTTAACAGGACGATTTGAATAGACACAGGTACGTTTCAGGGAATGGCGTAAAATCGCACAAAAAATGTTCAAAACTTAACCTTCTAAAGCGTAGCGGTAACTTTACGTACCACCAGGTTTAACATTAAAAAATTCTACGTGGTGCCCACATTGCGTTTATGTGTTTTGTACGGATCTCAGAACAAACAGCAACTTTTGCCTTATAAAACATTAAGAGACTGGTTTTTATAACCGAAGTGGAGAGTGTTTACAGCGCGGTACGCACTGACTCCTTATATAAAACAGATACGCTTCGTCTTTAAGGGGTTAATATCGTACCGTCTGAATATCCTACAGCGGACGGGATAGCTCAGTCGGTACGGCAACTCGCTACGGGCCCGTTCGAGAGTTGAACCCCAGTTCGAGCGAGATTTTCCGCAGCGGCTCCAAGGCCAACCTAGCCTTCTGGACGACGGGTAACGGCGCTGTCTCATGGGCGTAAATCGGCAGGGGCTTGGGGTTGACCACTCACCGCCACCTAACGCCGAATTTAAGTCTTTAAATACGAAGCGTATCTGTTTTATATAAGGACTCAGTGCGTACCGCGCTGTAAACACTCTCCACTTCGGTTATAAAAACCAGTCTCTTAATGTTTTATAAGGTAAAAGTTGCTGTTTGTTCTGAGATCCGTACAAAACACATAAACGCAATGTGGGCACCACGTAGAATTTTTTAATGTTAAACCTGGTAGTATGTAAAGTTACCGCTAGGCTTTAAAAGGTTAAACAACAAGGAGTACAAGTGTCAATCGCTTGCAGTGATAGTCGTCGTCCGTATCGATATGCTGACACCGATATCGCATGTGTCGAGATATCGATTTGCGTTCCAAGAATCCAGCATCGAGTATGATGCTAATCTCTGCTCATAAGCCCGGCAGGGGAAGTGTGTGACGTCATGGATACACCGAGCTTTAACGGCTTCAGAATTTAATATTTACAGTGTCCGTCCGCCTGTGTCTATCCGTCCATAACGCTCTGTATGTCGCACACTAATAACGATTGCGGAATAGTGTAATTACAAAAGTTTCCTTGTATAAAGGTAAATTCTGAAAAGGTGTCAATTTTGCTGTAAATTAATAGATTAGAGTCTAAACCAGTTTCTTTGACCATTATGTTCTGCAAATGCTGTCACAGTCGGTGGAAAAACCGAACGCTTCGAGAAGATCCATAGATCGGGGAAATCCCAAATTAGCGCACTTGCTACTGGTAAACCTGTACAGAAAATTCTTATTAAACAAAATGACGGCGATGTTTCTGAGATATGGGGAGCCCAAATACTATTATTCAGTGCAGATATTTGAGTATTTACTTCACGAATTATGATGTGAAGTCCGGAAAACACGTGGGCCACAAACCAGTCCTCTCCACATGGCAAATCCTGTGCAGATCTTTTCAGCTGGAGAGGAATGCTATTTACAGCAGGCCACAGGAATTACACGAGTGTTATCCGTACCACTTACCATCCTTAGCGTTAATGAAACATCCGTCTCCAATGTATCCAGTTAGTTGCGCGACACCAATAAGCTCCTCTCTTATGGCTGCGGCGCTGTGAATGTGAGAGAGAGGGACTTATAACCGGATGCAAGCATATTAGTGGCATAGGTTGCACGTCAGTTCCTACAACGGTATGAAGTACAGGCAAGATCGGAGATCCAAATTTTTACAAAATAAAAAAACCGGGACACTTAATAATCTCTTGGGGGTGGGCAGGGCCGCAGAATACCAAACTTTTAACGCGTCACGCCATAAAAAAAGAAAACGGAGTATCAACATTATTATAACGAGATAACTTTGTATATGTAATAGTGACTCAAGAGACGGGACCCAAATCATGCGCAATAAATGGGCCTAACGTGCTGTAATAGTGGCTCACGAAAACAGCATAATTTATGCATAATAGTGGCACAACAGGGGGCCTAATATATGTGTCAATGAGGCTCAACAGACAGGCTCAATATACGTGTAATAGTGGCTCAACAAGGCCCTAACAGATGTATAATCGTGGCGCAAAAAAGGGGCCTAATATACGTGTAATAGTGGCTAAAGAGACGCTCCTAATGTATATGTAGTAATTGCTCGACAGAGGGACCCGGTGTATGTGTAACACTGGCTCAACAGAGGAGACTAAAGTATGTGTAATAGTGGCTCAACAGAGGGACCTCATAGATGTGTAATAGTGGCTCAACAGAGGCGACTAACGTATGTGTAATAGTGGCTCAACAGAGGGACCTCATAGATGTGTAATAGTGGCTCAACAGAGGGACCTAATGTATGTGTAATAGTGGCTCAACAGAGGAGACTAATGTATGTGTAATAGTGGCTCAACAGAGGAGAATAATGTATGTGTAATAGTGGCTCAACAGAGGAGACTAACGTATGTGTAAGAGTGGCTCAACAGAGGAGACTAATGTATGTGTAATAGTGGCTCAACATAGGAGACTAATGTATGTGTAATAGTGGCTCAACAGAGGAGACTAATGTATGTGTAATAGTGGCTCAACAGAGGAGACTAATGTATGTGTAATAGTGGCTCAACAGAGGAGACTAACGTATGTGTAAGAGTGGCTCAACAGAGTGGCATTCTGTCGAATCCGTGAGTAAGAGGGGAGCTGTTTTATTTCGAAGGCTTGTTTGAGGATCAGTGAAATGTGTAAAGAAAAAAGGCTGTACAGTGCAACTGCGCTCGTTTCTTGCATTTTTTCAAATCGCTTGTAATGATGTGTATAGAAGCTTACAAGATGTACATGGAACAATGGAGTATGGTGCCGGTAATATCTCAATAACAGCTGTTAATGGAACTCACAGACTGAGTGTCAAAGCTCGCTTTTTGTATCGCGTCCAAATCACTGAAACACCATCTGTTATAGCTGATCAAGCTGCGAATACAAAAAATGTATCTGTTTTTGCGTATAACCTGATTTCATATATTATTTTAAGGAAGTGCTTTTTAATAATTTCCCGTTCATATTTCAACGGTCCTTACCCTGATTTATATACATACTGTGTATATTATACACATGTAAATAAATAATCAAAAGTCCGTCTGTCCATCCCAGTTCCTCCCAAACCGTGCGTCATTGCAAAAAAAGGGGAAGGGGACGGAGAAACAAAAAGTGTTCGTTTTGGAGAGACGCCAGGACGTGTTGTTTTTCCTATTTAGAAAATCAGGCACTGGATGTACAGACATTTGAACATCAGATATATAAGCTATATCCTATTTCTCCCAAACGGGTTAAATCCCTGTCACTAGACTCCTGAGCTACCAAGCGAGTGAAGCTTCATAACAAAAAGAAGGCGTTATTCAAACTGGTGTGCAAACCTACGTGCATGTAACACTCTGCCAGCCAAACACTGACGTACTTGCAGCTGACGCTTGAGTGGCGATGACTGACAAAAGAGATACAGAGTGCAATCGCTAAGGCTAACACTGATTGGAAGAGAGGGCTTGCCGGCGCAAGAATGAACAGTGGGTATAATAAATTGACCCTGTACAATAAACCTCACTTGATGAACACAGATTGGACTTAAAAAGGAGACATGACTAAACCAGAAGCTGACTATCCTTCTCTCTAACGACAGTTCTCTGTCATTGGCCTACGCCCAACGTCTATGTCCCAATCCTTGTTCAAATAAAAGATATAATGAACCCCGCGGCTGACTCGTCTGGACCGCGACATCTCAAATCATAAGTGTAACACGGAAAATTAACCCTTTAAAGATGAAGCGTATGTTTTATTTAAGGACTCAGTGCGTACCGCACTGTAAACACTCTCCACTTCGGTTATAAAAACCAATCTCTTAATGTGTTATAAGGGAAAAGTTGCTGTTTGTTCTGAGATCCGTACAAAACACATAAACGCAATGTGGGTACCAAGTAGGATTTTTTAATGTTAAACCTGGTGGTATGTAAAGTTACCGCTAGGCTTTAAAAGGTTAATAAGAAGTCAAGGACATCCGAAAAGGTGTGGTCCTCCATTTTGGGGATTCGACGAGGAGCTAACAACTTCTCACCTTGAAAACACAGCATCTTGCGGAATGTCACACGAAGTCTCTGATGGGGACAGATTCCTTGGAATAATCCACCAATTAAAAACGGCCACAGATGGGAGGATAATACTAAAATGTATCTTAAATAAATGATACGAAATATGTTGAATGCATGTGTCTTAGAATAGCGATCGGTGGTGATCTGTTCTTGAAGACTGTGACAGATTTCGGGTTACGTAAAATGCAGGGAGTCTGAGTCGCTGAACAGTTCATGATTTTTGAAATAACTCTGCTCCAAGCAGTTACTAAAAGCCTGTCGAACCCGTTTGGATTCTGTCGGTTAGAACTGCCCATGTAAACAGAAGAAAAAGAACATTCAAATTACTACTATCAACACACGCTCACACTGTTCACATATTTACCCAGTTTCTCAAAGGGAACGGAGAATAAAGGAATAGAGGAAGAAAAGAAAAATACAGAAAGCGTTCTCTCGCACAAAATGTCCGTACGTAATAATATGTGCACCAAAGGCAAGTGGTTACCGCCACACCAAAGTTTTCAGAGTCACTAATCGTAACTCAAACAACAAACCTATATATTTTCCTGCCATTGAGAGTAACATAAAATAATAACACATTTATTACAATTTATTACTTTACAATACAGAATCGCTACGTTTTAATCTCAACGACGGAAATATGCATTATCATGCAAAAGTTTAAATATTCTCCCTGTGACATTACAGGCTCTACTGAGAGGTACAATATTTTATTTAACCCTTTAAAGACGAAGAGTACCTGTTTTATATATAAGGAGCTAGTCCGTACCGCGCAGTAAACACTCTCCGTCTCGGTTATAAAAACCAACCAGTGAATGCTGTATAGGGAAATAATCGCTGTTTGTTCTGAGATCCACACAAAACACATAAATACACTGTGTGGGCAGAACGCGGTATTTAAAGACCCAGTCCGTACCGCGCAGTAAACACACTCCGTCTCGGTTGTAAAAACCAGTCAGTTAATGCTGTATAGGGAAATAATCGCTGTTTGTTCTGAGTTCCATACAAAACACATAAACACACTGTGTGGGCAGAACGTAGAATTTTTGAATGTTAAAGCTGGCGGTACGTAAAGTAACCACTGGGCTTTAAAGGGTTAAGAACTGAATAACTCCATAGAGCACTTTCACTTTTGAGAATCTAATGGTTCCTCAGCTGGTCAAGAAACTCGTTGCATGTTAGGGAATCTAAATGTTCATTACCGTGCACAAAACAGCCAGCCACAGGTCCGTATTCTGAGCCAGATTAATCCATACCATGCCCTTCTCTCCTACATAAGTTTCAATTTAAAACTATCCTCTCATCTGTGCCTAATAAGTCACTGTTAGCTGAATTCTGTCATTCACTCCGCATTCAGTAACTCATACATATGCATTATGGAATACTCTACAACAGAACTCATAAAAATGATGTTTGTGGTTTTGGCCATGCTGAAGATTGTGTTTTTCTGCATTATGATACCATACAATTGGGTAGGTGACTATAAGCGTTTCGGAGGTACACGCTGCCCTCTAAATTGAAGGAGGTTCTTTCGAAACGCTTGTGACCACCTACCATACTGCAATGTGCCATAACCACAAAATCAAAATTTAAAAAATCACATAAGCTATAAAGCAAAAAAACATTTACATTAGAATAATATCGAACAAGATGTGGTTTTCGGTATATCTGTGCAAGGTAAATGTGAAATATTTATATGTAACGTGCCGTTGTATTATGATAGCAAGAGGTCGAAACATGTCGCTTTTTAGACACACAAACTCTGTTGTCTAGATATATTTGTGTTTTGACTGATACAAATTTTGTTTCCTTTCTTAGTCCTTCCCCCTTCTACCTACCTGTTCACAGTAGGTGTAGAGGGTTTTTATTTTCACTTGATCACACTCAGACTCACACCAAAGTCGGTAGGTCTCCTCTGGACGAGGGATCGGCCCGTCGCAGAGACCTCTACCTGACAACATAAACACTGTACAAGACAAACATCCATGCCCCCCCCGGTGGGATTCGAACCCACGATCCCAGCAAGCGCTCGGCCGCAGACCTACGCCTTAGACTGCGCGGCCACTGGGATTGGCTACAAATTTTGTAACGTTACGTAAATGTTAAGTTGTCTTTGTGATTAATTAATGACCACGTCATGGAAACGTATGGTGGAGTGGAGGAATCGTTCCAGTATACAAGCATGCGGTTGTTGCTAAACTTTTGACAGACATGATTAATGAAGACCAGACGAGCAAACACGAATGACAACTTGCCAGAATAACCTTGAAACTGTACGCTGCCCATTTTATGAAGGTGCTAATGAAACCTGCAAGTGTTTGAACCAAATTTTCGCCCACATCTGTAACTTCACTGACTCCTTGAAGTCGCGTCTTTGAGAAGCTTCTAATTAATCACTCAGCTAACCCAACAAGTACCTCACTCATGACGGTACATTCTTAACGCCTTCAAAGACAGTGTACCAGTGGCACCTGCCATGTACCTGCTGATCAAATCCATTCCTTCGCTACAACGTTACTGTGTCTCTAATATAAGTTTAAATTTACATACAATCACACCAACACGTGCACAAGTTTCAATAATATCTTTGTAAAATATGTTACTATTTAAGCCGACATGTTTCGGTGCTCTGTGGCACAATCATCAGGGGTAACGCTGAAAACATAAAAACACTGAGGCGCTGAAACACCAGATGGTTTCATCTTTTCAGTATTACCCCTGATGATTGTGCCACAGAGCACCGAAACATGTCGGTTTTTTTTTTAGTGGTGAAGGGCCCCGCAGCAGACGCTACAGACTCACCGCAGCCTTGAGGCTTATTGTGCAACTCTGTGATGAAGATGATGATTAACTTTTGTCCTTTTCCTAGTAATGGAGCACCGGTGGAATGAAACTGACAGGAGAAAACCGAAGTACTCGGGGAAAAACCTGTCCCAGTGCCATTTTGTCCACCACAAATCCCACATGGACTGAGCCGGGATCGAACCCGGCGGCTAACCGCCTGAACCATGGCACGGCCAACATGTCGGGTTAAAAATTAACATCTTTTACTAAGATTTTATTGAAATTTGTGCACGTGTTGGTGTGTTTGTATATAATTCTAGGGACTACGTGCTCGGCATGGACAATGTACGAAAATTTAAAGAGCCAGATGTGTTTCACTAGCAACTTTGAAAAATTCAGACTCGTAAATAATAGATGTCTTGAAACTTTCACATCGATCAAATTCAATAACATCGCGGGGTGACAGCCACGTCAGGTGGTTCAACCAATTCATCTAATAGGGACTGAAATGGGAAGAGGAAGACGTAACGTTAAAGAATTAAATTCTTCTTCTCGCAAAAATAAAAAATGATCAAACTTTAAAATACGGCAACTTATTTTTTATTATTAACCAACAAATACACTTAATTATCACAGGTTCATAATAACATATTTAAAAACATTCCACTCCGTGTTTCGGAGCGTATCGGTCCATCATCAGGGAAAACATCTGTCACTACTGCATAAAGCAATTACAGAACAGTACGTGATTAGTTGCGTATGTACATCTGCCGGTAATTATTCGCGTGGTGGTCAGTTACAAACAGATTAGGGCAGCGTGTTGATGATATGGAGGTGTACATGTCTGCGTGTTGGTGATATGGAGGCGTACATGTTTGCGTGTTGGTGATATGGAGGCGTTAAGGCATCGTGAACACCTCAATATCACTAACACTCTGCTCTAATCTACTGTGTAAGAGACCACCACGCGAATAATTACCAGCAGTTTTACATATAAACAGACCAAGCGTTATGATGTAATTGTTTTATGCAATAGTGACAGATATTCTCCCTGATGATGGACCGATAGGGCCCGAAACACGTAGGAGTGGAATGTTTTTAAATATGTTACTATGAACCTGTGACAATTAGCACATTTTTTGGATAAAAATAACAAATCGAATTATAACGCACAGAATGGGAAGTACAAAATGCGATAAGCTATACGGCAGACGTGTGCTACATAACGCACAACACAGCCTAAATCATCACGCAAGTCTTTTATTTTTTAATAAAGAAGGATTTACATACCAACAAATACAACTAATGTAACTTATATTATATGCTTTACTGTGGCGACATGTTTCGACTTACCTACGTCAAATTCCGGCCATTAATATAAAACTTATAAAAACTACAGTATACAATTGTATTAGATGCAACACAAGGAAACCGGAAAACGTATTGTTTGCACATCCCAGTCATCAATGCGTACGCGCAGTCGTGTAAACTGATTTTTGTTTCCTTAGTACTGTAATAGTCACTGTTTTACTTCCAAGTGTTTTTACACAATTTTACAAGGTCGACCAGGCCTGTCATTATCAGGGAGGGTATACAAGTTAGTGAAGGTCCCAGGTTTTCAATGGCGGAGCGAACATTGGCGAAGTAAAAGCGGTAGCTACATCATAAAAAAATAGAAACTGTAAATCGAAAATTTAAATTCAAATGGAAGAAAAATAAGCTAATTTTCTCGTGACAAAACTTCTACAAAAATATTAATATTCTAAATTTGCAGAATTCGTATCCACTGTCCCACGCACACTGCGTGCTTCAGTAACTAAGCGAACTAAATGAACATTTTACAGACTAATACTAAACTACATTACACTTAAAGATCCAGTCCGTACCACGCAGTAAACACCCTTCGTCTCGGTTATAAAAACCAATCAGTTAATGCTGTATAGCGAAATAATCGCTGTTTGTTCTGAGATCCACACAAAACACATAAATACACTGTGTGGGCAGAATGTGGCATTTAAAGACCCAGTCCGTACCGCGCAGTAAACACACTTCGTCTCGGTTATAAAAACCAATCAGTTAATGCTGTATAGGGAAATAATCGCTGTTTGTTCTGAGATCCACACAAAACACATAAATACACTGTGTGGGCAGATCGTGGCATTTTTTAATGTTAAACCCGGCGGTACGTAAAGTTACCATTGAGACTTAAATGGTTAATTATCCATACACAAAGGACCACTTCCCGAATTCCCAACATAGGGCCCACGTGTGCTTCGTAGCGGCCTACAACAGAATCTCAAAGCAATAAAGGGGTCATTATTTTATCGGACAACTATCCGTTGTCACTTCCTGTCGACTCGTTCATCGTGTTACCATATCTCACCCATCCGACTACCCACACGCGCAGCGGAGTAGCTGCTGGAAGTGACAAAGGATATTTGTCAGATAAAATAAGGTCTATGCGTGATTTCAAGCTTCTGCCGCGGTGTAAATGAGATCTTTGCTCTTCCGGGATGTTACGCAGCGTAGAATGGTGGTCGTTTACCAACGTTTCGGAACAACCTATCCGTCCCACATTCAAGGGTCAATCAGTTCAAGAACAGCTTGAATATTGAATATTGGATTAATAAGTTGTCCCGAAACGTCAGTAACTAAGAACTGTTCCACTCTTGAAGATGGAACAGACAGGCTTTCTCGAAACGTCGGTAACTACAAATCTACGCTGCGTAACACCTCAGAAGAGCGAAAATCTCAAAATAAGGACCTTCAGTGCCAAACACAAAAGGCAAAATAAATTTGCTACCTAAAGCCTTCACTTCAAGTCTTCGTCCAAGTTCCCAAAATTAAACATGTGACTTAATTCTATACGACAGACAGCCAGAGCAGATTTATCGACGCTGACAGCTGCTAATATTATATGACGTCAGTGATAGATGAATGAATGCAAGTATGGAGCATCTGTGGAAAGACACTGACAGAGGAAAACCGACCTACTCGAAGGGAAAACCTTCCCCAGTGCCATTTTGTCCGCCACACGTCCTACATGCACTGGCCCACGACTGAAACCGGTTCTGCGAAACAAAAGGCCGAGGACAAAGATGGGGCACGGTCACTAACAAGGTAATATTATGTGGTGATGGGTTTATGGACTTTATCAATCGTCCGAAGAGTAAAATATTAAAAATATTAAAATCACAACGTTCTGAAACGTTGTAATTTTAATTTTTTAACATTTTGAATATTTTACTCTTCGGACGATGGATAAAATACAAAAACCCATCAGCACACAATATTATACACCATCGTCAAAACCTTTTAGAATTTACCTAAAGTAACATTACTTTGGGTTTACGTAATGTTACTAAATACAAGATAATCGTGCGATAACCATTATAAAAATCCACATTTCGAAAACATGCCGATAGTGAAGCACATTATGTAAGAGAATTCAACATCCAACTGTAAATATTTTCACCACGCACAAAGTACAAGTGCATCGAAGAGAAATTTTTACCTAGGGCCTTCATGATTTCATCGAAGTTGTCACTGGAAGCCAGTTTATACTTCTTGTTGAGCACGAGGGCCATCTTCAGCAGGATGCCAGTAAGCTGCCACTAGTAAAACTGGCCAACTTTGCACGCCGACTTGGTAGTAACTGAGGCAGTGCGTGCCTTGTCGGTTGATGACACAGGATCGAGGGGAAACGTGGGCTGCCAAGGGGCAGGAGGGGGATTGTGTTGCAGCCGGAGGCTCTGGGGAGGGGGGGGGCGGTGGTAAACTATGGTACATTCGGTTTGCAGCTACAAAGAAACCCGAATTTTTCGTCACTCTCCCCTCCATAACCGAATGGACCAAGACGCAATTTAGACAAAAACTCGTACCAGCTGGCACCCCACGCCGACCGCCGCGGTGGAGGAAGTGACACTGCTACTATATATATATATATACACACACACACACACACACACACACACACACACACACACACACACACAAACATACATACATACAAGCGGGTGGTTACAGTCTTTGTGGCCGTATCACGCATCCTAGTCGCCATCTATTTCCTTCTAGGTAGTCTTCTTCCCATAGGTTTCTTCCATGCATTGCTTGTTTTGCCTTCTTGTTCCAAGCATTTCTCGGTCTTCCTCCCTTCCTCCTTTCAATTGGAGTCCATTCATATATTTTCTTAGGTAGTCTATCTTCTTCCATGCGTTCCATGTGTCCGTACCATTTAAGTTGTCACGGAGACTGAATATCCTCGCTAGAAAGTTTCGCACTCTTCCTCAGTTTCTCCAGGCAAACACTGGAATAGTGCTTCAAATCTGTCCGCGGCCACATTTTTAATACCATATTAACACTTTATAGACGAAGCGTATCCGTTTTATATAAGGACTCAGTGCGTACCGCGCTGTAAACACTCTCCACTTCGGTTATAAAAACCAATCTCTTAACGTTTTATAAGGCAAAAGTTGCTGTTTGTTCTGAGATCCGTACAAAACACATAAACGCAATGTGGGCACCGCGTAGAATTTTTTAATGTTAAACCTGGTCGTATGTAAAGTTACCGCTAGGCTTTAACCCTTTAAAGACGAAGCGTGTCTGTTTTATATAAGGACTCAGTGCGTACCGTGCTGTAAACACTCTCCACTTCGGTTATAAAAACCAATCTCTTAATGTTTTATAAGGTAAAAGTTGCTGTTTGTGCTGAGATCCGTACAAAACACATAAACGCCATGTGGGCACCACGTAGAATTTTTTAATGTTAAACCTGGTGGTACGTAAAGTTACCGCTAGGCTTTATAAGGTTAAAAACACAGTCTTACACAACACGCGTACAAGTTCTCCAGGTTCCTAGTTGCGGCTTTGTTAACAAGCCATAGTCAGACCTTTCTTTATCACCAGCTGTCCAGTGACACTTATCCTTGCATGTAGGACTGACATCTCATTCCTTTACAACATGCGTCATAAAATTATCACATATAATATCCTTATATAACACCGTATTTAGGGGTCAAGCAATCTCAAGTCTTCTTGGACTCTTTGACCCTTGAAGATACAACCGATAGGCTGTCCTGCAACGTCGGACACTGGCTGCCAGTCAACGCTACTTTACATCCCACAAGAGCGAAGACCTCATCTACACCATGGCGGAAGTCCGAAATCACGGTAACTGCTACCTTCTCAAGAAAGACTCTGCGCCATGGAGTAAATTATGTACTTCAATGTAATATATATATATATATATATATATATATATATGTACATGTAGTTACCACCTGTGATGTGTGCTGCAGAGTGTCATAATAACCCAGAAAACCTGCTCAATTTTTCATCCCTGTGGAAACTTGAAGTCTTTTATGACGTACTTCCTGTCGAGGTGTCACGCATTGGCCAACAAGACTGGGAATAAAATGGATTGGCCAACAAGACTGGGAATATACATATTCCCAGTCTTGTTGGCCAATCGGTGAGACGTCAGGGATGACAAATCCAACCGGTTTCATGGGTTGTTACGGCACCTCACAGCAACCATTATAGGTGTTTAACAACGCTTTGGAGGGGGGGGGGGGGAGGGGGGTCGAGGCCTGCTGCCTCCAGCTACCAAGAAGATGGAGGCTCCAGGATCGTTCTTAGCACTGGCAAGTACGTACAACGCTACACGGCTTCAGTGCACAAGAATGTACTGGGGCCGCTGAATTTGCACCATTAAAATGACCGTCTTTAAAGCTAACTTATTTGTTCTTAAAGGAACCAGGTACCGGGTGTCCGACGAATCCTTTAAGTTTCAAAGGCCAGAAAAAGTGATACGGAGCTGAGTGTTAGGATGGTATGCATAAATGACGTGACAGAAAAATACTAATAATTCATAGGGGAAACCTGAAGTACCTGGATAAGAACGTGTTTCAGATCTCGTCTATCACAAATATCGTTGGGACTGCCCTGGGACTGAAACAGGACTTAAACGCTGAGAAACCAAGGAACAGCTCGTGTGTTCTGTAATGACCTTGAAAATTTATTTCTCATTACACGTTGCAACACCTTATCGAATGTGCTGTTTGCCTTTCTATGTCTTCAGTTAAGATTAAAACTAGATAAACAGCATAAAATAAATAAACCGTGGTACCTGCTTATCACAAATCCGGCAAAAAATTATCTCTACAAGTGGAACTTAATACTAACCATAAAAACAGATATACTGTGCAAATAATTAAACAGAAGATAAATAATGTTATTAAACCATTAACTATCCAGAGTCATTCTTTGAGCAGCTGAGTCAGTTGTTGAACAAGTTTTTTAACTTTTATTGACCCCGAAATCTTATTACCGTTTTCACAACTGCCAGCCCCTGGACCTCATCGTGGTACCTTTAACCCAGTATAAATGTTCGTATCTATTTAAGTTCATTTTAATATTGTCCTTCCATCTACGCCTAGCTGTCTAAAGTGGTCTTTTCCTTTTAGGTTTGTAGATTAAATGTTTAAATGCGTCTTTTAACCATGCATGCTAGATGTCACGTCTATCTAATCCTTCTTAAATCTAAGGCCTCAAAAATATTGGGTGAATCATATGGATTATGAACTTCCTCACTGCGTACTTTTCTTCTGGTTATATCCTCTCTTCTACGGACAATTACAGTCTGTATTGCATTACGCACAAATTCTGTGGGATAAATGACTCTGTATTGTGTCTCGGAAATGTATAAAATAATATACTTACTTAGTTACAACAATTCCAAGATATTTTTACCAACAAATTGGGCAACGAATTTCACTTCTCCACTTATACGAGATTACTAAAACATGTTCCGGCTATTTCTTATAGTTATATTCAAGCAGTACTGATATACAAAGGGCATGCATGGAGTCAAAATTTAACGTCGTAGGTATTAAATGGTAAAATACGTTGTAAACATACTGTTACAATAGCCACGTGAACCGACCACCCACTAAGTTAAATTTTAGCTCCATATTATGGAGTCAAATTTTAATTTCTTCGGTATTAAAGGGTAAAATACATTGTAAACATGTTGTTACAATAGCCACGTGAACCGACCACCCACTAAGTTAAATTTTAGCTCCATATTATGGAGTTAAATTTTAATTTCTTCGGCATTAAAGGGTAAAATACATTGTAAAAATATTGTTACAATATTCATATGAACCGATCACCGACAAAGTTAACTTTTAGCTCCATATACGACAATGCTCCCTGAATACGGCTATAAGAAAAAGCCGAAACATGTTGGAGTAGTCTCCTATATATATGGATAAATGAAACTTTTTGTGAAATATGTTGCTAATAAAGTTTATTTACGTATATTTATGGTACGGAAGATGTATAGTATCACATTTCCAACATTTTAATTTCGCAAGAATTGCTGCGTCTAATTCTAGCGGACACTTTGGGATAAATTACAGAATAAAGGCTGAGGAGAGGAAACTGCCAGGAAGTTATGTAGACCAATTGTCGTTTGATTGAAGTTAATTTAAACTCCGGCCTCTCTGTTTGTCACGGAGAATTAGTTCAGTCACTTACAGAAACACGCCATTCAAATTAATTAACTAATTAATTAATTAATGAACACTCATTCGTAACTTCACGATTTCTTTTAGAAAGGAATTACTATGCAGAGCCTTCATGGTCAATGAGATCTCGTTTAGACTGAATTCACAGCCACTCAATGTCCGACATTTTATTGCTCCAAGTGCTTGCACAGTATACAAGTATTATTTTGTGGTGGCATCCGGTTTGCGCAAGAGGAGCATCAAATTAATAGTGGTGGGGGGATAGTAAGGGAGTGAATCATGACGTCAGTAGCGAAAGGAGAGGGAGGTAGCAATCATGTTCATTGTATTTACTTACAGGTTATTTCACAAGGCCGTATATGCTTCAGACAGTGCAGTATCGAATATTGAACCGGAAATAACACACCAAGTTAACTCCCAGTGATGGCTGTGACGCCACCTTGGTGATCAGTGGCGGTTCAAACCCATCGTGGTTACTGTAACCTGGCATTACTTAGCAGAAGTAGGGTAGAACCGGCTACTGTCACCTATGTTGAGCATCAGCGTGACAAGCCAGCTTGAGACAATTTAAAGATAGTGGAAACAACAAATATATATCTTATTTGTTTCTACAATCAGACCCAACACGTCGTTCAACACACGTTTTATTGGCAACAAGTTTCGGCTCATAAGAGAGGCATCATTAGGCCATAACAAAAACTGTAACCTGGAAACCCCATATGTTGTAAGCAGGAGATATCCCCCTTTTACATCAGTAAATGAATTACAAATGTATATAACTAACTAACTCCATGGAGCAGAGGCCTTCTTCAGAAGCTAACAGTTTCTCAGCTAGTCAAGAAATTCCCCGCATTTTATGGAGCCCGAAGGTTCATTACCGCATTCACAAGAGCCCGCCACCTGTCCCTATCCTGAGCCAGCTCAATCCAGTTCATGCCCCCCCATCCCACTTCCCGAAGATCCACCTTAATATTATCCTCCCATCTACGCCTGGGTTTTCCAAGTGGTCGCCTTCCCTCGGGTCTCCCCACCAAAATCCGGTATGCACCTCTCTCCTCCCCCATACATGCCACATGCCCCGCCCATCTCAGTCTTCTCGATTTGATTACCTGAATATACAAATGTATATAAAATTATAAATATTGTGTGTATATATATAGCCTAACTAAAATGTTAAACCTGAAGTAAATTTTGCCAATGTTATAAACAGTAGAAGAAAAAATGCTTTTTGAAAAATAATTAATAATAAAAAGTGACGTTTAAAACAGTGAGACAAGGAGTCAACTGTAAGATATTAGCTGTATATATATATATATATATAATACAGTACTAGTATAAAACCCCGGCATCAATTCAATATATTGCGGGTGATGGTCGCACGAATAACTTGACCCGTCTGCAAGCTGGAATATATATCCGTGTATGAATACATTTTCGGCACTCCTACTGACAATGTCGGCGTCTATATTGGCCTTCTGTCAGGCCAAATAGTTTGCATGTACTCTCCTCATACGTATGGTTCTGAGTAGCTGAGCAACTGCTGGTTTCTCAAGAAGGACCATTCTTCATAGAATTGGTTCCACTTTACATTCTCAATAATATAAAGATAAATTTATTATTAATTTAAAAATCATATTGCGTAAAATTGAGGACGCGATTGCGTCTGTTCACCACCTGTCTAGAAGATACTACCATACACGCTGCTGTGAAATATGGGGGAACATTCGTTACGACTTTAGAAGGCCGCCATTTTTAAACACTTTGTAACGAGTGTCCTCTAGTGGTAACTCACACGTACGATGTTACAAGTTTCTAATAACAGATGGCGCGACAGTATAAGCTTACCGAGTTGCGTGTGCAGTTTGCACCAACGGTAAGACCTTCAAACAACCTACGTCCCGAAGTACAAGCGTTAATTTCGAAAAAGACGTACACAGAGTCTGGGAGCAAGTAGTGCTGGGCATATCGAATTATATTGCAGGGCATGACAAGTAATACTGGGAATATAGAATTATACCGCGGGAAATGACAAGCAATGCTGGGAATATAGAATTATATTGAGAAGTAATGCCGGGAGTATAGAATTATACTGCGGGAAATACTGGGAATATAGAATTATATTGCGGGAAATGACAAGTAATGCTGGGAATATAGAATTATATTCAGAAGTAATGCCGGGAGTATAGAATTATACTGCGGGAAATACTGGGAATATAGAATTATATTGCGGGAAATGACAAGTAATTTTGGGAATATAGAATTATACTGCGGGAAATGACAAGCAGTGCTGGGAATATGGAATTATACTGCGGGAAATGACACGCAATGCTGGGAATATAGAATTACACTGCGGGAAATGACAAGCAGTGCTGGGAATATAGAATTATACTGCGGGAAATGACAAGTAATTTTGGGAATATAGAATTATATTGCGGGAAATGACAAGTAATTTTGGGAATATAGAATTATACTTCGGGAAATGACAAGCAATGCTGGGAATATAGAATTATACTGCCGGAAATTAAAAGTAACGCTTGGAACATCGAGTTATGCTGCAGGAAACGACAAAGTATGGTGAGAATATCGAACAGTACCATAAGACGTTTCCTATTTATTTGTTTAATTAATGACGTTTCTTCAGATGCAGAGGTTGCATGTCCTCGACTTTAGGGATTTTTAACAACAGTTTGACAAAATCGCGTAATAAAGAATTCCTCAGATATATGATGGTTGCATAACAACACTAGTCTTGAAAGCCCAAGGAAAACTAAAAAACTTCTCAGCGGAACCAGTTTCCAAAACTAGACTCAAACACGTGACCTCAAAAACACGAACCACTCAACCGCCAAGTCTCGTTCCGAGTTATTGGTATAGCGTCTAATTTGAATTTGGGAGGTACGTAGCTCTAATCTCGTACAGGACACCGATTACACTGGCAGGGCGTCATATTCAAGATTATTATGACTTGGAATGTGATATGTAAAGCCATGAAGTTTGGTAGATACGTATGGACGTTTCGGAAGGACGTGTTGCCTTCCGGAAAGAGCTAGGCCTCCTATATATAGCACTACGGGGGACGACTTCCCAGATGATGGAAATTTAAATGATTTTCCGCGTTTTTCATACTTCGTCAAAACAGATAGTAAGATGATACCTTCAAATGGACCAAGACTGCTGATAATTATATCGAAGTAACAATTTATATTCTGGATCCAAAATAATTTGACTCAAACTCAGCAATTTAGAAAAGGCTATTCAATCTTTACTTCCTATACCACCAGGTGTAACAATAAAAAAATTCTATATTCTGCCCACACAATGCATTTACACCGAATATCTCCCTATACAGTACTGATTCGTTTGTATAGCCGACGTGGAATTTGTTTACTGCGCGGTACGGATTGGATCTTTAATCGCAGTTACACGTACATATCTCGCTATTCGCTTTATAGACAGAAGCGTATGGAGGAAAAAGTACGCTTCTAAATGTTCTTTCAAGGATCTCTTTTGAAGTACTGTTCATATGTCAAAGGAACAAAAGGATCAGAAAATGAATAAATTTTTCCTTTCGAGGCATAAAGGAAGTTGGTCAAAGAAGTGACAGTTGCGGTGAAATCATATGCGGACTGAATCGGAGAGTTGCAGGTGGTTTAATCAGCAGGGGCACATGAATCACGGGTCTTGGCGATGAAGTGAAGGGGACGGCAGTGATTCTTGGGGAGCCAAGAGCTCCTCAGCTGGTCAAGAAATTTCTCGTACTTTATGAAACAGAAAGATTCATCACCGTGTTCACAACAGCCCACCACTTATCATCATCATCCTATACCTGTTGACTCCAGTCGACTCTCTCACATCCTATTTCTTTATAAACCATTAGGTCCACAGGTCTGCCTATCCGTACGTCCGCATGGGACAACTCGACTCCAACTGAACGGATTTTTGGGAAATTTTATACTGGGGATTTTTATGGAGATCTATCGACCTAAACCAAATTTGGTTAAAATATGACAAAAATAACAGGGACTTAACGTGTAGATCTACGTACATTGCCACTGATCTTTATAAAAAAGACACATTAAGTTCTCTGTGAAGTAGGGGATAAGGCCAAAGAAACAGTTGACGATATATAAATAACAAGCCAGAGAGATTGTGTTCCCTGTAACGCACGAGGTAAGATTTTCAGATTATGATCCTCGTGTTTCTGATACCGTGTATACTTGTAAGTGTACACTGACGTTTTGGAAAAATATGCTGCCTCCGAATGGTTTGTATCCACTTCGAAATTTCCGTAGTATAACTACCCAGTAGACTACTAACTGAAAGCACACCGCAGTGAAATCTTGAAAACTTATACAGGGTAAGACAGTGACACACTGGAGTGTAAGGTGCTAACTATGTAACTCGCACACAAACAGCTGGTGTTCCCCTGACCACTGTGCTCTAAACGGAGGCTTGCGTCCGTGAAGTCTGACGTCACGAACATTACCAGACAACGTTTAGGACTACTCTTTGGACTGCGTCCATTTTACAATTTATTTACATCACTCTGTTTCGGAAATCCGTGATTTCAGGCTTCCGCCGCGATGTAGATGACATCTGCGTTCTTTTGGGATATTATGCAGCGTCGAGTGATAATCCTTTACCGACGTTTCGGGACAATGTATTGGTCCCATCTTCAGTGATCAATTTCTTGAACCGTGAAGATGGGTCGACAGGTTGTCCCGAAACGTCGGTACAGAACTGCCACTCAATGCTGCGTAATATCGCAGAAGAGCGCAGATCTCAATGATATTTAGTTTCCGTCATCAGGTAAACAAGGCAAGAAGAAATAAAACATACTTTGATTGGTCTATAGTTAGGAATTGATAGCGGTGACAAATAGGAACGGAAGATGGAAACAATAAAACGAGGGTAATTATGCTTTTTGTCTGTTGTTCAGGCTACTGTGGTCGTCCAATTTTCAGAAGTTTTGCTTTTATGAGCAGAAAATGTAGCACGGACCCTTCCATGTGTTTGCTAAGTACAGTTCACGCTTCGCATTCAGTAATGACGTCAGTGATCGCCGAAGCACTATTTCGGAATTTGCATGTAGCGACTGAAAGAAACCACGAAAGATCTGAATCAAGGTAATCGATGCCACGATCGAGTTTGGAACAAGGCACATCTCTGATACACGTCAGAGCAGTACAGCTGAAAAATTCTGTAGGAAATATCGAGCCTCCGACTATATCAACTACTTGCGGCTACCATATCGGCGTGACATAGACTTCATCCATCAACACAGCGTGATGACGTCACCGAACAACTAACATGAGAGCCTGGGGCTGTGCCTGAAATAGTTGTGTGCAGCCCCGATAGAAGCTGGGGTGTGTTACAGTCATGACAAGCAGGAGAGGTGGCGTCATCCTGCGGTTTCCACAGACTCTTCAGCCGCAGTGCCATGAAGATATTGGCGGCGGAGTACCAAATTTGGAATGGCATACTTCACGAACTTTGTCCATTGTTTCGTGTTGAAAGATATTAAAAAAACATGACAAAAGTTGCAATCATAAAGCATTGCATGTCGGGGACAGGCTTGGTCACTGTTTTCAGACTAAAAAATAAGTTGACTACCTGTTTAGCTGGGCCCAGGGCCGGTCTAGGTGGCAGACAAGCCAAGCATACGCCACAGCCGGCGCCAGCCTGTACCGGGCGCTAAGACGCCATTGGAATTGTTGGAAATATGGTGTCGGTACACTCTGGTTTTCCACACGCGAAAGAACTACTCCAAAAATTATCCTGAATTAGGGCAGCGCCATAAAAAATATTCGTCGGCCCAGTAAAAGGCCGAAAATTTTTAAGAATATGGGTTTAAAGGGGGCCAAATTATTAGTCTGACTGTGGCACCCCAATATCTGGGGCCCGCCTTGCCTGGGGCCAGAGGATGAGAATAGTTTTGTTCTTTTCTCTTTTTGCTTTAGAATAGGGACCGATCCTGTCCCTGAAATACAGGGTAATGTAAAATAATTTGTATTACTTTTTGCTTTAGAATAGGGACCGATCATGTCCCTGAAATACAGTGTAATGTAAAATAATTTGTATTACTTTTTGCTTTAGAACAGGGACCGATCCTGTCCCTGAAATACAGTGTAATGTAAAACAATTTGTATTACTTTTTATTATTTTTCAAAAGGAGACAGCAGTCATAGTCCCTGATGAAAATTATTCCAGGACTTCCGCTCTCGTGACATCGCCTCTTCATCTTATCTGGTTGTCTCCAAACACTGTAAAGTCACCCCATGCTAAAACACGGAACGAAGTTCTCTCGAGCTTCTCTATATCACCCTGTAGCTGTTACGGCCAAGGCGCGGAGTTCTCTCGAGCTCCTCAGCATCACCCTGTAGCTGTTAAGCCCACGAAGAGAAGTTCTCGCGTGCTCAGCATCACCCTGCAGCTGTTAAGGACACGGAGTGAAGTTCTGTTGAGCTCCTCAGCATCACCCTGTAGCGGTTAAAGCCATGAAGCCAAGTTATCTCGAGCTCCTTTACATCACCCTGTAGCTGTTAAGGCAAAGGAGCGACACTCTGTAGCTGTTAACGCCATGGAGAGACACCCTGTAGCTGTTCAGGCCACGGAGAGAAGTTATCTAGAGATCCTCTTCATCACCCTGTAGCTGTTAAGGCCATGAAGCCAAGTTATCTCGAGCTCCTCTACATCACCCTGTAGCTGTTAAGGCTAAGGAGCGACATTCTGTAGCTGTTGACGCCATGCAGAGACACTCTGTAGCTGTTCAGGCCAAGGACAGACGTTATCTAGAGATCCTCTGCATCACCCTGTAGCTGTTAAGGCCATGGACCCAAGTTCTGTCGAGCTCCTGTACATCACCCTGCACCTGTTAAGGCAACGGAGCGAAGTTCTCTCAAGCTACTCTAAAATCACCCTGTAGCTGTTACGTTACCCTGCATAGTCTGTAGCTGTCTAGACATTCTATTCACACCAATGTTGGCAGTGATTGCTTTTCAATCGACAAGCGCTTGGGGCTGATGAATATTCAGCAGAGGGAACTGGTGGAGAATACAGTAGGCTAGGAGCACCATACCACCGTCATCCATGGGACTCCTTTCCGTGACCTCAGTATAGTATGGCAATAGCTGTGCTGTTTGTTCACGGGTCATGGCGACATGCATCTCGTAACAAATGACGTAAATTTGACACATGAATCACTCTTTGAATTGGTCGCGACGCGCCCAACCAGGAAAGCTTATAATGCCCGGAATTGTCACCCGGAAAGTAAAAATGTACTTCAGTGCGGGAAAGGTTGGTCTTCTAACGGAAGGGGAAAAACAGACAGTTAAATGCACGGGCAAACTTCCTTATGCAATGACCGAAGAGGAACTTGCCGGCGTGAAGTTCAAGATCCTCCTTTTCTGCTACTTCCTTATCCACAGTCCATGTGTTTCCAACCCGTGGTCCGCGGCGACGTTTGTAAATTAAGTACATACTATAAATCTAGAGGGGCCGCGGTGGCGCAGTTGGTTGAGGCACTGCGCTACAAACTGGCAGGTCGCGGGTTCGATTCCCGATCGTGTCAGCGGATTTTTTCATTGGCATAATCCTGTCGGCCGCACTATGGGTCGACACTGGGGTCGACTCAGCCTCTAACAAAAATGAGTACCAGGAATATTTCCTGGGGGGTAAAGGCGACCGGGCTGACAACCTACCACTTTCCTGTGCCGATTGTCTAGAAATCTGGGAGCCTCGACCTCCTGGAACCCTAAGGGCCTGTCCAGGCCTGTAGTGGGACTGCTTTACCTTTTTTTAAACTATAAATCTACACAAAAATACAAACGGCGACATACATCACATACTGTTATTTTTCCATTTGCTGGCAAGCACTCGGCCGCAGACCTACGCCTTAGAACGCGCGGCCACGTATTAAAGGTAAGGGTGCATTTTTAGTCTAATATACTTGACACACACACACACACACACACACACACACACACACACACACACACATACACACACACTAGACTTTGAAAATGTACACCACACAAGTATCAGCGTGCTGTTTGAGACGATATGTGGAACTAAAATTCTTAAACGAATTGAACCTCTTAAAGCCTAGCGGTAACTTTACGTACCACCAGGTTTAACATAAAAAATTCTACGTGGTGACCACATTGCGTTTATGTGTTTTGTACGGATCTCAGAACAAACAGCAGCTTTTGCCTTATAAAACATTAAGAGACTGGTTTTTATAACCGAAGTGGACAGTGTTTACAGCGCGGTACGCACTGAGTCCTCATATAAAACAGATTACGTTCCGTCTTTAAAGGCCTAATAATGGATAGTGCATTTGCATCATTTCTTACAATAAACATTAAATTCAAATATGGCTATAATTCATTAATTAAAATCCACTCTTAAGGATTCAGGCTCAGGACCATTATATACACTCAAAGAAAATTAAGTATTTATTACGATTTTTAATATATGCTTGAAAGTTGAACTGTAACAGATAATTAAGTTTGAAGAATAAAACAAACCATATTTTATGTTTCCAGGCTGCAATTCAAATTCATTGCATCCGAATATAGTTACAACATCTTACCGTCACCGATTTGGCTTCCCGCTCCATTCCATTCGATCTAACATTGCTGAACTACAGTCACAGACACCTCGTAACACTTTGAAATATTAACCCATTCGGAATGGTATTTAAAAATTCAGCCCATACCACACAGAAAATATCACGTGTTATTACAATAAGCAACTGCTTTTGTACGGACATTACCACTATTTATTTTTGCTATCACACGAAATCCATAAATATATTCTGTGGGCAAACCTCCTTTAACCTTTTAAAGCCTAGCGGTAACTTTACATTCGACCAGGTTTAACATTAAAAAATTCTACATGGTGCCCGCATTGCGTTTATGTGTTTTGTATGGATCTCAGAACAAACAGCAACTTTTGCCTTATAAAACATTAAGAGACTGGTTTTTATAACCGAAGTGGAGAGTGTTTACAGCGCGGTACGCACTGAGTCCTTATATAAAACAGATACGTTTCGTCTTTAAAGGGTTAATGTTAAAGACCCAAATACACTGAGATATGCGCCATTCTGTGATATTACCACTCGACGCTGCGTAATATTCGAGAGGGGCGCAGAACCAATCAGCATTGCGGCGGAAGCTTGCAATCACGACCCAGATATCCCCCTCAGCACCGTGTTCTCAAATACCCTCAGACTGTCTACCTCTGTCAATGTGAAAGACGAAGTAGATTTTTAACCATTAATAACTTTTACCAAGATTTTACAGATATTACCGACATATTCACTTGTGAGATTAACCGGACTGGTACCCCCCACCCCTTTATGTAAATCCGGACACACTATTATCTATAGCCTTACATGTCCGTGCACAAAATTCTGCCTCGTATACTCTGTTTTCCTCAGTATTGTTGCAACGACACTCTAACGGATTTTGGGGTGTCCCCGAGCGTGATAAGAACCGTCCGGGTATTCCCCCCTATCGTACGAAACAGTCAGTTCGGGTTTTCCCCAGAACGGCATAATCAACGCAGGGAAATAAGCTGACATGGTCTCGAACCGAAGCAGGTAACAACAAAAGCAACAACTTCTTTAGAGACTTTCTTACCACAACGTACGTTACATTTGCACTTCCCAGTACAGCGTGCGGGACGGACGGATTCTGTGGAGTATAGATAAATAAATAAATAAATAAATAAATACATAAATAAATCTATTTCCCGCATGTTCAGGTGCAATTGTTCCTAAAAATGTTCCCATAGATCACCCTGCGTCTTAAAACCGCATGATGAATTGTTACGTAACTAACTAACTAACTAACTAACTAACTAACTAACTAACTAACTAACTCCATGGAGCAGAGGCCTTCTTGAGAAGCTAACAGTTTCTCAGCTAGTCACGAAATTCCCCGCATTTTATGCAACCCGAAGGTTCATTACCGCATTCACAAGAACCCGCCACCTGTCCCTATCCTGAGCGAGCTCAATCCAGTCCATGCCCCATCCCACTTCTTCCAGATCCATTTTAATATTATCCTCCCATCTACACCTGGGCTTCCCAAGTGGTCGTCTTCCCTCAGGTCTCCCCACGAAAATCCCGTATGCACCCCTCTCCTCCCCCATACGCGCCACATGCCCCGCCCATCTCATTCTTCTCGATTTGGTCACCCGAATAATATTTGGTGATGAGTACAGGTCATTAAGTTCCTCGTTATGTAGTCTTCTCCACTCCCCTGTCGCCTCGTCCCTCTTAGGCCCAAATATCCTCCTCAGCACCCTATTCTCGAACACCCTCAGCCTTTGTTCCTTCCTCAGTGTGAGAGACCAAGTTTCACACCCATACAAAACAATAGGTGAAATTATAGTGAATTGTTACGTAAGAAGGCAAAAACACCTTACTAACTATATGGTGCCCATTATCACTTGTAGAATGTTATGAAACGGGAAATACGGCGAATATGGGTTAAAATTAAATACATATAAATTGTTGAAACGATAGTGCATGTTGTGAATGATTGATGGTGCGGACTGGCTGCAGTGATGTGGGTGGTAGTTGTGGTATCGGTCATGTGAGGGCGGACGCGTCAGGACTATAGATGTCGCTGTGGGCTCACAGTCAGTTAGTGTCTGCGCACGTTGGTGTTCGGTCCTGCTTGTCGGTAAGCACAGAACATTTCAGTTCAATGTGCGTATAGCAAACCAAATAAACAAACAAATAAAAGTTTCGATCAAACCCAAACGGCATCATCGTCCACCCGCCTCGTACAAATAATAACACGTTCTGGTTTTTCATAAATTACATAAAATTGATATATAAACCTTCGGTTATATCGACCAATGGTATAATCGACACAACGGAGCGAAATTGCAGTTATTTTTCTTCAAAAGAACCACCAAGTTGGAAGGGAAAATCTTTTCTGTTGTTGGAAACTTTTTCTCGACTTCGTCTTTGGTGACTCAGCTAAAGGAACTCATGGTAAGTGTACAGAAATACGTAAAGTATGAATTTACTTAACAATATGCGCTGCTTTATGAATTTTCTAGAGACCAGTGTTTTGTAGTCCATAATTGCATGCCTATGTTTCATTAATTTATAAAGCCGATCGGAGCATGTAGCATGAATGACAGAAAAGAGAAATGCATGCAGAAGTTGTGGTTGGTTACCCCAAACGAAAGAGAGAATTTGGAAGACCTAAGCGTAGATGGCAGGATACTATTAATATTTAGTGTAAAAACTGAATGGTTGTGGACTGGATTCATCTGGTTCAGGGTAGGGACTAGTAGTGGGCTCTTGTGAACACGGGAATGAACTGCGGTTTCCATAAAATACGGTAAATTTCTTGAGCAGCTGAGAATGTGATAGGTTCTAACAATGGGCTGTACTGCAGGGAATTAGATTGGCAGTTAGCGTATCACATATCTTTGTGTCGTTTCAACGAATTTTTGTATCAAGCCTAAACATATCCGTTTTTTTTTTCGTAAATTATAGACGAAACAAAATTGTCATAGCGTTTTAATACAACGTACAACACCAAATGTTTAGCCCTTTAAAGACGAAGCCCATTGTTTTATATAAGGACTCAGTGCGTACCGCGCTGTAAACACTCTCCACTTCGGTTATAAAAACCAATCTCTTAATGTTTTATAAGGCAAAATTTGCTGTTTGTTCTGAGATCCGTACAAAACACATAAACGCAATGTGGGCACCACGTAGAATTTTTTATTTTAAACCTGGTGGTATGTAAAGTTATCGCTAGGCTTTAAAAGGTTAATCATTTCCACGCTATGAATGAAATTTCTGGGTCAAGTTCGGTCAGACCTAATTAGTGGGACCATTTATTTGATGCTTATATTGACAATGTGCGTACCTTTACTTTTTGAAGAGAATGTCATGTACCAAGTATTTCATAATGCAGTTCCTATTCCATTCTAGACACTCACCATATTTATTACAAAGACAGATTTGTTAATACTGCATAAAAACAATGGTCAGTTTTGAGAATGATAACAATTCTAAACAAAACTGAGAGTTATTTGAATTTCAAAGCAATTGGTGCATAGAGTAACCAGTGTAACTGAAATGGTAAAAGAACAGTACCATGGGAAGTGTCAGTCATCTGATTCACGTCACACAAATTTATTATTCTATTAGCAGTATTTCATATTTTGTAATCCAGAAAAGAATTTCTAAGAAAACTGTTAATAGCCTGTGAGTGTGTAGCAGTGAACTGTGTAAACAAAATAGTGACACTCTCTAAGTGCATCTGGCGTGCAGAGCATACGTAATAAGGAAGCAACTCCACGGAGCAGAGCTCTTTCTGAGAGGCTAACAGGTCTTCAGTTAGTCAAGAAATTTGCTGCATTTTGTGGCACCCGAAGGTTCATTACCGCATTCACAGACGCCCGCCACGTGTCCCTATCGTGAGACATAAATCCAGTCCATCCCTCGCCATCCCACTTCTTGAAGATCCATTTTAATATTATCCTATCGATGCCTGGGCCTTCCAAGTTGTCTCTTTCCATCAGATCACCCCACCAAAATCCTGTATGTACCTTTCCTGTACCCTATATGTGCCACATGCCCCGCCCATCTCATTCTTCTTAATGTGATCACCCGAATAATATTTGGTGCGGGGTACAGATCATAAAGCTCCTTGTTGTGTAGTCTTCTCCATTCCTCTCTTACCTTGTCGGCTTTGGGCCAAATATCTTCCTCAGCACCCTATTTTCGAACACATTCAGCCTCACACCCATACAAAACAACAGGTAACATTACAGTTTTGTGTACCCTGATCATTACATTTTTGGATAGCAAACTGGAAGACAAAGGATTCCAAATTAAGGAAAATCCGCCACTCCCCTCCCCCAGGAAACATCAAAAAGTTTCCACTAATGAGGCAAGAATCGGAATGAGATCGCACGTTGCATGCATGAAAGGCTGACAATGGAATTCACAGCTGTACGTGTATTCACGTGAGGTATATGGTCTTTCGCCTTGGGCAGTCATGTGTAGTTAGACTGAATGTCTAGAGAAACTTAGTCAACCCAGATAACGTAGGTGCGTGACAAGTTGCCTGTAGTGTACGGCGTAACAGCATGCTTTAATAAAACCTATTACAGCGCCAGTGTTGCAGCTTTGTTCTGTACGTAGCTATTACATTAGATTATATTTGCAGAGGTGATGTGTGTGTGCTGGGGCTTGAGTTTCTGTGCACTAATGTCTGTACTGTACCTTTATTCGTCATTGCAATTGCGTGTCTCATCTTTTGCAAGCGTAATTATACGAGGTTTGCAAAATGTCTGTACCTGAAGTGAACACACGACAGAGATATATTTAATCGACCGTGTGGAGGCGTGAGTCTACCCGATATTTATCTTATTCATCGCCTCCACCACCACCACCACCACCACCACCACCACCACCACCACCACCACCACCACCACCGCCGCCGCCGCCGCCGCCGCCGCCGCCGCCGCCGCCTCCGCCGCCGCCGCCGCCGTCGCCACCACCACCACCACCACCACCACCACAATCATGACAACCACCACCACCACCACAATCATGACAACCACCACCACCACCACCACCACCA
>BLKM01000562.1:436921-462943 GCA_013340265.1 Coptotermes formosanus | reverse complement strand
GTGTGTGTGTGTGTGTGTGTGTGTGTGTGTGTGTGTGTGTGTGTGTGTGTGTGTGTGTGTGTGTGTGTGTGTGTGTGTGTGTGTGTGTGTGTGTGTGTGTGTGTGTGTACACGTGGATGTGGGTTTAGATGCCCATCAACTTCAATGGCTGTTAACACCCACATAAAAGTCAAATTACAAATCTGCAACAAAACAAAGTTGTAAAGGGGTTGCGAAGGCTAAATTACAACGGTACTTCAACAGGTAACACAGAACCGGACTAAAAGAGTCTTGTCACTGAGATACTAAAGACTAAGCAATTAAAGTAACGCACGTACGAATAAGTCTGAGACTCACCAGTGTGAGAAGAAACAAGACAGGCAATATACGTATCAAAGTAACATCGAGACGCGTTCACGTAACCATTGTTGCCGTCGAAAAGCAATAAGTATTCCACATTCTGAGTGTGCCTGCAGCGTTAGTTATCCAGCATGCAGTGCGCATGCGCCGTATTATATTGTCATCTATGGCCTGACTGGATGTACCATATTCTTCCACACTGTCTCATAAAGGACACGATTTTTGAAAAAAAAGTTACTGAAAACAAAATGTGTTTTGATCTTCTCTACAACTTTTGCCTGAAACATTTCTCATTCTAACAAGAGTTCAGCGAGATATTATCATAAATGTACGTAGGCACTCACGTAAAGTACCCGTTATTCTTGTCGAATTTTAATGAAACTTGAATGTTCTCGACAGATTTTCAAAAAATATTCAAATGTGTAATTTCAGGAAAATCCGGCTAGTGGACAGATAGGTAGGCAGACAGAGACAGACAGACAGACACGACGAAGCTGATAGACACTTCTCGCAATTTTGCAAAGGCACCTAAAATATAATTTTTAAAACGTCACAATAATATTGGTTTAGTCGCCTTCGGTGGCTCTACACTCTGCAAACGAATATCATAACATCAAATGTTTCCAATGACGTCGCACAACGTGCCAACAAACGGAAGGCTCTTCGTTATAAAACAAACATTCAACTAGAATGAGCCTAAGAAACAGCTGCCACTTCTCCACATAACAAATATTCGTGTGCAAGATGAGTGTGGCCAATCTGAGACCGTGTAGTCTTGACTTCCTCATTTCTGACGGTACTGAAGGAATATGGACAGTTTCACAACGCGTAGTTTTAATGACACAGATGTTCAGTTATTGCCTATAAAAACCGCAATGCTGCAAAGTCCATAAACAGCACAGATGCCACACTGTATTGAGAAACACTTACATTGTACTTCGTTAAATGTACTTTACATCGACAAATACGCGGAATAAAAATTTCACATCTTAATGCGATCTGCATATTGTGTCGCAAATTTCTTTTGTACAGTCAGCCGAATTTTCGACAATTGATCATGTTTCATTTGACGTGATTATACAACATACCCCAGGTATTTATATTGCCTTAAAATGCACTAAAATTGGCGATCACGAAAGGTCGGAAACCAAACACCGAGTTCACTACTATCAAGACAATTTATTTTCAAATAGTATACAGTAGCTATTTCAAATATACCTCGCTGTTTAGGGTTTCTCTAGTCCATTCCACACTTGAAGACAAAAACAACCACAATTTTGGAAACCTTTTGGGATAAGGGAAACCCAAGAAGTTGGACAATGTCCAGAACACTAGTCAGGTTTACTTCGATAAGCCGTCATCTGAGGATTTTACGATTCAGTGCTATGTTACCATATTAACCCTTTAAAGACGAAGCGTATCTGTTTTATATAAGGACTCAGTGCGTACCGAGCTGTAAACACTCTCCACTTCCGTTATAAAAACCAGTATCTTAATGTTTTATCAGGCAAAAGTTGCTGTTTGTTCTGAGATCCGTACAGAACACACAAACGCAATGTGGGCACCACGTAGAATTTTTTAATGTTAAACCTGGTGGCATGTAAAGTTATCGCTAGGCTTTAAAAGATTAAAGACGAAGCGTATCTGTTTTATATAAGGACTCTGTGCGTACCGCACTGTAAACACTCTCCACTTCGGTTATAAAAACCAGTCTCTTAATGTTTTATAAGGCAAAAGTTGCTGTTTGTTCTGAGATCCGTACAAAACACATAAACGCAATGTGGGCACCACGTAGAATTTTTTAATGTTAAACCTGGTGGTACGTAAAGTTACCGCTAGGCTTTCAAAGGTTAATAGAAATTTCAGTTTAAACAAAACGCATTTGCTTACGCGAGACAAAATCCCGGAACCCAACAGCGGGTGTAAATCCAAGATTCTTTACTTTGAACATCCCTGTACATGTAGCACGGCTCTTTTTTAAATAACTACAAACGTAACGTCAATAAGAAATCGCCTAACCTTGAAATCAGAAGAAAGAAAAGTACCTAACACGTCATCAGTTACAGGATGTACCTCAGCTGTTTACCGATCCGCTGACCCGTCACGTATGTGTTCGGAAAATTGTGGTGGTTTCACTTAATAAGCTGTAGCTTCATAAACAGGCTAGGTTCAGTTTGTTAGCTTTCTTACGCGTCTTTGTTCCTGGGCTGCCACCAAATTTAAAACGAATTTTAAAAGTCTACCCTGAATATGCAGTCAGCACGTTCGCCCTAACACCGGTAACCACTCTCACAACTATATGGCGGCGTAATCTGGGATAAAAATTACGATTTTAACATCCGGCGTAAAGACAACATAATCTGAAAACAGTTCATACGACGTCAAATGGGAAGATACCAATACGACATGCCAGCGACAAGAAGTTGCAATCAACAGTTGTCAGATAAAATAATGATTTATACATTTCACTCATATACAACACTTCCTGATATAAGAATAACAAAAAAATAAAAATACAAAAACTGCGACTGTTTATTTCCGTCTATTCTGAAGCAATCATCAGGAAAATCAAAATGTGTATAAATATAATATTTTAACACGAAATGTTTATCGCAAGCGGCAGCTACAGGCAGAATATGTAGGGCGATCTCAATTCTGTCACCATCTCAGAAATTTCTAACATCACATTAGTAAAGACCGTGTCGAAAGGGCCTTGAGGGACTGCGAGATGATCCGAACACAAAGTGTGCTTATATTAGAGTTGTGTGAAAGCAATTAAGTGTGACTGAAAGCACGGTGAAGCATGAAATGCATCTGAATTCTACTCTAAGGCTCAGTCCCCACATCTCAATAAACACACCGTGTCTCCAAAGCATTATGAGAACAAACTGGGAAATAATGGCAGACTGTTCTGAGACGCACATGCAACACACAACATACCGTGGGAAAATGCAGAGCCTTTCATATGAGTGGAGGTCATAAAACACAATAGTCACCGTGCTGTAAAATGTTAACCTGGGGTAGAAATGGTGTCTTCGTATTAGAACACTAACACCCAGTTTTCGGTACGAACAGCCGAAAATCAAGTCTTCTGAGATGTTACGCTTTGTTGTTGGGTAGTGTTCGACGTTTCGGAGGATCGTAGTGCCTACATCTTCAGGTTAAGCTGGCCACACACTTCTTGAACTGCTTGATTTTGAAACAAAGGCATTACGATCCTTCGAAACGTCGAGAAACACTGATAAGGCGTCGAATCCCAGAAGACTTGAATCTTCAGTAACATTGCTGTGAGAGATTCAACTGTCAGAAAGAACGCCTTATGTCAAATTTCGTCATTTTTTAGTTAATGTCAACATTTTATAACCGTTTCTGTTATTCTGACGATATTAAGTCCTTACAGAAGCTTAAAGATCTGTATTTATTGCCTAACATAAGGTCGATAAGATGGGCGAGGCACGTGACACGCATAGGAGTAAACATAAATGTATACAGATATTTGATTTAAGTTCCTGAAGGAAGAAGAATACTTGGAGAACGTACAAATGAGTAATATTATAATTGGTATTAGAAATACGATGGGAATATGTGTGAAGTGGCTTTAGCTGGCTCAGGATACGGATAAATAGCGTGCCTTTGTAAACACAGTAATGAACGTAAAATGTTGCATATCTACCTGTATTTGTTACGTCTTTTTAAAGTAATTTTAATGTATACTAGAGCAATATTTTAACCTTTTAAAGCCTAGCGGTAACTTTACATTCGACCAGGTTTAACATTAAAAAATTCCACGTGGTGTCCACATTGCGTTTATGTGTTTTGTACGGATCTCAGAACAAACAGCAACTTTTGCCTTATAAAACATTAAGAAACTGGTCTTTATGACCGAAGTGGAGAGTGTTTACAGCGCGGTACGCACTGAGTCATAAAAAACAGATAAGATTCGTCTTTAAAGGGTTAATGAGGTAAATAACCTTTATCGAAATAGGAATATACAGTTAGTAAAATCTTCTCACTCTTCTTCTTATTAAGGAATCACAGTCCTTGGTGGATCTTAGCCTTTTTCAAAATTGTTCTGCACTGCTTTCGGTCCTGTGCCTTACGCCTCCAATTCTTTACGCCCATCTTCCTTAGGTCTGTTTCAACTGACTCCAGCCACCTTGCTCTGGGTTTTCCGACACGTCGAGTGCCCTCTGCTTTGTATAATGTTAACTCTCTGCAAGGGTCCAGCTCTTGCATTCTGAACAGGTGTCCCAGCCACCTCAGTCTTCCTATTTTGATCACTCTGACTGTCCGATTCACTGTAGAGCTTGTAAAGCTCACAGTAAAATCTTCAGCCATTTGTTTATTTCTCTGCTCAACTATTGCTTTATTGGAGGCACTGTAAAACTTTTGGTACGTCTGCTTGTATTGTATTTGAGCCTTCGAAAATGGCCCGGTCAGGGAGAAACGTTGGAAACTTTAAAAATTGTTGGATATTTTCCCAGCAACTGTGCACATTATTGGTTTATAATTTCTACGGTAATGAACCCCTGGTTTCGATTAGATGGGGGGAAATTTTTGACTAGCTGAGGAACTGTTAGCTTCTCAGGAAGGACTCAGCTCCATGAAGTGAGTCAATTATTTATTTACTTATTTATTTATTTATTTATTTAGTTCCTTAGTCAGTCAGTCAGTCAATTCTAGCCCTAAGACCACTCATGTTACAAACAAGGCGCCTAAATTTTAAGTTATAAGTACCGGTATTTCCCTGGTCTAAAGAAATTTAGTTAATTAAAACCCTTCGTAATTATTTATGATTTTCTTTTATGGGGGCACGCGGTGGCGCAGTTGGTTGAGGCACTGCGCTACAAGCAGGGTTCGATTCCCGATGGTGTCAGAATTTTTCATTGACATAATCCCTCCGGTCGGCTCGGCCTCTAACAGAAATGAGTACCAGGAATATTTCCTGTGGGGTAAAGGCGGCCGGTGTGTAGTGCTGACAATCTCACCACTGTCATGTGCTGACTGCCTTGAAATCTGGGAGCCTCAACCTCCTGGAACCCTCAGGGCCTGTCCAGGCCTGTACAGGGATTGCTTTACCTGTTTTATTTACCTTCTTATACAGAACTAAGGATTTACTAGCTGCCCCTTATAAAATTACCCAAAAGCGAAAGAAAACAAAAATGACTGAAATACAAGGTCCGTCCGCCCGTCTGTCACATCTGTCAGCTACACACACTTCGTGACGTTACGATAAAATCTGCATAAGAGAATCTGACTAATAGTTGTGACGAATATTTCGATAACGCCTGCTCAGTAAGACCGGTACACTAGCTGTCGAACTTATTAACCTTTTAAAGCCTAGCGGTAACTTTACGTACCACCAGGTTTAACATTAAAAAATTCTACGTGGTGCCCACATTGCGTTTATGTGTTTTGTACGGATCTCAGAACAAACAGCAACTTTTGCCTTATAAAACATTAAGAGATTGGTTTTTATAACCGAAGTGGAGAGTGTTTACAGCGCGGTACGCGCTGAGTCCTTATATAAAACAAATAGGCTTCGTCTTTAAACGGTTAAACTTTCACATTTTTTACTGCTAAGGTTAAAAACTTTACGAACAGAGTGTCTAAGGTGTATTGTGCAACAAACTACTGAACTTCCCAATTATATCTGGGTCATCCAAGTGGCCTCTTCATTCGCAGAAATCGAGTAATATCATAATTGTGTTCAAATATCTCAACTCACCCACGTGTACTACCCATCCTGTCTCCATGATCTAATGATTCCAATAATATTTAGTGATGTAAGCTCATGAAGCTCTGTGTTACGTAATTTTCTCCTAACCATTGCGATTTTCTGTATCGTCGGTCCAAATACTTGCTCAGTACTTTGTTCTTGAACACCCTGTAGCTGTCCATTCCCTTTAATAATTTCATTAACATGTAGAATTAAATACCTCCAGACTATTAATGTAATTGCAATGGTAACGATAGGATATTAATGACGCCAGCATTCGAATATAAAAATCTAAAACCTTTACACCGTCTGTCAATGCTCTTCGCAGCCCATATTGCACCCACGTAGTTCCGATTGCCAATCCGTCTCCCATTACATGTCATATAATCTCAATTGGTAATACAGTGTAATAAAAACCTTTTTTTTTTCCAATGGCGCAACAGTCCCTAGTGGGTCAGGGCCCCATCTTTATCGAGGCTTCAGGATCACACCCATTTAGACACACCACATTCGGTAGGACAACCCCGGACGAGTCATCAGCCCGTAGCAGAGGCCGCTAGCAAACATACAACAAATACAAGGGACGAATATGCATAACCGCGGCGGGCAATTAAAAGAATACGTACAAACCAAACATCAAACGAAATGGACATTAGTTTAAACTAATAATTGTTTTCTGTCAGAGCTACATGTTTCGGCTTAAGCGTAACTGTCATCAGGCTTGTAAAAGAAAACATGCAACACAATATTAACCCTTTAAAGACGAAGCGTATCTGTTTTATATAAGGACTCAGTGCGTACCGCGCTGTAAACACTCTCCACTTCGGTTATAAAAACCAATCTCTTAATGTTTTATAAGACAAAAGTTGCTGTTTGTTCTGAGATCCGTACAAAACACATAAACGCAATGTGGGCACCACGTAGAATTTTTTTATGTTAAACCTGGTCGTATGTAAAGTTACCGCTAGGCTTTAAAAGGTTAAGAAGTTTTTGTTAGAACTGCATGTGGTGGCGAAGAGAAGCATGCCAGTCCGTATTGAGAATCGAACTGTGACCGTCCAGTCTGCAGTACAGACGCCATACGAATTTAGCTAGCGTGGCGGTGACACTTATTTCTCTTTTCCTTTCTTGTTACCAATAACAGATATTTTCCAAGAGTGAGAATAGGAAGCTGAAGAATTGTGTAAGATGGAGTAAGGTTTCCAATCTGAATTGTCAACAGTCACAAAGTTCAAGAGCTCAATGGAATGGAAAATATTCAATGCATAAAAATTGCGAATAGCTAAATCCCCTACATGCGTCTGCAGATTCCACTCCAACGTACATTAACTATTCATATACCTGATTACATCCCCCGCGTCCCTAGGGGCGACATTTGCTTGACAAGCCGTCCTAGTCCCGCTTTGTCAACAGTTCTCAGCAGAACACATTGGACCGAAGTAAACTGTGCCACTTACTGAGGAATGTACTAATTTACAGCAACATTCGTTGGATGTAAAGAGTTGGTATTCTAAAAATCTTTGATTTAAATTGCATGTCACTTCACTGTAAAGGAAATGTGGAGAAAAATTAATTTCTATTGGCACGCCTGTTACTTGTTATTGTCTAATTTCTGTTGGTACGCCTGTTACTTGTTCTTGTCTAATTTGTATTGGAACGCCTGTTACTTGTTCTTGTCTAATTTCTGTTGGCACGCCTGTTACTTGTTCTTGTCTAATTTCTGTTGGCACGCCTGTTACTTGTTCTTGTCTAATTTGTATTGGCACGCCTGTTACTCGTTCTTGTCTAATTTCTGTTGGCACGCCTCTTACTTGTTCTTGTCTAATTTCTGTTGGCACGCCTGTTACTTGTTCTTGTCTAATTTGTATTGGCACGCCTGTTATTCGTTCTTGTCTAATTTCTGTTGGCACGCCTGTTACTTGTTCTTGTATAATTTCTGTTAGCACACCTGTTCCACATATTGTCTAATTTAAATCCTTACAAATTCCAGCAAATGTATCCTGTAGGTTTCGTTGTTGAAAGTAGGCCCTTCCTATAGCAAAACAGAGCAAAGTAACAGGTGTCCTGTGCACACGTGAGGGCGTAGGGGCTAGTGCAAGTATAGCCACATTCAGTGTTGACTTTGGCCCTAGGACTTCGGCATCACGCTCCAGATGAATTAGTCACGGAAAAGAGCCTCCTCTAGCCACTGAATAGTTGACTGCTTGCGAGAGTTTTGGAGAAGGGAAAAATATGTTGCCGATACTGGGAATCGATTCACAGTTCCTCAGTTATCCGTCGCACGGCTTAGTCACTGTACTGACTGTGCTACCCTTACTCACAGCTACAGTAAATCAAAGAAGACAGGTGATGTACATATAACGTAATATTGAGTCGCGTTCGCGTTACTACTGTTGCCGTGTAAAAGCAATAAGTATTACGTGTTCTGAACGTGTCTGTAACCTTAGTTATCCAGCATGCAAAGCGCATGCGCCGTATTATATTGTCATCTGTGGCCTGTCTGGCTCTACAATATTTTTCCACATTATCTCATAAACGGCACGATTTTCAGAAAAAAAAAAGTTACTGGACATAAAATATGTGTTTTTATTTTCTCCACAACTTTTGTCTGTAACATTTCTCATTCTAAGAAGAATTCAGCGAGATATTATCAGAAATGTATACATAAGTGTTCATATAAAGTACCCGTTATTCTCGTCAAGTTTTAATGAAACTTGAATTTTCTCGACAGATATTCGAAAAAAAATATCCAAATATTAAATTTAATGAAAATCCTTTCAAAGGTAGCCGAGTTGTTCCATGCGGACGAATAGACAGACAGACAGACATATTACGAAGCTAATAATCGTTTTTCACAATTTTGCGAACTCGCCTAATAAATAAATAATGAAGACTGGTTATGGATGAGATGCGTGCGTGTAATACAGTAGCTTGAAGTTAAAATGGTTAATTTATATTTCCAAAAGCTACAATAGCAGGTGTCAGTTTCTTCAAGATTTCTCCAACAAAACGTTCATTTGCCATTTACCCGCAATGTACGCATGTCTGCACCATCCGTTTTTTTGTTCTGTTATCGCGTTTGTTCCATAATTTGGAAGATAATGTTGGCACCACTGATCATTAGCAGCGTATTCCTTCTGTTTATGTAATGTTCATCCGGATATTTACAATGCAGTCCTTGCTTCCAAAGAAAATATACTCTGCAATTAATTGATTAAATTTCTCTGCTCGTCTGGTAACATGACGCCTGCTGCTCTTTCGCTGCAACTCATGGCAAAACATAATAAGAAGAAGCTACATTTCATTCTGCATGTACTCCCCATCATCACCCCTCTGTCTAGTACACTTATATCGGTTACTGATACGCGTTGTCAGGTGTTAACAGCGATCGCTGTTCAGATTGTGGTCTTCTGGGTTGTTTTACGCCCAATTTGTTTTACGCCTTTTTGCTTCAAAGTCCCTTGCTAGTATACACCCCTTCTTATTTGATGGTGTCTCATTTTCTGCTTAACTCCCTTTGGCTGGTTGCATTCCATTACGCTAACCCCCTATTTCTTATGGGAATATTATTTTTGATTTAAGCTTTTTTTGTTTACTCCCATTGTTTCGGGAACACAACTAGGGCGTAAAACAGGAGTTTGGTGTAATGTGTTGGGTGAACACCGAGCGTCCGGTGGTACGTCAGAATTTAAAATACCACAGCCAGAACAAAACAGAATGTTTCCATCACTTTCAAGTTCTTCCCAAACTTCTTAATTCATCCTATCGACCTTCCAATTTCGTCAGTATTGTTTATAAATTCTGTTACTTTCTAGTGCGTAACAGGTGTCACCCGCAGTCCTCACGAAACGCACCTTTGCTGGTACAAATCTCGTACCACTTCGTACTGTCTATGATTCACATGGTAGTGCTGGTATAGCAAGAGTCCTACACATTCGTGTTATTGCGAACATAAAAACCACATATGGTTCAAAGATCCTACTTACAATATTTCCTAGTGTTTTGATAAAATCTACAAGTTTTACATTCAAACCCACTACTTTTTCATAGGACCTACTGTACCCCAAATAATTAGCGGTATTAACCTTTCTCACTACGCGACCGTTAATTTGCCTCGCTACGCTACCTTTGTCTCACTACGCTACCGTTAATTTGTCTCACTACGCTACCGTTAATTTGTCTCGCTACGCTACCGTTAATTTGTCTCGCTATGCTACCGTTAATTTGTCTCGCTACGCTACCGTTAATTGGTCTCGCTACGCTACCGTTAATTGGTCTCACTACGCTACCGTTAATTGGTCTCACTATGCTACCGTTAATTTGTCTCACTACGCTACCTTTAATTTGTCTCACTACGCTACCGTTAATTTGTCTCACAACGCTATCGTTAATTTGTCTCACTACGCAACCGTTAATTTGTCTCATTATGCTACCGTTAATTTGTCTCACTACGCTACCGTTAATTTGTCTCATTCATCCTCACCCTGCAGATGGAGAAGATGGCCTGTAGATACTATTGGCAGTTTCGAGTATGCTGAATAAGGGGTCGCGGATAGTCAACAAGGGGTGGTCCTCCAGCTTGGGGGTTCGGCGTGGGGGTGATAATTCCTTTTCCTTAGAAACCGTGTTACAAAGTCTTACACGGGGCCTCGCCTTCGGACAGATCCTTCGGAATTTTTTTTGTCATATAATCATAAATGTCGCTCCACGACGCCCGACCAGGAAATCATCGTAGTTTCCAAATTTACACAATTTTCCTGCGTATTAGACAAAGGGAGGAGAGTGCTTTAGATGTCCGTCGTACCGTGAAATGACGTAGATATTAACTATATATTACGCCTCTGACACTACACATGAAAGCAAGGCAAAGTAAAGACCGCAGATCCCTCCCCGCTAAACCGCAGTTTATCCCACGCCTCGAGCGAGATGATCCATCAACGAGACTTGTGCAAACCAACGGGAAAGAAGAATGTTTAGCGGCGGGGAAAAAACAAAAATAGGGATAAACCGCCCGATAAAATCAGCGAACTGTAAGCTTTTTTGGTCCTCTTCCGCTGGGGTGATTTTCCTTATTCGCACCTGGATCATGCAGGATAAAAAGAAGAGGATAACAGTATGAGGATTGTGATGGGGGTGGAAAACAAGAGGTGGGGTGCAGACGGATGGCCAGAGATGGTTTCAGAATGAATAAATCAATACTGTGTACCCTGCAGCCTACAGAGTGGCAGTCGCCACTCTTCTGGCATGTGTCTACAGCAAGGTGTTTGTCTCCAACTTACACTTTCTATTTTCTTTCCCCAACTCCATAGCCTCTCATTCTTCCTTAGTTCACACCACCTGGTCTCCAAGGTGGGATGAATTATGCAGAAATGTACATAACTAACTCCATGGAGCAGAGTCCTTTCTGAGAAGCTAACATGTCCTCAGCTAATCAAGATATTCCGCGCAATTTATGCAACGCGAAGGTTCATTACTGCATTCACAAGCGTCCGCGATCTGTTCCTATCCTGAGCCACAGCAACCCAGACCATGCCTCCCCATCCCACCTCTTGAAGATCCATTTTAATATTATCCTCCCATCTAAGCCTTGGTCTTCGAAGTGGTCTCATTCCATCAGGTCTCCCCACTAAAACCTATACATCTCTCCTATCTCCCATACGTGCCACATGCCCCGCCCATCTCATTCTTCTCGATTTGATCATCCTGTATATACATAGATATTTGTGAATGCACGTATGGAAGTAGCAGCCTAGTTTTCTATGCGTTATTGATTAACTGTTACGTATGGGATGGGAGAGACAAGAGGCGCATACAAAGTTTCGGTTGGTAAATGAGAAGAAAGAGGCCACTTGAAATACTGGAATGTAGATTGAACAAAAACATTAACCCTTTAAAGACGAAGCGTATCTGTTTTATATATGAGGAGCTAGCCCGTACCGAGTAGTAAACACTCTCCGTCTCGGTTATAAAAACCAATCAATTAATGCTGTATAGGGAAATAATCGCTGTTTGTTCTGAGTTCCACACAAAACACATAAATACACTGTGTGGGCAGAACGTGGCATTTAAAGACCCAGTCCCTACCGCGCAGTAAACACACTCCGTCTCGGTTATAAAAACCAATCAATTAATGCTGTATAGGGAAATAATCGCTGTTTGTTCTGAGATCCACACAAAACACATAAATACACTGTGTGGGCAGAACGTGGCATTTGAAGACCCAGTCCGTACCACGCAGTAAACACTCTCTGTTTCGGTTATAAAAACCAGTCAGTTAATGCTGTATAGGGAAATAATCGCTGTTTGTTCTGAGATCCACACAAAACACATAAATACATTGTGTGGGCAGAACGTGGCATTTGAAGACCCAGTCCGTACCGCGCAGTAAACACTCTCTGTCTCGGTTATAAAAACCAGTCAGTTAATGCTGTATAGGGAAATAATCGCTGTTTGTTCTGAGATCCACACAAAACACATAAATACATTGTGTGGGCAGAACGTGGCATTTGAAGACCCAGTCCGTACCGCGCAGTAAACACTCTCTGTCTCGGTTATAAAAACCAGTCAGTTAATGCTGTATAGGGAAATAATCGCTGTTTGTTCTGAGATCCACACAAAACACATAAATACATTGTGTGGGCAGAACGTGGCATTTGAAGACCCAGTCCGTACCGCGCAGTAAACACTCTCTGTCTCGGTTATAAAAACCAGTCAGTTAATGCTGTATAGGGAAATAATCGCTGTTTGTTCTGAGATCCACACAAAACACATAAATATACTGTGTGGGGAGAACGTAGAATTTTTGAATGTTAAAGCTGGTCGTACGTAAAAGTTACCGCTAGGCTTTAAAAGGTTAAAGTGAGTCTTAAAGAAAGAGGACTGCACTTTGTGGACCGGATTCATTTGGAAACACAAGTGGCGTGCTCATGTGAATATGTTAACAAACTTTCGGGCCCAGTAAAATGCTGGAAACATGCGGAATGGCTGAGAAACTGTTGTTATCTTCAGAAGAACACTGCTACAAGCAGTGACTGAATGACTCAGTTCCTTTTCAATAGTAAGCAGTCCCATTACAGGCCTGGACAGGCCCACAGGGTTCCAGGAGGTCGAGGCTCCCAGAATTTCTAGACAATCGGCACATGAATGTGGTAAGGTTGTCAGCCATATGCACCGGCCGCGTTTACCCCCCAGGAAATATTCCTGGTACTTATTTCTGTTAGAAGCTGAGTCGATCCCAGGGCCATAGTGCCACCGAAAACTTTTTCACTAGTTATGTTCGAAATTTCACACATAAATTCTTCAATCCAGTTTTACATCCAAGCGCTGTTCGAAATTTCACAAACAAACCCTTCGGTCCAGTTTTATATCCAAAGCACTTTTCTAAATTTCACAAATAAACTCTTCAACCTAGTTTTATATTAAAGCACTGTTAGAAATTTTACAAACAAACTCCTCAACCCAGTTTTATGTTCAAAGCGCTGTGTTGAGGAAAGTTGTTAGCCGAAAATATTCCCTTATATAAGCTGGAAGGAGAATAACCGGAAAACGATACAGGGTAAGCGTGTACGACGGCAATCATGAACACGCGAACCATCTTCAAAAGCTCTCTAACAGCATCACAGACCAGTGAGTCTTAAGGTATACGGTACATGCAAAAGACACGTAAATTAAAATTCTTTCAGGAAATCTTACATAAAGGAAATCCTGTGAGCCAGAGACGTGAGAGGATAATATTAAAAACAAATTGCGAGAAGTACGCATAGCGTAAGGGTTCTGAGACGTTTATTATTGTCTTTGCATATTCAGTCCACGAATGTCAGCTTTTAAGACTCTCTTATAAATACCTCAACCTTGGTGATTTAACGTCTAAACACGGATAAATGCGAGAGTTTTAAATGTGCTTTCCCACTTTTGACACAACACAAAACTCACGGCTGAAATAAAGCGAGGGAAAAATAAATAACGAACACGCTGGACCCTTTCCTTAGAGTAAACAAACATTACATTCACACACAACTGTTCATTTTTAGTGTAAACTTACTCAAAATTCTGGAAGTCAGAGAGCATACAAAGACGGAACGAATAATCAGTCAGTATTAAAGCTTCATTCTTCAATTACTACATACAGCAAAAGAAAACCGTCTGCAAGTATAACCCTTATATATCCAATTTAATAAAGGCTTCAAAATTGCATTATAATACAGATATGCATTAAAAGAACAAAACAGAGCTATCTTCAACACAGTGTAAGCCAAATCAAGACTTTCTTTTGCTTCTCGCTTGGGAGGATGCCTAGCGGTATATTAGGAAGCGGTTTTTGTTGTTCGGAAATGCACATACAACGTCGCCTTTCTTTAATTTTCAGGAAACCCGTGAAGTTTACGAGAATATTTACTGATCATAACATATGTCCCCGTCTTGGCGAATTTATCTTCGCATCATAAAAGTTGTACGAAACAGCTTGGGCAGAGGATGATTCCAATAAAGTCCTCTCCGGCTTACAGCCGTTTTGGGTGGCACAAGTTCAGCAATATTTCAGAGACCGACTCTCTCCCCACGATAGAGGCGTTTATACTGCGCGTCTATTATATGGTAGTAAACTGTATAAAATATTAATGTGCCACGGACACATATTCGCGAATATAACGCGCAGAGTTTATTGGGAGGAGGGGCACAAATAGTTCAAAAACCGAAACGCTTTGTACCAGAACAGAGCTTCCGTTTATAATGTACCAGTGTTTAAATTTCTTCTCTTTGTGGTAACTGGCGCCATATTATGTTTCGCTGATTGAGATAAAAGGACAGAAAGAAAAAAGGGGCCAACATCGGATTCTAAGCCAGCAAAATTTCAAAGTTTGCGGCCCTCGGTGTTCATTACAACACTATAAATTCTTAAAGCAATGACGGAATTCCATATGTTTTAATTTTCTTAAGTCTTTACTGGATATGAAAACAGATGTAAATTGGAGACGGGTTAACGTGGAAGTCTTCTGGGACACGACGTTGTGTCTGTCAGTAAACAAATACATAATTTTCGGATAAGTTTCTTATCTACATCTTTCAGGGTGTGCGTATTCCAAGAATTGGGGATTGCTCAAACCCTACAGTTAAAGCGAGAGCTCCTCCGAAACGTCGGTAACAGTTTACCAGTATCAGGGCGTCATATCCCAGAATACTTAAATATGTATTAACAGAATTGTGAAAACGCAAATCTTGCATAAGCAGTACCCGTCGACAAGAAACGTTAACATTTATATGGCAAATGATTTGCAAACCTTGAGTTATGTATACGAGACCTTTTTGCGGTCTTTACTTAAAAACCACGGATATGTAAGTATTGTGAAAAAACAGCTTCTTGTTGCAACTTTAAAATCCATGTAACAAAAAACTCCATACGTTTCGACACATTTCTAAAACACAGAAATTTCCGTGTCTTCTATTCTTTTAAAATCATACCGTATTTTAAAACGTCGGATAAGAAACGCACAGCAACGAAGATCGTGCGACAGACACCTATCAAAACAAAGGGCTGCACAGAATGAAACAAAAAGTAAAGACGTCCCTGTGGGACGTCATGAAAACAGGTACGGGAGTAGAGGTAAACCTCCCCTTATTCTTAACCTGGGCAGGAGGTGCACAAATTCAAGTATCGGGCACAACCGAATGCCGCCAAATAAGGCGCTAATGGTATTGATTCAAGTCGTGTACGTTGAGACGTCTTTCTGTCTATAATCCTAAAAACTCATGGATGTAGGCAAAGTGCTACTAAGATTCAAAACGAAGCCTTCTTAAAGAAGAAGAAATATTAACAAATGTAGTCCTTACCTTCATGTGGAGGTGTTCAACAAGCAACAACATTTCCCGAGGAAGATGTAATGGCGTAAAGGAATTTCGAATGCGTGCTGCAAGGTGCAGTTAGGTGCACAAGGACCGGGCTTGCATCTGCAAGCAAATAAGCGGAATATTAACACTTTAAAGACGAAGCTTGTCTGTTTTATATAAGGACTCAGTGCGTACCGCGCTGTAAACTCTCTCCATTTAGGTTATAAAAATCAATCTCTTAATGTTTTATAAGGCAAAAGTTGCTGTTTGTTCTGAGATCCGTACAAAACACATAAACGCAATGTGAGCACCACGTAGAATTTTTTAATGTTAAACCTGGTGGTATGTAAAGTTACCGCTAGGTTTTAAAAGATCAATCATTACTAGATCGTAAATCATAAATAGCGAGGTCGGTAGGGCAACTCGGTACGGGCTGGAGGGTCCGGGCAGGGCCGGCCTTAGGCTGATTGGACTGTTTTGACGCCGTAGGGCCCCGCGCTTAAGAGGGAGGGGGCACGCTCATGAGGAAAATCAAATAAATAACGTTTAACTTATTTATTGATTAAAATGAAATAACAAAATGTTGAAAATAGGCCATTTTAATTTTTCACCCTAACTTACTTTAATATACCAAAACGTTTTGCTCAGCAAAATAAATCTTAGGGGCCCGCCACAAGGATCGCAATAGGGCCCCACGTTTGCTAAGACCGGCACTTGGTCCGGGGATCGAATTCCGGTGGTGGCGAAATTTTCCGCACCCGTCCTCACGGGTCCTGGGGCCCACCCAGCATTCTATACAATTTGTACCGCGTCATTACCGACGGGAAAGCGGCTGGGGCGTTGCTTTAACCACCCACCCCATCTAGCGCCGAGGTGCTCCTTCTGTGCCTTCATGGAACGTTATAGGATCAAATTACCTTTGCTGTACCTTTTTATAAATTAGTACCAACTCGCATACATGTCTACATTTTAGCACTGGGTCTCGCGGTAATTTTGACAGCTCTTCATTACTGCACGATCTATAGGTAATTACATATAAAAAAAGGTAAAGCAGTCCCATTACAGGCCCACAGGGTTCCAGGAGGTCGAGGCTCCCAGATTTCTAGACAATCGGCACATGAAGGTGGTAAGGTTGTCAGCCATACGCACCGGCCGCCTTTACCCCCCAGGAAATATTCCTGGTACTCATTTCTGTTAGAGGCTGAGTCGACCCCAGGGCCATAGTGCGATCGACAGGAATATGCCAATAAAAAAATCCACTGACACCATAGGGAATCGAACCCGCGAACTGCCGGTTTGTAGCGCAGTGCTCAACCAACTGCGCCACCGCGGCCCCCTCGTAATTACATATGCTTATAACATATCCATAAAGGTTGTTCTTTAGTAAAAATTCTTGGTGTATTCAAGGAAAGTTTCAGCTGCGTAGAATTTAAAATGTTCTACGGATTGGATAGACTATGGAAGAAACAGATCACATAAAAAAGTGGTCAAAGCTCTGTTTGAATTCGGGAGGTACCGGGTTCGAATTTATACCTGGAGACCAGGTACCCTGGCTCAGTCCATCCATTCAGACACCGGAATAAGGGTTGATTCACATTACACAGCACGGCACGGCGCAGCAGGACAAAATATTCTTTCATGTTTTTCCCATGCTCGAATTCATATTTGTCCGTCACCGACAGCTAACGACTAAGACAGTGTCGCTGGGACTGAGAGAAGAGAATATTTTGTCTTCCTCTTAACTGATGGTAGATGTGAATGCACCCTGGTTTTTGTAGTGTCGTGACGTAAAACGTGGATCGACCCTAATACATAAAGTTACGACAATGCCCTGCTTTCCGGTTCAATATTCACTGATCCATTTCATTGTATTTAACGACACTATCAGAAACTGGGAATGTACATACCGACACACACAATGATTAACCATTTAAAGACGAAGCGTATCTGTTTTATATAAGGACTCAGTGCGTACCGCGCTGTAAACACTCTCCACTTCGGTTATAAAAACCAGTCTCTTAATGTTTTATAAGGCAAAAGTTGCTGTTTGTTCCGAGATCCGTACAAAACACATAAACGCAATGTGGGCACCACGTGGAATGTTTTAATGTTAAACCTGGTGATATGTAAAGTTATTGCTAAGTTTTAAAAGGTTAAATGAATAATGACTCGGAAAGGATGTTTCGAAGACAGCTGTCGCGGCCTACTGTGGTACTGTCGCGGATTTGACTGAAGGTATTGAGGAAAACCACGATAAATCTCAAAATCAATAACCTAGGCTCTGTCCAAGACCTGATTCTAAGATGGCACTTCTCTTGTGTAAATGTAGAGAATTCTGTGCACGTGATGAACAAAGACAGCGTCATCCAGATCACGAGTGCAAACTTCCAAGTGGCAGCCACCAGCAATATTGTCTCCTACATACTGTGGGTTGGTACCTTCTCAAACAACTTCTGGCGTCCAACTAAAACCCAATAATGTAGTCGATCAGGTTAGATCGATTAGTTGGTAACCGAACAAGTTAAATGGTGGATAATCTATGTAGCCATCCATCTTCATGCACCCCCTCCCCTAAGTAAACAAGAAAAGAATGTAAACAATTAGGTGTCCTATTATACAATACGCACATTTGACCCTTTGAAATATACAAATTCATATGACTTGTATCCGTAGATTCATATTCTGTTTCACACCAAACATATGCTTCTGCGTTATAAAAATGGAACATTTAATACTGTTTCGGACAAAAAAACTGCTGTTAGCGGCAAAAGTCACATCACTCACATAAATACACTGTAGGGAAATTGTACTGTTATTGATTGCCACAGAAGATGGCACAGCGTACAGTGTGTTTCTTTTGTCGCCTCAACAAGCATGCTAGCTTTACCGCATAGAAAGCTTACAACCGCCGGGACATCCCGTGACAGCTGCGGTGTTCGGGGACACGAGGAAAGGACATCCTATATTATGAAAGCCTACTCACGAGTGTCGATATACGAATGAGATAACAAAAATACTTTGTCTGAGCAACATAAGGGAAGTACAGAACTGGGCTCTGTGCCTGCTGCCAGCAGCCTATGACGGCGATGTACAGTGTCAGCTCAGTAGACAGGTTACAGTTCTTCCCCAGGTTCTTGTAATGTGATTTATTGCCGTTACACGTGATGGACAGCTTCAACTGGATTAATTGCATTACACTGCGCTAAACGTCATGTAATCTAACATGATGGCAAGGAATTAACATAATTCGGGACCCTGCAAATGGGGGGAGCTCATCTAAATAACATTTTTGAAGATTTTTTTTTGTCTCGGACGAGCACCGTTACAAATACCAGTCTGCTAACGCCTTAAACGGACGTGGTTACTATACATATCACATCTACTGACATTAACCTTTTAAAGCCTAGCGGTGATTTTACATACCACCAGGTTTAACATTAAAAAATTCGACGTGGTGCCCACATTGCGTTTATGTGTTTTGTACGTATCTCAGAACAAACAGCAAATTTGCCTTATAAAACATTAAGAGACTGGTTTTTATAACCGAAGTGGAGAGTGTTTACAGCGCGGTACGCACTGAGTCCTTATATAAAACAGATACGCTTCGTCTTTAACCTTTTAAAGCCTAGCGGTAACTTTACGTACCGCCAGGTTTAACATTAAAAAATTCTACGTGGTGCCCACATTGCGTTTATGTGTTTTGTACGGATCTCAGAATAAACAGCAACTTTTGCCTTATAAAACATTAAGAGGCTGGTTTTTATAACCGAAGTGGAGAGTGTTTACAGCGCGGTACGCACTGAGTCCGTATATAAAACAGATACGCTTCGTATTTAAAGGGTTAAAACGAACTTAATTTCGCCCACAGAATATATTTATAATCCGCAAGCAACACCAGCCAGTTGAACTACATACAACGGAGGCGCACTGTGTTTGATGTGAGTCACAAACAGAGTTTTAAATATTAATTAGATTAAATTTCTTTCTTTCTTAGTCCTTCCGTCTTCTACCTACTTGTTCACAGTAGGCGTCGACAATTTTTGTAATTTCTTTTGATCACACTCAAGCACACACCACAGTCGGTAGGACTCCTCTGGACGAGGGATCGGACCGTCGCAGAGACCTCTACCTGACAACACAAACACTGTACAAGACAAACACCCATGCCCCCGGTGGGATTCGAACCCACGATCCCAGCAAGGGCTCGGCCGCAGACCTACGCCTTAGACCGCGCGGCCACTGGGCTAATTAGATTAAATTCATGCTTCAAATTGTTAAGACGTTCTATTCAAAATAACCGATATCTGTTTGGAGGACCGAATAAATTTTGGGGAAAATGAACTACTGAACGTTCAGTCATGCGGTACGCGTAGTTACCACTGACTTATAAGGGCCTAAAGTACAGTTCTGTTGCATGATACAAACGTACTGACATTTAAATCTGTTGCCTTACTAATTTAACCCAAAAATGGATAGCAGCGAAGGTAATATTTAATCTCTGTCTAGGCCTATTGCCATTTATCCTTCTTATTATTTTCCGCTCGCATGTTTTAAGGTATGATTTCATTTGCTAAATAAACATTTCTGGGGAAACCAGATGGAAGAAGAAAGGCAGGAAGACCAAAATTAAGGTGGTTAGACTGTATTGAGAATGGTCTGAAATTGATGGGTGGCAAGAGAGGGAGGAAGAAAGCAGAAGACAGATCTGTATGGGCTGTCATTCTGAAGGGGGCACTGGTTATACTACAAGCACCGTATGCCGAAGAAGAAGAAGAAAAAGAAGAAGAAGAAGGAGAAGAAGATGATGATGATGATGATGATTTAAGCCTCAGCCCCTTTCACGCAGTGGGACTAAGCCCCCGGTGCCTATTGCACAGGGGGCAGGCAGCGCTTTACAAATGGTATGAGCTTAGTGACACAGAAAGGGACCCTGCTACAACAAGAACTCGAACAGCGGTCTTCCAGGCTGTCTGGTCACTACAATGACTGAGCTACACCTGATGCAAAGTATATCGTGTTACCTCAGTTAAGAGATCCTAGAATTTCGAAGTAAAGTAATGCCTTCGTCTTCAAGAGTTGACATGTATTAGGAAAATTCTTCCAGGGCCTCTGAAGCCTTGGAGGTCATGGAATTATGTTTTTTCGAACCGTCCTATGGAACATAACATCCCATAAGAACACGATTCCCCAAATCGACCCTGTAGAAAGGTCAAATCTCATATTTATCCTATTAACCCTTTAAAGACGAAGCGTATCTGTTTTAAGTAAGGACTGAGTGCGTACCGCGCTGTAAACACTCTCCACTTCGGTTATAAAAACCAATCTCTTAATGTTTTATAAGGCAAAAGTTTCTGTTTGTTCTGAGATCCGTACAAACACATAAACGCAATGTGGGCACCACGTAGAATTTTTTAACGTTAAACCTGGTGGTACGTAAAGTTACCGCTAGGCTTTAAAAGGTTAAACCCTTTAAAGACGAAGCGTATCTGTTTTATATAAGGACACAGTGCGTACCGCGCTGTAAACACTCTCCACTTCGGTTATAGAAACCAGTCTCTTAATGTTTTATAAGGCAAAAGTTGCTGTTTGTTCTGAGATCCGTACAAAACACATAAACGCAATGTGGGCACCATGTAGAATTTTTTAATGTTAAACCTGGCGGTACGTAAAGTTACCGCTAGGCTTTAAAAGGATAACTGGTCAGACGATACGCATTCAACAAATCCGTACGCCTGTGCGGAATGTTTCGATACGGGTGCAACCACAAAGTGCAGAGTTAGGGGCTTTCACTTATACACACATTCTCAAATGACTTACCGCATTGACTATCAAAGTGGTCTGAATTTTCGGAGGTATTTACTTTGACCGCCTGAGGGAGCGTACAGTCTTCATTCCAAATCTCTCTTGCTCTCTCTAATTTAATAATTTTGGTTCTCTGTATCAAACTGTACATTAAGTTTAAAAGAATTTATGTTGCAGAATGTTGTAAAGAATATAAAATGAATTGTTTTGAGATATGCCTTAGGCATACATGAAAGTAAACCAAAGGAATGACACAAAATGTAACTGTTTGGAATATACTTCTAAGTGATCAGTTAATCACGCCAAGTTAAACTGTTTTAACCTTTTAAAGCCTAGCGGTAACTTTACATACCACCAGGTTTAACATTAAAAAATGCTACGTGGTGCCCACATTGCGTTTATGTGTTTTGTACGGATCTCAGAACAAACAGCAACTTTTGCCTTATAAAACATTAAGAGACTGGTTTTTATAACCGATGTGGAGAGTGTTTACAGCGCGGTACGCACTGAGTCCTTATATAAAACAGATAGGCTTCGTCTTTAAAGGGTTAAAGCCTAGCGGTAACTTTACGTACCACCAGGTTTAACATTAAAAAATTCTACGTGGTGCCCACATTGCGTTTATGTGTTTTGTACGGATCTCAGAACAAACAGCAACTTTTGCCTTATAAAACATTAAGAGACTGGTTTTTATAACCGAAGTGGAGAGTGTTTACAGCGCGGTACGCACTGAGTCCTTATGTAAAACAGATACGCTTCGTCTTTAAAGGGTTAATTAAGCCACAACCTCAGATCTGTGCTCTTCGGGTGTATTACGCAGTGTAGACTGGTAATCCTTTACCGACGTTTCGGGACAACGTATCGGTCCCATTTTCAAAGGTCAAGAAGTACAAGAAGACTCTTGAATATGGAACCCATACGTTGTCCCGGAACGTCGGTAAAGGATTATCACTCGACCCTGCGTAGTATCCCAGAAGAGCTCACATGTAGCCAACATCGCGGCGAAAGCCTGGAATCACGGAAACCACAAGCTGTGCCTCCCATTTTTTCTAAATGACTAGCCTATTCACTAATCGTGTGTCACTTTATAGTTGGAAATACCGACACATCATTATATAAAGAAATTAAATATTTCAAAGGACTACTTTCTCCTGCTGTGTCATTATTTATGTTCGGTATGTAAGCAAGTAGTTACAAATATGATCAGAAAACGGCCGGAAATGTTTATATTTGTGTTGTTATAAGTTGGTAGCTGTTACGAAAAGGAACGGAACGTGGCTGTACTAAATGACATTCAAATATACATTTGAGTCACGGGAATTACAGTACGTTTAAGTTTGTTTCTAAAACAGGATGCGAGATTGTGTGGTCGATACCGGGCTACGGACTGACGTACAAACATGGCTCGAATCCCGGCAAGAAAAAGATGTTTTTTCTCTTTCGAAAAACCTCAAAATCAGGCACGGGGACCACCAAACCTTCTGTTTACGGGTTACCGGGGGCTCTTCCTCGCGGGTAAAGCAGCCGAAGCGTGAAGCTGACTACTCACCTCCACCTAGTGCCGACGTTAAAAATAAGTGGATCTATACCACCGATCCCGTATGCCTTCATTGCGTGTACAGGGAAAATTTTAGTTTGCTTTGTTTACACAGGCAAGAAACTTGCATTCAACCCTTTAAAGACGAAGCGTATCTGTTTTATATAAGGACTCAGTGCGTACCGCGCTGTAAACACTCCCCACTTCGGTTATAAAAACCAATCTCTTAATGTTTTATAAGGCAAAAGTTGCTGTTTGTTCTGAGATCCGTACAAAACACATAAACGCAATGTGGGCACCACGTAGAATTTTTTAATGTTAAACCGGGTAGTGCGTAAAGTTACCGCTAGGCTTTAAACGGTTAACGTACACTGCTTCCTCAGTAGATTTTATGCTAAGAGAATACCAACTGAATTTCAAAGGGCGCTGTAAAAGATAAATTTCTCCCTAGAACAGGCCATGAATGCCCAGACGGGGAGCAGCAGTGTAGCTCCATTCTTTCTTCAACCCCGGCACTATATGGAGTGGGTATTTAACGTCACACCCGGCCGCTTTACCCGCGGGCAAAGAGACAGGGTACTTACAGTTTAGGAAGCTGTGTGGGACCCAGGGCCGCCAACGGGCACTATATTGGTAATAAATAAATAAATAAAATGAACATCGATATTTGTAATGGTGATTTGCATTTTTCATGGTTGAAAAAGCTGCGATTTTGTAAGTACTCTGCCTAGCAAAAGAACAAAACAGCAGGTTTCAGATGGTTCATAATTGTCCGCCTCTAATGGAGCAAAATTCTGGTACAAATTTAACAAGAATTCAGAAGAACGTTCTGCCTCAGTCCTGAGGAAAAAAGTATGGCAGTACGAAGGCTCTCCAACACGTTTGTAACATCGCACTAGGCTACAAAACTTCGCATTTCCAAACAAGATGTTTTTATGTCCACATAACATGTAAAAGTAGACACATACATTGTACGCAGTTGAACAAACGTTGTTAAATAACCTAATGGCTGAACAAATTCGAGAAACTTCTGGGAATTAAAATATCAATTTTATTAATGACGCAGAAATGGGCATTCATGTGCAAATATTTAATTTGGCTGGAAGTCGGTGCAGTTCCCTGAAGTAAAAAAGCAAACTGGCATCTCTTCAGCTCGGCTCGGCACTTGATTACAGACACGTAAGCCAGTTCTGCCATCCTCTTTCCACACGCTGTGTCACATCGGGATTGGTCTAAAGAAGAATTCCGATTACTGGGTTACGTAGCATGATAAGCCGATACATATACTCGTATATACGTGTGTGTGTGTGTGTGTGTGTGTGTGTGTGTGTGTGTGTACGTATAGTATCATCATACGTCACGAGTTAGGCGTTAACATTTTAAAGCCTAGCGGTAACTTTACGTACCACCAGGTTCAACATTAAAAAATTCTACGTGGTGCCCACATTGCGTTTATGTGTTTTGTACGGATCTCAGAACAAACAGCAACTTTTGCCTTATAAAACATTAAGAGACTGGTTTTTATAACCGACGTGGAGAGTGTTTACAGCGCGGTACGCACTGAGCCCTTATATAAAACAGATGCGCTTCGTCTTTAAAGGGTCAATACACCTGTTTCGGCCTCGTCTAACAGTCTTCCAAATCGTCTCCGTCCGTTTGGTCTGTAATTCAGCATTATTTTGGGCATCCCCTTGTTGTTCATTCTTCTTATACGTTATACCCAATTTTTGGGTTTGTATTTGTCTCTTAACTGTGACCTAGTTTGTAAGATACCGAATGCCTTGTATTTCAAGACATGTGTGTATGTGCAAGGCTTTCTGTTACACAGAAACCGATGTATTGCTGAGTTCGCACTGAAAGAAGGTGGGTTTTCTCTTCTACAAAACATCGAGACTAGCTGTGGGGTGCCTTCATCCTCCTATTCGATGGTTACCGTTGGCTGTTTCCTTGTTGGCAAAACGACTGGGGCGTGATGATGACCACTCACCTCAAATTAATTCCGAAGTTAAGAATAAATGGAAATGTAACTCCAGTGCCTCCCACATATCAACGGGGTTCTGCTTAATTAAGCACGGGGAGAGCTTTCACATGGCCTTTACACCATATTGTTAGACATTTCATATGGCTTTACAGACTTACATGTTTGCAGCGCAATTGAAGTTACAAGCATTTCTATTTTGTTACCAGAGATGAATGTAATTAAATTGATGAATCAGAGGTCTTCGTTTTCCTACCATCATTCATGCTTTCAATGACCCAGACCCTGTGGTGAGATGAAACAGGACAACAGATTCTTTGTGTGCTGTGTAACCAGCATTCACGTCAAAAGTGACACACAGTATCACATCAAGTGCAGTGAGCGGCCGGATATAGACTTCTGTCTAATGGTTGTCTATCGCAGACTCGCATTTATACATCGTATAATTTTGCCCCATCGTGTTACTTCTGTTGTTACGCGGCAGTTACTGCTATTGATTGCGCACCCTTGGCATAGAATGTAAGAAAAATGCACTGTTTGGCCCAGTCAGTAAAACAACAGTTTTCGGTAAATTCTAAAAGGTTTTGACGATGGTGTATAATATTGTGTTGTGATGGGTTTATGGACTTTATCCATCGTCCGAAGAGGAAAATATTAAAAAATTAAAATCACAACGTTTCGGAATCTGGCTCTGCTTCCGTCCTCAAGTGAATGGAGGGGGAGAAGAGAAGAACACCTACTCTGTTGGGCACCTTAGACAGAAACGTTGTGATTTTAATTTTTTTAATATTTTACTATTCGGACGATGGATAAAGTCCATAAACC
>BLKM01000562.1:309468-421110 GCA_013340265.1 Coptotermes formosanus | reverse complement strand
CCCCCCCCCCCCCACAACACTTGACGTTTACTGTTTTAGCACATACAGACAGACTTTCAGCAACTCACATGCTACAAACACAGTACACATGAAGGCAACTTTGCCATGTATTATTCTCACTGGAAGTAAAAAATCCTATCAACATAACTTGTTTCCTGTTCATCGCTAATCACCGATTCTATTCCCGTAGCTCGATTTGTTTGGATAATCACTAACATTTTTGTATTCCTGTTCTCTTTTTTCTATTCGCATTCAAAATTGTGAATTATTGGAATTTCACAGTGACGTTTATTCTTTTACACACCTGTAATTAACCTTCAGTTTCCATAAAAACAAGCGGATTTCTTGACTAGCTGGTCCTGGTGGCAGCGCGGTCTAAGGCCTGTGGCCCCTCGCTTGCTGAGATTGTGGGTTCGAATCCCGCCGGAAGCATGGATGTCTGTCTTGTGAATGTTGTGTGTTGTACGGGTAGAGGGCTCTGCGACGGGCCGATCCCTTGTCCAGGGGAGTCCTACCGAGTGTGTATGTGTCCATGTGTGTGAGCAGACAAAACAGTAACCCTCTACACCTACAATGAGTAGGTGGCAGGTGTACAACTAAAACGTTTCATGACTAGATTAATAATTGTTAGCTTGGCACGGAAGGATCTATTTCGGGGGGTCAGTTGTACTCCCCGCTTCAAATTTATAATCCATATTTCCGTGTACTTTCAGGCAAATATTCTATTGTAATATCGGAAATACAGTTGAAATCGGTTATAACATCATGAAAGGGACTGAATATTTTGTGTCGTTATAAACGGGTGTTGTTATAACCGAGGAGTGTAATGTTACGGTTGACAGTCAGGAATTAATCGGTATCACAGGATGTCTGACGCCATAGGCGAGATGTCGCATAAACCGATGTCGTTATAACCGGGTTGACTGTATATGTATATATATGTTTTAATTCTTGTAGTTTCTGATGTTACAACAGCTTTCTATACAGAAAACCTGCGTGTTTGGGGCTGTATCGAACGCACAATATTGGACCGTGGCCGCCCCTCTGCTGTCTTCCCTTCACACCCCCTTATGCACCTCTTTTAAATCGCATCTGTATCGGAAATCCTTTGGCATAACATGGCGAAGCGGGGGGGGGGGGGGGGAACGCTCCTTTGCGGTTCGAACGGAGAAATATTTGAAAAGCACCTTACAACAGGACGCGGCATTACGTGGTGTATTACAAAGTCGTCCCTGTTCACTCTACGAATGCGTATGGGGGAGTGGAGGTATAGTTCCACGCATTCTTAAACTTGGGATTATTTGGAGATCAGTAATCAGCTTCACGTCTCGGCCGCTTTACTCCCGGGGAGTGATCAGCTTCACGTCTCGGCCGCTTTACTCCCGGGGAAACAGCGTTCGATACCCGTTAAATAAGAGGTTCAGTGGGCCACTTAGCCACTCTGGAAGATTTGGAAACAAGAAAGATCTTCTTCCTGCCGGCAATCGAGTGGCGGGTCTTCGGGTGTCCAGCAATCAGCCTAGCCACTATGCCGACTATGCTTCTCCTTATATTTCCGTAAAAACGTAACTTAAATATTGGTCCAGGGGCACAACCAAAGGGGCGGGGATGCCGGGCTGCAGCCCCCCCCCCCCAAACCCCCCCCCCCAAACCAAAATTTAAAGAACATCGATTTTGTATATATTACGTCAACACTTTTATGTGATTTACCCATCAGCCGAAATCAGCCATCGAAACCGGCTGATGGCCAGTACATCAGAATTTTGAAAAATAAATTAATTAAATTAAAACAACAAGATAGGACACTGTGATTGAGTCATGGAACATGTAGTTATATTCGTATGTACATAAATGCAGTTGCAGAGAGGGTTATGCTGTACTTATGACATAATTTATATAACAAATTTTAAAATCAAATTATATATAGGCTCAGGGTTAGCCCCCCTCCCTGAGCACCAGGGAAAAATTCTGGGTACGCGCCTGTGTTGGTCTACTGAGGATCGGTCAAGTTTTTTCTGTCTCCAGTAAAATCGTGTATCGGTGGGTTACAAAAAAATTGCTGTTCCGTGAGTGATATATTATGTGAGGATGGCACTGGCGGTGAAGTGACACTGTTGGCGAGCAGACCCGCGGGAGTTTGTCTGTGAGGGATGCAGGCTGGTGGACTAACGCACGACCGTGTCTCTAGGCCTGCCCTGGTATTGGTAGTGTTGAACCTGCCGATTCTGCTACCGGAATGTTACTCCAGGGCTGTTCAGATGTAGAAATATGAAGATTTACGGACGTAAAGCAGAAGATCTGATGTTTGGATCCCATCTATGATACCGCGTTTTGAAATCATACGGATATAAATGCCATGCTGATAAAATATTTTGACATAGTGCGAGGTTTGAGGTTGTCACACCCGGTGTTAACCTTTTAAAGCCTAGCGGTAACTTTACGTACTACCAGGTTTAACATTAAAAAATTCTACGTGGTGCTTACATTGCGTTTATGTGTTTTGTACGGATCTCAGAACAAACAGCAACTTTTGCCTTATAAAACATTAAGAGATTGGTTTTTATAACCGAAGTGGAGAGTGTTTACAGCGCGGTACGCACTGAGTCCTTATATAAAACAGATACGCTTCGTCTTTAAACGGTTAATGAAGTTGAAGTCTTCAGCGGTGACTCCCTCTTAATTTGCGAAGAGTTACAGCGGTTTTGACGGATCATGCTGCCTTCTTCAGAATCTACGTACTCTCCTCGGACTGTCCATTTGTTACTTGACAGAAGCAAAAGGTAAAGGTGAAGATCACCTTATAACATGCCACGAAGGCCGAGAGGGGGGAGCAGAGGTTGGCTCTACTATTTACTCAAGCTTGGTGCTAGAAGTGGGTCGGTGGTCAACGCCACGCCCCGGCCGCTTTACCCCCGGCAGTGAGACCCGGTACCCATTGTACAGGATGCTGGGTGGGCCACAGAGCCGGTCTAGTCGGGTTTGGAAAATCTCGCCCGCACCGGGATTCGATCCCCGGACCGTCCAACCCGTAGCGAGTCGCTATACCGTCTACGCTATCCCGGCCCACACTTTACGAAAGCAACACACATATATACATAGAATATACTTGGGAACATAAGGACGGATGTGGACAGAAGAAATCAACCGAATATACCAGTTTAACCCTTTAAAGACGAAGCGTATCTGTTTTATATAAGGACTCAGTGCGTACCGCGCTGTAAACACTCTCCACTTCGGTTATAAAAACCAATCTCTTAATGTTTTATAAGGCAAAAGTTGCTGTTTGTTCTGAGATCCGTACAAAACACATAAACGCAATGTTGGCACCACGTAGAATTTTTTAATGTTAAACCTGCTGGTACGTAAAGTTACCGCTAGGCTTTAAAAGGTTAATTAAACCCCAAAAATTCTCCAATCCTAAAAGAGCGGAAGTAAAGACAGAACTGCTTATGGTGCTTGACCCACACACAAAAATATACAAGGTAAGTTTGTCCCTTTCGAAGCCAAAACCTCGTGGAGGTGAGTCCTTAACTTCACGTCCCATCCGCTTTACTCACTCCCCACTCCCCGCCCCCCGAAGAAAGAATCCCCAGTACCCATTTAATAAGCGACGTCGGCCCCAGAACCAGCATGGACGTTTTCGAGAACAGAAGTGTTACCCCCATATAAAGAATCGAACCGCGTACTGTACAGCCCGTGGTTACGTCACTACAAAAATACCCCATACAAAGAATCGAACAGCGTACCGTACAGCCCGTGGTGACGTCACTACAAAAATACCCCCACATAAAGAATCGAACCGCGTACCGTACAGCCCGTGGTTACGTCACTACAAAAATACCCCCATACAAAGAATCGAACAGCGTACCGTACAGCCCGTGGTTACGTCACTACAAAAATACCCCCATACAAAGAATCGAACCGCGTACCGTACAGCCCGTGGTTACGTCACTACATAAATACCCCCATACAAAGAATCGAACCGCGTACCGTACAGCCCGTGGTTACGTCACTACAAAAGTTCAGCCATCTCGGCTCAAGAGTTGATCCACATACGACAGTGAGAAATTCTGAGTCTGATGGCAGTATGTCCTTCTAGTGCATGGTCAAGACATGTTGCTTGCAAATAAAATAATTCAGTCATATTGGTTACGCATATTGCAGTAAAAGCAGCAAGACATTACAGGTTATCACAACATCGACCACGAAAGAGTGTTATCTTGTGACACGTGACGACGTGTCAGAATTTCCTGCTGCCTCCATTATCAGGGCAAATTACGGAGGCAGCACGACCCGCCGAAATATGGCTGCACTACTACCACACTACAATATACCACGTCCCGTACTACAGCAATGATTAGTACAGCCTTTATCAAACCTGACTCATTCGTAAGGCGTTTATGAAGGATGACGAATGCTTATCAGCTAAGACTTCAGTGAAACGTCTACGGATTGTGCAGCGCTGTTATATGAGAGGCTGTAAAATACAATGGAAGAGGCAATAAAACCGTTTAGTCTCTCATTTGCCGCACGGATGAATTTTAATGGAACATGACTGCAATTCCAACAATCATGAACTTTCTTAATAGCAACAGCCCGCGGTTTAGGCATACCGCTTTGCAGTGCCGTCGGAGAAGTTGCCGACGTAGCATGGCGAACTCTTATAGATAAAACTGAATCTAAAGAAATACCAGTGATTACACAACCGACTACTTACATGTGATACTATCAAAAACTACAATTTTATTGTATTAAATATTTTGTAATATTTGAGAGATCTCACATGCAGTAACATATTCCACTGATTTTTAAGGTGCCCCCCGAGTGGCGTCTATCCTCTGGGGTTTTCAATTAAAATTTGTTACGTATTTCTCCCATGTGTGTTACATATTTCCTGTTCCTCGTCCGTATTTATTTTTATGGCTGTGACAATATTTGGTGAAGACTTCGAATTACGAAACCTCGTGACGATGTAAAACAAATATATGCCAGAAAACGGAGAAGATGCGAAATACCTGCAAAGTCAGTAATGAGTCATCGTCACGCGCTTGCACTATACGTATAAACTCGCTGACCCTGTGAACATGCGTCGACTGTAAGAACTTACCACCAGATGGCATTGCCTACCTGAGTAATCGCTAAACAATTAACGGGGAACTACCCAGTCTACTGATTAAACCGGATCGTGTGACAAAAAATGACGTCACGTGCATGCCATCCGTTCTAACCCACGTGCTTCGATTGTTGTTCCTCTCAATCATATGGTGACATTAACCGACTAACGAGGAGCGGAGAAAGTCGTGTAAAGCTTTCCCCAAGTTTCGTGTCATCAGTGATGCATTGCTACCGTCGTACGACACTGTACATTATACAGTGTCTGTTTATTAGAGTGCAAATGTATGCACTGGGTAATATAGTAAGGTAAAAATGTAAAGCAATCCCAGTAAGGCCCTGAGGGTTCCAGGACGTTGAGGCTCTCTGATTTCCAGACAGCCGGCACATGAAGGCGGTAAGGTTGTCAGACCTACGCACCGGCCACCTTTACCCTGGTACTCATTTCTGTTAGAGGCTGAGTCGACCCCAGGGCCATAGTGCGGCCAGATGGATTAAGTTAATGAAAAATTCCAACGACACCATCGGAAATCGAACCCGCGACCTTCCGGCTTTAGTGCAGTGCCTCAACAAACTGCGCCACTGCGTAATATCGTAAGGAAGTTTCGGAAAAATTATAAGTATGATAAAAATATTGGATATCAGCAAAAGCAGTAGGGAGACGCGGAAGGTGGTCTATCTTTTCCATCACCTCAGTGCTGGTGGAGGTGAGTTAAAGGGGCAATAGTTCGACCTCCTATGCCATATATCCTATAAGTACAACTTACAGACTGTCGTTTCACTTAGCAATTCTGAGTCGTATAAAAAATAACTGTCTATTGTTCAATACGCAGGCGCACAAACCATATTTCAGAGAATATATGCGATTCTAGTACATGTAATAGCACATCTTCAACACGAAGTTTAGGTAAAGAACGTCAGTTGAGTCGTTTGCAAATATTGGTATAGCTCTTCTAATTTAGCTTGACCACAGTTGTGCGCATTTTAGGGGCAAGGGAATTCTCTCCCTCTTGCCATACTTCTTGCACTCAGAATGTAAGCCACGTATTGAGAATAAGACTCAAAGTGAGCTTGTACGCAGAAGTACTCATGAGTCTGAGCTGTAACAAAGAGCTTATAGCTTATACCTGCAGTTTTCGTTACTAAAGTCCCAACCGTCTGCCACATTAAATATACAACGAGTCCCCAAACTACACGTTTCGAACAAATACAGGGTAGTTCTTAAGTCCCTCCGGAGCTTCCGAACTCGGCAGCGCAACAACCAAGACAGACGCAGCAGAAAGGAGCATACCACTAGGTAGAGAATCTCTCCAAGTTTTTTGGGGGGGGGGGGTAATAGGCGCCGTGGCGTACTTGGCAGGTTTCACCGCTAGGGGCAGTCGTGACGAAACATGGCGTGGACAGGGGATAAGAAAGCGTTGTGTGTCTTGCAGTCTCCCACAACTGAGTCAGTTGTGACGGTGCAACGGAGGATTCAGACCATGTACCAACAGAACCACTGAAACTAGGAGTGCCTCGCCCTCTGTTGACATGCTCCCCCCAGTCGTGACAATCCCGGCTACTGTACCGCAGAAGTCGGAATTCCCGGAGGGGCTTATGAATTACCCTGCATGATGATGGCATTTCTAATCTGGGTTAGAAACTAAACATTGTCTTCCTTAGCGTACTTCTACCATAGTGTTTGCTAAAAAAAAATATGTTGTAGATATTAGTCACATGCTTGGTACGTCAATTCTTTATACGGTGAACTCACCGTGAGGCGAAATGACGCATTACGGGTCGGCCAGATCTAAGCAGACGAAACTGCTTCTGATGCCTCTATGCGCGTTCGAAAACAGAACGCCCTGTATAATACACTCACCTGCCTGGTTTTTTTCTGCTTTCTGACAAACTCTTCAAGCTTAAACTAAATGAGATCAAACACGGAGCATGTGGTGAAGAGGCAACTAACAATCACATTAAAAGAGTGTGCGGCAGATGGACAGTACTGTACACTGACTGTTCACAGCGGCTGCTACAGGTACCAACCGACAGCAAGGGAGTCCGCGCTCAAAACGAGCAGACAAGGTCAAGGTCAAGGTCACGATCACGCCACAGAACAACTCTATACATCTCATTAGCCAACGTGCCGGTGAGTAACATTACGAACCAGGTGTTGAAATTTCATGTTAAAATTTCATGTTAATAGACTTATATTATAGCCCTCTATAAAGGTCGAAGTTATAATGGATTTAAACGCTTCCAAATATGTAACAGCTGCTTGGCTGATGGATTGCATATCAATTGAAGTGCACCTGACATATTTCCTGGACAAAAATCGTGGATTTCATTAATAATAGCTGACTTATAACGAAACAACATGAAATTACGCTTTTTTCTTCTCCTGGGGAATTTCTTGAAATGAACTGTGACGAAATAATTAAATAAGACGGTTCTACAAATTCCTTAGTAAAACGTATGACCGCCAACCGCGTGTGGGCGCTGTGAATTCCCGATTTTGTATTCGTCAGCCCACAACACTGACCTCTGTTGAAATGTCTTTGGCTCACGACGCCGGACGTTCTGTTCTAGCCAACTTTCCTATTGCGGTGTCACGTACTTTGTGACGTAGTCGGACACGTTTTGCGTCACACGAGCTGTGTATGCTTCCAACAGACGGTCAGTTACAGGTAACGTAAAACGTGAACCGTGAAATCTACGAAACTTTTACATGAAATGTGGAAGGTCACTTTCATTTCGTGACGTACGCTGAACGTTCAGTGGTTACTTTGCCTACTGATAAAGCCTTCTACACATTCAGGTTTGTTCATTGTACACGGCCTGGCGTAAAGCGTTTGTGTGAATCACAATGCGAGAAAATTCGACAACGCCCGTTTCTAAGTACGTTAGGGACACGAACAAGATTTCACTACATGTCGTTTCCGGCAAAGATCGAGGTCGCAGTACCGACTGAATCACACGATGCATGCTACGTAACTCTTCCAGCTAATATCGAGTTCGCAATACCGACTGAATGACATAGTGCATGCCGTGTAACATTTTATGCAAAACTGGAGGCTGCAGTAACGACTGAATCATGTGATGTAGACTACGTAACGTTTCAGGCAAAGGTCGATACTGCAATACCGACCGATACGATGCAAACCGTGTAACATTTTCCATAAAAATCGGGGCTGCAATGTCGACTGACTCGTACGATGCATGCTACATAACGTCGGTAAAGATCACGACAGCAATACCGACTTTATTAAGACGTCCACCTTACTACCGTTTGTAGCTGCCTCTGTTTGTGTTCTTGGCTGGTACCGGTGTTCCATATTCCTGCACATCCTACATACGGTCAAACACAAACCACATCCGTAGAATAAAGATAACCGTGACGTGTAAGGCATTAAGCAACAGGGTTTTCTAGTAGGCTACTAGATGCAATCGTGATATCCTTTTGTGACAGACGCGCCAAAGCAGCGGACTGCAACCAGACCAGCATCAGAGCGGCAGTACCACCAGCAGCAGCAGTACCAGCAGCAGCGGTCAGCACAGAGCTGCACAAGAGACTGCCCCCACTGCTGGCGTACGCACTTCAAAACTTGGCATTGACATCAAGCGAAACGGCGTGCCAGAGAGACATAAGCACGTGTCCAAGTCACAGATGAAAGGTAAGTGATACAAGGGTGCTTCCACACTCCGTTATCAACTCTGTTAGATACACTAACCCTTTAAAGACGAAGCGTATCTGTATTATACAAGGACTCAGTCCGTACCGCGCTGTAAACACTCTCCACTTCGGTTATAAAAACCAGTCTCTTAATGTTTTATAAGGCAAAAGTTGCTGTTTGTTCTGAGATCCGTACAAAACACATAAACGCAATGTGGGCACCACGTAGAATTTTTTAATATTAAACCCGGTGGTACGTAAAGTTACCGCTAGGCTTTAAAAGGTTAAACCCTTTAAAGACGAAGCGTATCTGTTTTATATAAGGACTCAGTGCGTACCGCGCTGTAAACATTCTCCACTTCGGTTATAAAAACCAGTCTCTTAATGTTTCATAAGGCAAAAGTTGCTGTTTGTTCTGAGATCCGTACAAAACACATAAACGCAATGTGGGCACCACGTAGAATTTGTTAATGTTAAACCTGGTGGTATGTAAAGTTACCGCTAGGCTTTAAGTGGACTGTAATTTACGTCTTCTGCATATTCCGCGAACCAACAGATAGATCCCGCGCGCCAGTGTATGAGTCTTTGATGGTATGCTACCAGTCCACCGACATTTAGTGAACAGTGCAAACATATGTGTTTATATGTAGGTAGGAACAGGGCTCGCTGCACTAATTGAAATTAGTGCCTTCTGGCAGTATTTCCCTTCTCTTTACACTACAATGATCACTATGGACTTCCTTCGTCTTCTTCTTAGTCCTTACCTCTTCTACCTACTCACAGCAGGTGTCGAGGTTGTTTATTTTCACTTGATCACACTCAGACACACTACAGTTGGTAGAACTCCTCTGGACGAGGGATCGGCCCATCGCAGAGACCTCTACCTGACGACACAAACACTCACAAGAGACAAACATCCATGCCCCCGGTGGGATTCGAACCCACGATCCCAGCAAGCGCTCGGCCGCAGACCTACACCTTAGACCGCGCGGCCACTGGGATCGACATTATGGACTTCCAAGAGTTTATTTACCCTTTAAAAGACTAAAATTAAGACATGTCCAGACTGAGTCCGCACCGCGCAGTAAACACACTCCGTCTCGGTTATAAAAACCAGTCAGTTAATCCTGTATAGGGAAATAATCGCTGTTTGTTCTGAGATCCACACAAAACACGCAAATCAACTGCGTGGGCAGAACGTGACATTTAAAGACCCAGTCCGTACCGCGCAGTAAACACACTCCGTCTCGGTTATAAAAACCAGCCAGTTAATCCTGTATAGGGAAATAATCGCTGTTTGTTCTGAGAACCACACAAAACACATAAATACACTGTGTGGGCAGAACGTAGAATTATTTTTAAAGTTCAAGTCCGCACCGCGCAGTAAACACTCCGTCTCTGTTACAGGACCGATCAGTTAACGCTGTATAGGAAAATAATCGCTGTTTTTCTTTCTGCGATCCCCGTCTACAGGCCTTTAAAAAGGATGAAACGACATCACACGAGCAGGACCTTCATTCTATCAGGATAAAGCGCTAATCTTTTTGGCTCCTAATGTCAAATTTTGGAGCGTCTGAAGGATTTGCACGACAATAAAGCAGTCTCTTCACTCGGAGGCGTGTGAGGGCTTAAGGCAAAACACACATGATAGCGCGGGCGTCTTAACACTGACGTCAGAAACCTTTGTTTACATGTACAATGGGCAAACCCACAGGTATCTTTTTAAACTTCCCATATCTATTGAATATGAAAATGTGAAGATTATGGGCCAGTGAATGTAAATTGTACGCGTCTTTCAGGTCGCTTTTTATCCCTTCAGTGGTCATTAGAATATAAGCTAAGGGCTGGACAATTCAGATTTTGAATCCCGGATGGGAGAACAGATTTATCTCTTCTCCAAAATGTCTAGACCGGTTATGGTGCTCACCCAGCCTCCTATTTAATGGGTACCGGAATTATCTCCCAGCCAAGACACGAAGTCGACCACTCAACTCCACCCGGTAGAAGGGTTAAGAAAAAGTGGAGCCATACCTTTACTTCCCCTCCGTGCCTCCATGACGTAGACAGAGATATCCTTACTTTTATACGTTCACTTTCGATCACTGCGAAGTGAAATGCGTTTTGAGTTTCTCTCTCGTATTAACCCTTTAAAGACGAAGTGTATCTGTTTTATATAAGGACTCAGTGCGTACCGCGCTGTAAACACTCTCCACTTCGGTTATAGAAACCAATCTCTTAATGTTTTATAAGGCAAAAGTTGCTGTTTGTTCTGAGATCCACACAAAACACATAAACGCAATGTGGGCACCACGTAGAATTTTTTAATGTTAAACCTGGTCGTATGTAAAGTTACCGCTAGGCTTTAAAAGGATAAACAAGACGCGCGCACGCACACACACGCGCGCGCACACACACGCACAGTTTCTCATTGCGAAAATCCCGTCAAGATGCTCATGGTCAAATACATCACATTAGACCGAAACTTAGAGCATCTGAGTTCTACGGCTTAATACAGAACCATCTGGCTTCTGGCAAAATTGCGACAGGCGACTGTTTGCTTCATCATGTGTGTCTGTCCGTCCGCATGGCATTACTCCGCTCCCACTGGACGGATTTCCAATAAATTTGATATTTGAGTATTTTTCGAAAAATCTATCGAGAAAATTCATGTTTCATTCAAATCTAACAAGAATAACTGATACTTTACATCAAGACCTATATACATTTATGATAATATCTCGCTGAATTCTTCTTAGAGTGAGAAATCTTTTAGTGAAAATGTGTACAGAAAATCAAACCATGCATTTTATGTTCCATAACTTTTTCCTAAAAAAAAAACCGTGCCGTTTGTGAGATAATGCGGAAAAGTATGGTAGAACCAGACAGGCCACAGATGACAATATAATACGGCGCATGCGCACTGCATGCAGGATAACTAAGGCTACAGACACACAGGTCATAATACGAACTTACTTTTTTCCACGGCAACAATGGCTACGGAAACGCGCCTCAATGTTACCGTTTAGACTGCCTGTCTTGTTAACGATGAAGCTTTCAATTGCTAGCACACTCCGGTGACCCGGGGTTAAATTCCAAGCCCACTGCTACTAGCGCATGCTCTAGGGTATAAATTAAATTACCGACAAACCGTAGGAATGCCGTATCGTATAGTCGACATTCTGATTCTCATTAAATCCTCTTTCTTGCAGAGTTCCGTGAGGCATTCCGACTGTTCGACAAGGATGGCGATGGTAGCATCACGCAGGAAGAACTGGGCCGCGTTATGCGGAGTCTGGGGCAGTTCGCGCGCGAGGAAGAGCTCCAGCAGATGTTACACGAGGTGGACATCGACGGTAAGTGTCCACATGTTCGTGGAAACCGCTGATATTCTGACTACACGGAAGAATCCTTCTTGAGAAGCTACCAGTCGCCCGGCTAGTCAAGGAATTCCGACCGTTTATGGAACACGCAAGGTTCATTACCAAGTACACAACAGCCTGCCACCGGTCTCTACCCTGACCCATCATATGGACATTGTCAAAGAACAAACACGCCTGAATTACTGCCAATAATACCAGTCTGATCCGTCCTTGAATTAGTTCAAAATTAACCCTTTAAAGACGAAGCGTATCTGTTTTATATAAGGACTCAGTGCGTACCGCGCTGTAAACACTCTCCACTTCGGTTATAAAAACCAGTCTCTTAATGTTTTATAAGGCAAAAGTTGCTGTTTGTTCTGAGATCCGTACAAAACACATAAACGCAATGTGGGCACCACGTATAATTCTTTAACGTTAAACCTGGTGGTACATAAAGTTACCGCTAGGCTTTAAAAGGTTAAGCACGGCCACCTATATGCGCCGATTGTCTAGACATTCTAAGACCCTCAACCTCCTCTAGCCATAAGGTCCTCTCCAGACCTGTACAGGGATTGCTTTATCTTTTACTTTTAAGCATGGTTGTATCATGGCACAGGTGGTTAGTCACCCACGCCTCAGAGTGGAGCCCTGGTTTCAATGCCAGTCCCGTCCTTATAGGATTCATAGTGGAAAAATAGGCACTAAAGCAGGGTTTTCTCCGAGTATGTGAGTTTTTCCCATCAGTATCATTCCATCAATGCTTCACACTTATTCATTCATCACAGGTGTTGCACAATCTTCACTACTGAGAGTCGGTAACACTTCACTATTAACCTTTTAAGGCCTAGCGGTAACTTTATGTACCACCAGGTTTAACATAAAAAAATTCTACGTGGTGCCCACATTGCGTTTATGTGTTTTGTACGGATCTCAGAACAAACAGCAACTTTTGCCTTATAAAACATTAAGAGATTGGTTTTTATAACCGAAGTGGAGAGTGTTTACAGCGCGATACGCACTGAGTCTTTATATAAAACAGATACGCTTCGTCTTTAAAGGGTTAAACATGAATTTAATTGCATGAAACATTTGGGTAACGTCTCGTATTTGTGAATCCCTCTAACTTGACGGATACCAACTGAATTAAGCTTGATGTTGCACCCATATACACACCACACGTATGTCAAGTGCTGCACCTACAGCGACTGTTAATATAAAACTTTGTTCTCTTGCGTGAACTACACTAGTAATGGGTGAACAGCCTATGTATCAGTGGCTGGATGCGGCTGTAAATCTGACCTGCACCAGTCATGGAAGTGGTGCTTGTGTCAACAAATCATAACAGAAACTTTAGGACGCTATGTGATGCAGTGTATTATGGTAGACACGTACAAGTGCTTTTGATGACCTGCTGTCTCCATCTTCTGAAACACTAGTAACTGTCTAAACAAATTACACTGCATCAGGCCTACTAATTCACTTCCTTCTGATTACTGCTCGCAAAACCTGATACGTTCTGTGGCATGACTCAGAAACTTTATTATTTACCCACCCCTATCCCAACCCAGTGAATTTCTTAAGAGTGGAAGCCTAAAATAATATTAAACTGATGAGGGTTGGTATTTTTTGTGATGTTAGAAGTAATACTGTGTTTTTCAAAAAATAAGTTGAATGTGTCATCAGTTACCACCACTTTTGTATCATCTGCCCCTAACACAACCTCTTAGCATCATGGTATCCTCTGTTAACAACATTACTGTCATCTTTTCCTAGCTTGGTTGTACCAACTGCAGTTCAACACTTATCCATTCAGTATGCAAACATATTTCAAAACGGCAGTACTCAGTAAAACTTGTCGAAACTGGAGTCTGAATTGCATAGAACGTATCTTCATCAGAAAGCATCAGTATGAAAACATATTTCAAAATGGCAGTACTACAGTAAAACTTGTCTAAACTGGAGCCTGAATTGCACAGAATGTATCTTCATCAGAAAGCATCAGTATGCAAACATATTTCAAAATAGCAGTACTGCAGTAAAACTTGTCAAAACTGGAGCCTGAATTACATAGAATGTATCTTCATCAGAAAGCATCAGTATGCAAACATATTTCAAAATGGCAGTACTGCAGTAAAACTTGTCTAAACTGGAGCCTGAATTGCATAGAATGTATCTTCATCAGAAAGCATCCGTAGTCCTGACAACAAAATTTGGTGTTAACAAACAACCATTTTAATGCAGAAACAAGATGAAAATCACGAATTGCAAAGACAATAATGGGCTTGATCATTTATGGCTTTCTGCTCATACAGTTTTGTTACAAATTGTGTTTAGTGGAGTTTACCTGAAAAACTTTTGATGAAAAAATGCGAAGGAATTTAGTAAAGTAAACTTTAAGTATCCCTGAAGATGAGCCCAGTAGGGATCGAAACATGCCAGAACTAAGTTTTGTAATGTAAGGACATTTTCAATAACAACAGTGCATTAGTTGGTATGAACCTGTACTTAATTTATTAAAGTGTTAGTGGACTATCAGAAGATAAAAAAAGAAGCAGAAACTTAAAATATCTCATGCTTCCATTTTCATATCTAGCACGAATTTCCAAGTTATGACTTTGAATCATAAACATATGGGTAGGCCTCTATACCATGCACAGTTTAAGTACCCATGTGAAATGGAAATTATAGAACAGACAAATGCTCGGGTCCCCTTGCATTCTATTACAAACAGCTTTACTGTAGTACTTAGCTATATACAGAATGACTATGAAATACCTTGGCTTGACACCACGCATCCAGAAACTTCAAATTAACGCAGTACAGCAATCTTCCTAACACCAATTAATGCAGTACAGCAATCTTCCTAACACCAATTAACCAGCTGCAGTCCAGTGGTATCATTTAGATCGGATACTGTATCAACTTCTCCTTCACATTGATCTGCAAAGTGTTTAATAATAGTACTAACAAAAACAAACAAACAAACAAACAAACAAACAAACAAACAAACAGCAACTTTACCTGAGTTATATGTAAGCAAGAAGTTAAATCTGAATCATAATTAGTATTTTTCCTGTTAACAGTTTCTAATTAATCAGTTTAATAAGAATGTGTGTTAACCATCCAGTTATACTTTACCGATACTTTATACTATTCACTGTATTAAGAATGCACATCTGTGTAGTAACTGGTCACACAGAAAATCAAAGAAATAGTATAACCTATCAAAATAAACAATGGGACACATTAAAGTATGATATCCAAGGTTCTCAAAGCAGTGATGACAAAGATCCAAGACTTCCTGTGATGTATGAATTGCGTATGTCCCACAAAACCTGAATCTTCAGGATTAATATATATAGTAATCTGCTGCTTGAATGAAGCAAGAATCGTGTAGGCTCTTTACAGAAAATCCTCCCAGAAGGCACAATGTATCATGTTCTTGATTTTAAACATGGTGTATTATTGGTAGATGTTCCTAACATTTTGGAATAATCTAATCTATAAAATTCCGGAAGCTCTGTAATCTGCTACCATCATTAAATACATGATGATGTGTCTGTAAGTCAGCAGAGGATGAAGTAATTAATCTTTTCTATTCTGAGATTGTCAGCAGAAATATATTCTAATGAGGATTCAGGTCTTCTGGGATGTGCTGTATGTCACTGGACAAACTGTTCCTAACATACTGAAGGCTCTATGTTCCATTGAAATGCTAGGCACCACTCACTGAACAAGACACCATCACATCCCAGAACACCTAAACCTCAACAACACCACTGTCTGACCTTCACATCTCACAGGTATTATTTTGTTTGTACCATAATGATAACTTTAATTCAGTCTGTATAATACTGTAAATGTTTAGCTTAGTTAATTACAACAAACCAACAATTACGCACAAAATTCACAAAGTTATATTTACACTGACATTATCCCTACATGTTGCAATGGACACACCATCATCTTCAGGGGATACACAGAGTTACAGGTACCAAAGCATCAAGAAGTGGAAATTCTTCCTACATGCATCACACCTGGTCTATAATAAAAATCTAAGAAACAAGCAGCATAGACCAGGTTGGATGCATGTAGGAAGAATTTACACTTCTTGGTGCTTTGGTACCTGTAACACTTGGTATCCCCTAAAGATGATGGCATGTCCATTGAAACATGTGGGGATCATGTCAATGTAAATATAACTTTGTGAATTTTGTGCATAATTGTTGGTTTGTTCTAATTAACTTGTAAATATGCATGGTACACAACATACAAAGTTTATCTTAGTGTCCACAAATGGCATGACAGAATTCTTTCAGTTAACAGTGCAACCTACCAGATATGCAGGCAGACTGCATGACTACCATATGCATACAGTTCAGTGAAGTCCTCCTGAAACACTCTATTGTGAAAATAATCAAAGTATTAGCAACTTTATTTAATTAGGTGTGAAACTGAACATGAATTTTAGTATTGTACACTGAAAACTAGATGATCTAAATTCTAGACAGAACTGTAGTTGGGGTAACGCCCAGTATACATGAACAAGAATGTATATGTTATACTAAGGTTAAACCAAGGTGAAATAATGTCACTGTTTACTTCAGGAGATGGGAACGTGAGTTTTGAAGAGTTTGTTGAGATTGTGTCAAACATGGGAGCAACCACTGAACGAACCGCTGATCAAGAAGAGAAGGAACTCCGGGATGCTTTTAGGGTAAGCAAATAACAAGACAAAGTCTGATATGCTAAATGCATCCATATGGTGGATCTTAAGATTAGTGGGGCTACATTTTCATTGCTGGAGACAGTGGCAAGCCCTTTTGATATCTGTTTAACAAAAGCAAAATTTTATTACATAACTTCACAATTAAATTTTTGACACAAAGTTTTTGCTCATTATTTTTTAAAGTGCATTATTGAAGAGTGCTATCAATTAGTGAGATTATATAGACTTGGCAGTTCTTCATTGTAACATCTGTCTTTCCTGAAATAAATCACGCATGACAATTTTTTTATCCCCTCCCAGTATTTAAGGGGGATGTGACTCATAAATTGCCCCAGTATGATACTGGGTCTATAAGTAAATCAATATTCTAATTATTTAAGTTTAAGTTAAATTTTTGACTGTTACACTGTCATCAGGGTCCCGTAAATCTAAGAAGATTTGACACAAACAGGAAGAAACCTTACTGTGTAACTGTGAGAGAATAAGTGTGCAAACAATTTTCAATGACTACATCATCCTGGAGATCAAAGTTTGATTATTCCACATTAATATTGGAACACTCATCCACTGACCAACTCCACACAGCAGAGTCCTTGGGAAGGTAGTAACTGTTGAAGTAGTCAAATTCCCCAAATTTTATGGGACCAGGAAGGTCATTACTGTACCTACAACAGTCTATTCTAACCTAGATGAATCAGGTCCATGCCAGAACTATCTCAGACTGTTGTTGCACTATGCAGGTGTTCGACAAACACAACCGAGGCTACATCAGCGCCTCAGACCTCAGGGCTGTGCTTCAGTGTCTTGGTGAAGACCTTTCAGAGGAGGAGAGTAAGTACAATACTGCACGTCCCATTCTGTGCTCTCTGCCTTTTACAGTTAGGTTATGTAACTTGAGCAATTTCTTTCCATATATGAAGTGTTGCATATGCTGTGTATTTTTAATTCAATGTTCATTAACCACCAACAAAATATGCTTACCAGGTAAATGTAGGTAACTATTATTTTATGTCATACGCTCCAACTTCCTTTGGTTCTAACTGAACCATCATTAGGGAGATTAAAACATGCTGGAGAATGAATGATATTAAATAATAGGTGTCTACATGTACCTCGTAAGTGTATTTTGCTGCTCTTTAATAAACATCCTATCCTCACATTATATACAGTATGCCAGAAACGCAGCATTAGAACAATAGGTCAGATTGTGAGTTACAATGCCAACCATGCTGAGTGGGTTTGTGATATCATTACTATGTGTGCAAGATATGCTGTAATCGATATGTAAGTGTCGATGAAAGATGTGAACTGAATACACCACAGTGACTGCCATTTTGAAGAGTTTTAAAAAGTACACAGTTAAGCTGGAGATAGCCTTCAACTGTTATTCTACATTTTGCTTGTCTGTGTGTGTGGGTGTCTGTATGCATGTATGTATATGTGTGTGTGTGTATGTACATATATATATATACACACACACATACATATATATATACATACACACACATATGTACACATACACCTAGATATATACGCACACACATATAATGTCTCTATAAATTAACAGTAACTCTAAGATGTGACAAACCTTAAATTAATTTGTGGTGTTGACCTGACAACTGACATCTGTGGTTTGTTTACTGCCCTCAGTTGAAGATATGATCAAAGAGGTTGATGTCGATGGAGATGGTCGCATCGACTTTTACGGTAAGAATGAACTGCAGTTCCAGTAAAATTAGCATAGTCCACAAACCCATACAATATAATTATAAAAATATACATTAATAATTTGACAATTCCATCCAGGTATGGCTCTACAGCCCCTTCTGGGCCCTGGCCTCCCTCTATCCCCAGCTTCTCCCCTCCAACCCAGTATTCCTATGACCTGTAATGCATCCCTGTGGAGGATGTCCTCCCATCTTGTTCTTGGTCCTAATTAGACAATTAGCCAATCCAATTCGGTGTCCAATTCCCACCAACTGGGATTGCTCAGTCAGTAGAGTGACTAAGCTCTGGAGTACTAAGAAATCAAGGTTTGATACCTGGTAAAGGCTACGTACATTTCTGTTACAAAGCATCTCTATTTGCAATAAGGCCCCACCAGTCTCCTACTCACTAGGTACCAGGCATACATTCTGTAGGTGCAAAGTGACCAAGGCATGGAACTGACCACTCGCCTGAATCTACAGACTGGAGCTACATCTGTAACCTTCCTATCTGCCTACATGTCTTGTTAATTTATTAAGCGCAAGGTCAACTTGACATTTTTCCTCTTACTGATTCAACCAATGTACATTAAATACACTACACAACCTATAAGATATCTACACAGCACTTAAAATGACAGTGGCCCTGCTTTTGGGTGATGACACTGAGTTGTCAATATTTTGCAGATGCATGTAGAAGAAGGCACAAAGTTTCTCTGTAACACTGGCAACAATCCCTACAACAACATATTTGATGGTAGTCTTAAATAATTTTAAATCACAACAGGATGTCTTTACCAAAGTACGATTATGCTACAGCCTGGAAGAGTGAGGAATTGTTCTTTGATCCCCTCTAGGGGCAAGAGATTTTTTCTCCAACTTGTCCACACCACCTCTGGAACCCACCCAACCTCTTATTCAATGGGTACAAGTGTTTCTCTCCCCATGCATAAAGCAGATGGTGCATTGTTGACCACTAACCTCAACGTAGTGCCAGAGTCGACAATGAGAGGAGCTATACCTCTAGTCCACCATATGCCTTGATGATATGCACTTTACTTTCTACTTTACCCATGCAGTGTGATCAGCTTAAAACCGTCAGGTTTACGTCTAAAGTAAATGAATGTACGAGGCAAGTAAGACACGCACAGTAAGACACATACCTCGTTGTTATAGAGTTTGCCCATGCTTTGGGACAGCCAGGGGAAGAAGAGGAGGTGGACGAAGAAGAGGATGACAAGGATGAAGCTGGGATAGTACATCCATGAAAACCATCTTGGTAAAAAGTGCCACCACCTGCAGACAAGACACTGCATCATTACTGTGCAGCTGCGTGGCAGTCTTACATATTCTCTTTGCTTTATTCTCACATGTTACACATGACCATTTCCATATTAACTTTTAAAAGGTACTCAAGTTGAACTTCAATGTGAGTAAACACAATTTGACTGAAGAAAGGTTCTGCAGAAGTATTTTTAAAATTACTGTCAGTCCATCACTTCAGATCGAATTGTATCTCCATATACTTGTCTGTAAATTCATACTCCCTGTTAAAGAACATACATACATACATACATACATACATAACACACACACACACACACAAGATACCAATGTCTGTACTGCACTCTATCTCAGTAACACTGTTACGACTTATATGTGAATCTGAACTTCAATTCATTTAGGAATGTGTACTTAAATACACACAAAAAATGTGCCAACATTTTTCTATTGTAAACATATGAATGTGATGCCATTACTAATTATTAGACTAATATATTGATAAATGTATGTTTACAAATATATGTGCTGAATAAATAAAATTATAAAGCCGCTACCAATTTTATCCATCAAAACAAAGTTCAACAGAAATTAAAACTCCTGTAAAGATATAAAGATTACCTGAATTTAAAACCATTTAGTGCAGACCACCCAGCAGATATACATATGAACTTCAACACACTGATCTGTTTACACATCTATGACGATGAAATTCACAAGTAACTTCCCTGTCTTCAATGTACCCTTAAATACCATCAATATGTTGTATGTCCTATCCATTAAACTGGAATGAAGGCGGATATGTGAGCAAAATGGCAGGAAATCTGGTTAATCTGTGGACACCTACAATTGAACTGATGACAGAAGAACCACAGCACAGAATCTAACTGTCATAAACAAGAACTAATCTGAGGAATAGCTGTAAATCTGAAAGGTCAGAAATAAAAATTGTGACAAAGTGACCTACACACACAAGAGTTCCACAAAAATTTACACAGAGGACACACGGGTGCCCTCTGATGGTATCCCCAGACAGTTTCATGAAGCTGATTAGCCAGTTCACAGATGGAGGGGGGGGGGGGGGGGGAGAGAGAGAGAGAGAGAGAGAGAGAACAAAGCAATCCCTTTCCTGCAGCGCAATTCCCCTTTCAGAAACTAGTCCAATACCAACCCTCACAATGTCACTTATTTCATTTGTGTACATAAATGACCAAAACACCTGTATCTCATCGCCTAAAACAAAATCCGGTTCTTTTTAATATAACAAAGACAGTAGTGTCTGCATTTCTACAGAGAAAAGCCTGGGCTGTCATGGTTTAACCACATCTTGTGTTGAAGCTGATCTAATGTCCTGGCGCACACTGTCCTGAAGGCGGCGATTGAAATGCGTGTTAAAACAACAGCCTGCTCCAACATGTGACGTTGCTAAACCCCAAAAGCTGAAGTTATACATTTGTAAAGTCTATTGTTATTGACTTCAATTCTTGGCATGGGCAAAACCCCTCTCTTCACCATTATGTTCAGCCTGAGGCCTGCACATTTGAAGTATACTGGGGTAAAGTGACATGAAGCTGACCACTCAACTCAGCCTCAAGCTTTATGATATTTTATTGGCACTCCATTTTCACACTTTCATGATACACTTTACAGGCATGAGAGAAACTGTGATGTAATAACAACAGTGCTAGATTTGATGTTTTGACAGTGGTGTAGCTGAGGATTCAAGCCTCATGGGCAAGCGGCGGTTCGAACCTCGGGCTGCAGTTTTGGAAGTTGCGAGTAAGGAATTCTTAAAATGTGTATCCTCTAACATACAAGCTGAAGGACTGTTAGCCCATTGAGAACCAAAGGTTTCTACCTGGGTGCGACTATGGTCGCTGCATAGATGTGGGCCAGCAGCAGTCGCTAGCTGTATGTGGTGGATTCCAGACTGAAATAAAGTTGTAATGAATTCTAAAGGCAGTGCAATAAGTGTGATTCCTTCACTTTTTGTCTGAGTGGCTGGACACTCCCCCCTATGTCCCTGAGGTAGTGCTCTCCGACAGGCTACCTGCCTGGTAACCAAAGCCAGGATAAACCTTCCTAAAGTGGTCGGTTACAACACAATGCTGTGCCACTAGCTCAGTGCTTTCCAATGTTTTGACTAGATTTTTATGGATCATTCAGGCCAAGAAGAGTAGCAAGTGTTAACCTATTGGTTATTCTCCTTGCACTGCTTGACCATTGAAGAGGAAGGCACTACAATCCTTCAAAACATTGGGAAACACTCACATAACAACAGAGCATTACATCTCAGAAGACTCAAATTCTCTATTAACAGTTTGCTACATCATCGTCATCACTGTCATCAAATTCACTAAATTCATCATGAAAATGTCACAGCACACCCTCATCCTAATTCTGAGTTCATATATACATTAACATCTCTAACTTTCAAAACCTAGTCACCAGTGGTGACTATATTTAATTCATAAACACTGAAGCCAAACGGTCTCTGGTTTGTATATCAGCATTAGAAACCAAACGTACCAAAAATCTGTGGCACAAAGTTTACACAAAAAGCATTATTTAATACAACGAAGAGAAAGTTTCTTACAGCACATCAAAATCATTTAGACCCACGAAATAATATTTACATATAAAGGCAACATAACATATAAATATTTTAATTTTATTGTGGAACTTACGGAGCTTTTACGTTCAAACATTTCAATATGTTACACATAAGCCTAAAGCATAAAATGATGAACATAACAATGTATTTCTGATTAAACTGTATAGTATAATGGCAAGTATGTGCAGTTAACCTCAAAGTATAATGATATAAAAAAGATGCAAACTACAGACACATAACCAGAAACTTGTCAGTTTAAGTATCCAAACAAATGTTTTTAAATTTATGAAGTTGAATTCAATGTCTAATGAATACTAAACAGAAAATGTTTATTAAAATGACAGACTATATTTGGTACATAAAATTTTCTATGAACTTGCAATACCAAATTTACTCTAAATATGAACCAGAGGTGAAATCTTGTACAAGACCCAAACTTGAGACTAAGCCACACAGTAAAACTAGTTGATGAACTGATTGTGTGTTGGTGTCTTCTGCACCAGTTTCAAGAATTTACAGAAGAATAAAGGTGTGAGATGATGGTCATCACAGGAGCTCAACAATGTGGTCCCCATACCATGATACAAGTTTGAAATTCTTCACATCTACAGAGTTTAAATTTCAATCTGTGCAAATAATGCAGCACATACATAATCCACATTATTATAAATACCCTCGTATGGTATCAGTTATACTCCTTTACAGTTCTGTAAAAGTGAACTGTTTCAATATTCTAATCAGAACCATTGCCTACATAAATACTGAGCACTGCATTAACAGGCTGACAATGAATGCTAATTATAGAAAAGAATATACATATAAATAATAATATTTAGTTTTGTAAGATGTGACACCTCCTAGCTTTTAAATACAGATTAAATTATGGGATGTCAAGGGAGAAGAGAACAGTTTCATTTACATGTAAAACTTAAAAAATCACTGCCATATCTAATCAAACATTTCAATGTAAGGCCACCCAGCATATGACACTGACAATACGGACTGTTGTAAATGTCTGTCTATATATTGTAATTAACGTGTATTGTACCTCAAAAGGTAAGTTCGTAAGTAGTTTCCTTCTCTGGATCCTTATTAACTGTTAGTTTTGCTGCACAGTACCTTAAAGACTTATGTGAAGAAACCAATGCCATATTACATCAGTTGTTGGAATTACGTTAAATCCTACCAACACACCACTTGCAGATTTGGTACCTTATTTCTTCAAATTAACATTACTCTACTGCCTTTAGAAGTACTAAATTATCTCATCAGTCATCAGCCTCATGTCTGTGAAACACATGAACTCAGAAACTATGTTGATACCTTGAAGACTGACAGTGTTCAATAGGAGCCACATGCTGCCAATTTATCCAACTTTGTATGGCCCTGTTTTATAGGTAAGTTTAGGGGACTCTAGTATTTCGGTGGCAATATTCACATGTACAGATACAAGTACAGCTGATGATCAATGCTCATACCCCAGTGATTCTGAACCTTTAATACTCAGACCTCTCCCAAAAGAGTGCTTCACTGTGAGATGGATCAAGCAGAAGTGATGGCCTCTGGTGGCATGTGGCCAGTGTCACCAAGTGAATGAAGGATGACCCGGCCACTTGGCAACACACTGATCCACGTGATGCTGCCATGATTCAGCGACATTCGGAGCCAAGCCTCAGGTGGGAACTGCATCGCCCTATATCTCACAGTAGAGCATTATTTGAACAGTGCATGTTTGCAATGGGATTTGAACCCAAAAAGACATTAAATATTACTGTCAATGTTTGTACATGCAATTAATCCTAAACAATGCAGAATGGGAAGTGTGTGAGATGACTAGTGAAAACACCTCACAATGTCTCCTTCTAAAGTTTCATACCAGTATAAAATAATTTATGACATGCTGTATTGCACTCTGTGACAAAACAGTCCCAAAAACGTGAATTTGGATTTAGCAGGTTCAGTGTGTAACAGTTAAGTGGATGTACATTATTTTCTAGCTGACTGGACATCTTTTCACAAGTTCCTTCCTCAACGTGCATGAGAACACTGCAAATTAGAATGGTTTGGTGTGCGTGTGCGTGTGCGCATGTGTGGTTCAAGTCAAGGATAGCTGGATGAATTTTGATAAAATCTGATACTCTGATATCAATGTTAAATCAGTGGATGCCACCCACAAACTAGTACATCTGTAACAGTCTACAATCATTAACACTTTAAAGACGAAATGTGTCTGTTTTATATAAGGACTCAGTGCGTACTGCACTGTAAACACTCTCCACTTCAGTTATAAAAACCAATCTCTTAATGTTTTATAAGGCAAAAGTTGCTGTTTGTTCTGAGATCCGTACAAAACACATAAACGCAATGTGGGCAGGACGTAGAATTTTTTAATGTTAAACCTGGTGGTATGTAAAGTTATCGCTAGACTTTAAAAGGTTAACAATGTGGCCAATGCACAAACTTCTGAGGTGGACGTGACACTAGCACCATTACTGAAGTGTGGCAACGACAGTAATCATGTTCTGCCAGTCATCATAATAACAGTGAGGACACTAAGATTTTAACCCACTGAGAAACATACACACCTGCTAATATAAACTTTTTGTGGAGGAAAAATGTATTCTACATGCTGTTCAACCAACAGTAGTATTAAAAGTGCACTATCAATGTAATTTACAGACTCGACACACTCTTTTAAAATGATGGGAAAAGCACCTGAGAATCCTAAGGTGCATATACCGATGTTAGAAACCTTCAGACTATTGAAAGACAGCTCTACACAAACCAGACAGACAGTTGTCAAAAGGAATAATTCATACTTGTTCAAATGTTCATCACTAACAGCGTAGAGCACTCAACAGAACAATGTGTGAAATATATGCAGTAATTGTATGCACTTTGGTAGAGAATACACCTTTCTAATCTTGTTCTCACTATTGAATATCATAACAGTTTATGATACAATACAGGGAAGTGTCATTAGAACCAATGTCCCTGGATCTTAATAACGTATCTATTAAAATATATAAATATTATTAGTAGAAATACTAAGGAACCTACTGACCCATCTGCGTCCTTCCGTACCTGAATTTACCTTTCAGTTGCAAAGAAAACTGTAACAATGCCTAAAAATGTGAAAGATGTACTCCTTTCACTCACCTGCAGACAAAGTAACGTATGACATTAGCATGACACACCAGAACCTCATAGCTATCCTTTTCCTGAGATTTCTCAGCTCGATAGAAATATTTCCTGAATGCGGCTTCAATTCGCGCACCATCCTGAAAAAACTGCTGAAAAAAATACACAAACTACAGGTAATGACACAACACTGTAATCCATAAAATCAAAGCTAATCTGAACAGTCTGCCAACATTCTTATGCAAAGGCTGAAAAAGCCAATTCTCTGGTTGCCAGAGTCAACCAATTAAATGAGGAACTGACTACTGGCATTCTGGCAGTTCCACTTGATTATGACCTGTGTAGTTCTTGACAGAACTTGTGGCTGCTAAATGTCTGCAGCCAAAAGTTCTGCCATGTATATGCAGTTAAATAAACATGGTTTAATGTGCCACCAGCATGCTACTGTCTGGAACAACATGTCCAAATTCTTCTCATTCAACTTGTCATGTCATTTTCAAGAACGGCACTCTTCTGGGGTATTACACAGTGTCGAATGGTCATCCCTTACCAATGTTTCAGGACAATGCATTGGTCCCATCTTCAAGGGTCAAGAAGTCCTTTTCTTTTTGGACTTCTTGACCCTTGAAGATGGGACGGATATGTCGTCCTGAAACATCAGTAAAGGCTTACCATTCGATGCTGTGAAATACCTAAGAAAAGCACAGATCTCATCAACATCGTGGCAGAAGCCTGAAACCACAGATGTCATTTTCAAGTTCAGGGTGACAGAATTCACGAAGTGTTGCCAGAACTCTCAGCCTCCATTTGCCCAAGAACAAGGTGCCATAAAGTATTATCACCTATGTTTGCTTTTGTCTAGCTACTAGTTTTTGACACGCTTTTCCCACCCCAGATTTTATGTACTGTCTCGTATTAAGCGTAAAACAATTCATATTGTTTAATGAATATCACCCTTACAGAACGCTCTGGTCTCCAGGAACCACTGGGTGGTTCTGGTGGTATGGGGGCTCCTTCCTCCAATAAAGTGCAATCAGACACAGGAACATTGGGAAGCGAGTTCAGAATTATCTGTGCCGTCTCGTTTGCTCTCTTCATAGTTGATCTGATTACTTTTGTATATGGCAGGGCAAGTTCTTGCAGTCTTAAACCTGTAAATTTTGCCTGTTTTCTACCTAAAAATCAAAATACACTTTTAAGTATATGATACTGAGCTTAACACCTGTCTAAAATGGAAAGCTGTCAGACTTAAAACCTGTCTACATGGAAAGTTAAGCTTAAAACCAGGGATATAGTAGGCTTCTCTGTTTTGTAGTATGTGTACTTTTGTTTATTGTATAGACATTCGTGAAGAGAATTCACTGCTATCTGCACAAGTACAGTTGAACTCGGTTACAACATCAACAAGGCGACCAAATATTTTGTGTCATTATAAACGAGTGTCATTATAACTGAGGTGTGTGATGTTATGGTTCAGAGTGAGGAATTAATTTGTACCACAGAATATCTGACATTATAGGCAAAGTGTCATATAAACCGATGTTTTTATAACCGGGTTCAACTGCATATGTATTAAACAAAATCATAAACTGGTATTAATGACATGGAATGCATTTTTAACAAAACATTCCACTAACAGTATGCATACCAAGGTCTGTTAATACACGCTCCTCATCAGATTTTCCGGACATGTTGTACTGGCCATGCCGAATCAGCAAAAGATGCCTTACTGCTTTTGATTTGACTTTTTCTACAGCTTCATTGTACCTATTGTCATCACTTCCACCCTTTGATGGCCTTACAAGACTTGCTGGATCTCTCCTGTGAATAAAATTACCTTGCATACACCACTTACCAATCTTGGGGAACAAAGTAACCAATGAGAATTATAACTTTGTTACTTCACACACCTGGTAAAATGGAATCAAACACAGTTATCTAAATTCTAAAGAATCTATGCTTTTGTATATGCAAAACTAACATTCTGTCAAGTAAGATGATGATTCTTGCTATGTTGTCCCCAACATATGGTAAGTATTTGCACAACATGTCATGAAAAATTATCCACCTCCAGACACTACTCTGTAAGTATCCATGGTACACAGTTTTCTCACATTATACACTTTAGAAGATCAATATATGAATGAATGTTAATGAAAAAATGTACAATACAAACATGTTATTGGCATCATTTCCTCATTTGCTCTTATTACTGTACAAACAAATATCTACTTGTATCAAGTTATGTGTGAAGAAATCCCCACCTCAGAAATAAGCAAATCAGTTATACTGAAGTAACTTCATATTGTAAATGAGGCAATGCAAGATAAAGTGATGCACACACAGAAATATACAAGGACACACAATGAATAATTTAATAATTCTTAAATCATGTTATGCTTTTAGCAACATCTAGGATTCCATCTACGAAAAAATGAGGTACTTCTAAATGTCCACATACAGGAACGGGTACAATGCAACAGAAGCAATGAAGTACACACACTAACGTCCATCTTCATAATACGTCATTGATTACCTAGTCAACAAACGTTTTAAGTATCACTACGCGTTCACAAAAGCCCGCCACTTAATTATTCCACATCTGTACGCCCTGTTTCTTATTATATCCTGTCATTTACGCCGAGATACAAATCAGTCATAAATCCTCAAAATATACTAATTGATAAAGCAATTCACACAAAATAAATAATTGAAAAGAGTTATTCAATGATAAATTCAGTATTATTTCCATTCAAAATTAACGATTACTCAGACGTTCCTTTCTCAAGTACACACTTGCATTCTCCCTAACCTAACCTACCGGTCCCAGTTTGAATCCCACTCGTACGTGGGTGTATAATTAGTGGTCCACGATGCATAAGCGCGCTTTCTGTCCCTATGGAACCCATAATAAAGGGTTACTGCACCACCGCAAGCTCCCAAACCTGCTAGAACAATTTTCTGAAACCTTGTAAGGCTAGTCATATCGCCGGTTTATCCAACTACCCCTCTTCTGCAACTTCCGGTTCGCCACGTTCTAAGCATATGCTCTCTGGCCTACGTACGCAACGCAAACCGACGCTTCAGCCGGTTGGATTTTACTTGCAGTTTCCGCGCTTACCACTTTGGAGGCCGTGGCTGGTTGAATGCATTGCTCGAGCCCGTTGGGAATGCCCTGATAACGGTGACGCACAGTACTGTGCGACCACTGTGCCATAATCAACCACGGGGTATAAATCAATCAGGCTTGTGTCCGTCTTTATCATGTCATTGGTCGCCCTACATTTCTTCTGCCAGCTGGAATGTACTGATACTCTAACTTGGCAAAATGTGTATCGTTCATTCTTAAACATTATGTCCACGTGCCTGCTCTCAGTGATTTCATTGCTTCCTGTCTATTCTTTTTCAGTGTCCCAGATTACTTCCACGTTACCAACCCCATGGCACAACATAAGTTTACAGCTCACTCTTAGCTTAACATTTAAAACATCCAACCGGGAAAATTGGCTGTGCCACCAAATACCAAAGCGCCATAATCAAATATAAATCAGCACTTAAGCATGGAATAGATAGAAATTCTCAAATAATATCCCAATTTTCAATCTGTAGCATTGCATTCAATAACACACCAAATCAGGAGCCTGGAAGGTCTAATTTCAGCTTCCATGAGCATTTTCTTTCACCTAGCACAGATGTGCAACATACCTAAAATCAGCCGCAATTTTTATACAGGCATATTTACTAAGTCCATTTTACTATTTTACCATATACTTTTTAGACCATTATTAAATGCACATAACATAAAAGTATTCACCTATTTCCATAACTTTTGACTATTTATGGAGAAATCTTGGTTTAATTGTACTGAGAGCAATCTGCTAATCTAGGCTAACACCCTGACCTGTGGATCAGGATTTACTGCTGCACATACCTCAAATTTTACCAAGACATTTAGGTACCAAACTGCATTATGCTGTCATTGTGATTTTTTGAGAAGACCAAATAGGTGCAGTTTGTAGACAATTGCTCTTCACTGAGGAATGTACTAATTCTTTTAACAATCATTTGGTTATACTTTGAGGCACAACTTGCAACCTGCACACAACCTACAACTAGGTGCCTTACAAGAAAGAATACAGCAACCTCCATATTACATAAAGAGGACACAATTCCAGTAAGGGAAGTAACACAGGTAACTATTGCTATAATCTCATGTAACTTATAAATACAATTTGTAATTTTATGCATTTACCAGAAGTCCACTTCACTGAAATCCATGAGAAACCGAAATTATTTAAAACAGTTCTCATTTATATACCAGATAAAAAAATTATGCTTTACCCTAAAAATAGATACACATCAAAATTAAGTTATTTATATGTAAAAGTTGTATATAAAATGGCAACTGCCATATGTTTAGGCAAAAAGGGTTAAAGAAAAATTTAGAGTCCCTCATTAATTAACCCTTTAAAGACGAAGCGTATCTGTTTTATATAAGGACTCAGTGCGTACTGCGCTGTAAACACTCTCCACTTCGGTTATAAAAACCAATCTCTTAATGTTTTATAAGGCAAAAGTTGCTGTTTGTTCTGAGATCCGTACAAAACACATAAACGTGATGTGGGCGCCACGTAGAATTTTTTAATGTTGAACATGGTGGTACGTAAAGTTACCGCTAGGCTTTAAAAGGTTAAGCAAGTTCCTACAGCAGTATGTCTACAATTAATTCTCCAGATTACATTATTACAGCACTTCTAATATCCAAAAACTAACAATGCTAACCACATCAATAGAGAAGTTCATAATAGTCCTGATGGAGAGGTTAAGGGTTACCTACGCACAAACTACACAGACTGTGAAATACACTTCCAAGTTTGACTGCAAATCATGCCCAATATACACGTTTATTTTCTAGCAATATTAACCCTTTAAAGACGAAGTGTATTTGTTTTGTATAAGGACTCAGTGCATACCGCGCTGTAAACACTCTCCACTTCGGTTATAAAAACCAGTCTCTTAATGTTTTATAAGGCAAAAGTTGCTGCTTGTTCTGAGATCTGTACAAAACACATAAACACAATGTGGGCACCACATAGAATTTTTTAATGTTAAACCTGGTCGTATGTAAAGTTACCGCTAGGCTTTAAAACGTTAATGTGATGTTTGGAATTAACTGAGGCAGAATTTATTCAAATACAGTTTGCTGTGAATTTAAGCTTTCATTACGCTGCTCTATAATAAAATTCCCAGCACGGTAAACATTATTTTTCTGTTCACCAGTATCCGGACTGGCTATGCGGCCCATTGAACCTTCCATTCAGTGTATCCTAGAGACTACTTCCACAGACATACAGTGGCTGGGACATGAAGAGCTGATGATCACTCACCTCAACTGCCTAGGTAAAGAATGCAGAGAGCTATACCTCCACTCTCCAATGTCTTCAGGCCATACAGCTTAACTTTTATTGGATGGAGCTTAAATGCTTAGGTTTTAATTCCCAGCCTAGGTTTTAAGGCATTCAAAGCCAAAAAGGCACCAATTTGGAAAAGAAATAGTATTTATTCAGGCTATGGTTCGACAAAGCCAAGGCATTCTGTTATCATGCCAATGGCTGCATCGTAACAAGGAGGGGATGACGGTCTCATGAATCCCCTTGGGGAACTGGACAGCAACCCACTGTGTTTATGCCTTCCACTTACATGGTGCTCTACAGGCACTCACACTTAAAACTCCATTAGCTGTGGAATCAAAGTTGAAACAAAAAGTAACACAATCGAAAAGTGCCTCCGGGGGGGCAGGGGCAAGTGATGCGGCTGCCCTGGGCAGCAGGGTCGAAGAGACACCAAATTGGATGGCAACATAATATTTTAAACCACAAAACCGATTTTCAGCAATCTACAAATTTGAAATTACTGAGCCAAATATAAGGAAATTCATTGGTCATTTTTTTTAAAGTTTGTGAGTTCTGTTAGGGCTGGCCATTATGATTACTAGACCTAGGCGCCAATAAACCTAGCTATGCCACAGGGGTGTACAACCAACTTTCAAAGAGTAGTGTTTGTTAAATATATGCCAGTCAACAGAAAACATTCGGCATAACACTGATACAATCTGCTTATCTACTGCAGCTGTGTTAACATTAGTCATATTAACAGACAGCATTTCTTCTGCTGTTGTTAGTAGGAAGCACCCTTCCCGAGGCAAGGTGGTACATTACCATGTAAAGCAACGCATGGTGCAAATTCCTTACAAAGTGACAGATATAAGTCACCAACACAGTTCACTATCACTAGACCAGCATGCTCAGTATACAATGGTACCAAATTAAGAAAAGCACATACAAGATGGTTTTTCACCTAAGAAAATGGTAACGTCCCAAAAATGTCATCACAAAAATAATGTATGTAAATCCTGCACACAATATTTACCCCACTTCAGGCAGGCAATTTGAAGGTACATATAAAACACTTTACCCACTTAGTGGATATCATTAAGAATGCACATGTTCAACTACTAGTGACAAGCAGATATATGCCGGAATATCTCAGCGTACTAGTGCTGATGTTAAATAATATTACAGAAAGCAATAAAACATTCAGCAATTTGTTAACTACTCAGCCAAGGACAAAAATTTAAACACGACAATACCTACTTATTTGAATACTTATGGAAAAAAAACAGACATTAAGAATGCCATGTGATGAAAGAGAAAGCCAAACAAATAGCCATAAAGCTAAATACTGAATACACCCCACCGAGTCACAGAACACGCAAGGCTTAGCTACAGGAGGACCACAAACGTGCAAATTCAAAAGTGTAAATGAAGAAGAAGCAGAATCCTTGAGGACAGGCACGCTTGGATCTCTTCTGCGTGAACGCAACCTGAACTACTTCTTTACTGCAGACGAGCATGGCTTGATTTTCAATTCTCTTAGCACAAAAATACTGCCTTGTGTGGTATAATACAGTATGCATATGTACAACTAAGAAATTCTTGAATGTAAGACAAGACTGATTTTCAACAAAATACTGTTCATATATAAACTGATGATGGCCAAGATGGCAATGTTGGTACAGCGACATGCTACGGGCTGGACGGTCCTGGGTATGAACTGCGGTGGGGGTGAGATTTTCCGGACTCATTCAGACCAGCCCCGAGGCCCATGAGCCTCCTGCAAATGGGTACTGGGTTTGTTCACTGGTGGTGAAGCTGTCAGGGCATGGCATTGACCACGCACCCCCACCTAGCGCTGAAATTGAGTATAGACAGAGCTATACCTGTACTTACCCTCAGTGCCTGCTTGGCATGTTATGGAAAAGGCTATTTAAACTAATACCTGCATTCTGTTATTTTCCATCAACAATTCATATTTTAAATTACAGGCATTCACACACAATAAAAACAAATACTGATAGACTTGACATTTTCACAGCGATGTAGCAGAAGATTCTGGTCTCCCAGTATGTGATGCTGCGTCAATAGGTGAGTAATTCCCGATGTTTTAAAGGAGTGTAGTGTCTTTATCGCAATGATCACGCAGACCCTGAAGTATTAGAAGCTACTTGTTTACCGACACAGCGTCATGAACCAGAAGACCTGAATCTTGAAAACAGTACTGTTTATTTATGTATGGTTTTTCTGATGACGCGTTATGTAGTTCAGATTACATGGCATCAAATGGTGGATGAATCACAAATGATAAATTTGAAAGAATATGGAAATGGTCATAACATACTTTGAGGTATTATGCCAGCATCAGTCTGAATGGGCCAAAGAAACACATGTAAAACCTCAGTCAAGACAGCTGGTGTCTTGGCCAAGGTTCAACCTGGCCACCTCCCAAATACAAGGCAGAAGTGTCACCAGCAAAGACTACCTGCCCATGTTACCGTTTAGTGCATTAGTTCTATGGGAGGGTGTGTACTGAGCACAAGGATGGCCACTTTTTAACTTTTATTGCAAATTCAGCAACAAAACTTCACATTAAGTTGTTGTTAACATTCTTTTATAACATTTAAGGTAATGATAAATTTGTTACCCTTGAAAAGCATACCATGTCTATAGCGTCCGTTGGACAGGGAATGACCTCAGGAAAAATCTCCAATAGTTACACACATCATGCCATGAATTACGCAGTATATACTGGCAGCCTATGTTAACTGAACTTCTGCAAAATGGAGGAGCATTTACCACAATAGTGGCCTGAAGAGGTATGACAGAAAAATGAAGGACAAATTTTGTTCACAGTCTGCAACTTCTCAGCATGCAATCTCACGACTGAGACTTTTGGCAGGGGTTCTGTGATCTTTCGTTCTGGTAAAACTTATCCCCATTCTCAAACATCCAATTTATAATTACTGTTACCTTTATCTAACCTCATATGGGCTGTACAAAATCAGACATATTCATTCAAGTACCAGAGAAATACCAGTATTGTGCCAGACTTATTAGAATTACCTGTAGAATTACCTGTAAAAGGAATTCCAAGTACCATTCACATAAGTTTATTTCATCTTTTTGTTTGTCACAGTACTATACCCAGTTTCATCAGCTTTCCTCTTGCACATTTTGCTTTTCTTTTTGCTTTCACCATTTACAAGTCCATTATGTGTTTTGTTCACTACTTTCTCCACCTCACTATCTTCAGCTTCTACATCATCTTCAATATCCATCTTCAAACCAGAAAACGTAACATTTTCAAGCCCTTCAGATAACGCAGCCAATCGCAGTTCCCGTGCCTGTTTCTTTAACTTGGCCTTATTCTGAGACTTATTTTTATGTCTTCCTTTCTCTTTCTTACCCTGCTTCTTGCTGTTCTGAGCCTGTTTAGCATCTTCGCCACCACTCTGTGGACCCTTATCACTACCACTGTTCACATCTATAACATTTTCGCCTTTCTCATTTGAACATGGCAGGTCTTCTGACACTGATGCTTTCCCTTCACTTGTTTGCTTCTTCTCTTTCTGAACTGGTACCCTGCAGTAACAACCACAAACAAAATTCTTCACCATAACATAAGAGCAACACAGACAGATATTTTACAAAATTACATTAACCTTTTAAAGCCTAGTGGTAACTTTACATACTACCAGGTTTAACACTAAAAAATTCTACGTGGTGCCCACATTGCGTTTATGTGTTTTGTACGGACCTCAGAACAGCAACTTTTGCCTTGTAAAACATGAAGTGATTGGTTTTTATAACCGAAGTGGAGAGTGTTTACAACGCGGTATGAACTGAGTCCGTATATAAAACAGACATGCTTCGTCTTTAAAGGGTTAAACCTTTGGATAGAAAATGGCATGATAAAATCCCAGGCAGAAATAAAGTTCCGATCTGTCTGCCTTTACCTTTCTCCTAACAGAACATACCACTAATAAGAGAAAATTACTTTTCAAAGCCACTTTCTCAACATAAAAACTGTGAGTCCGAGGTTCTTGCAGCAGTACTACAACGATCAGCCTTCTGAAGTAGAACGCCATGGTGGTCAGACAGTAATTTACCAACATTTCAGAGGTGCCTACTGGCTTAATCTTCTACTCTGAAGATGGAGGCAGTAAATTCCTCTGAAGGTCAACAGGTAAAGTTCACCCTAAAACAGGCCATGAAGGCCCAGAAGGGGAGTAGAGGTATAGCTCTACTCTTTCTTTAACCTTGGCACTAGATGGTGATGGGTGGTAAATGCCACACCCTGGTTGCTTTATCCCTGGGAAAGAGACCCAGTACCCATTGTACAGGAGGCTATGTGGACCCCAGGTGTGGACAGGTGTGGATGGGTGCTGAAAATTTCACCCACTGGCATTCGATCCCTGCACCATCCAGCCTGTAGCATGTTGCTATCCTGACTACGCTATCCCAGCCCACAGGTTCCTCTGAAACACCGGCAAATTTCTACCAAGACTACATGGCACCAGACACTAATGCTCATTTAAAACCGCACTATCAGGTCCATGATAATGACACAGACGAACTTACCACTTAATACTCAAAAATCTTGCCAGTTTGTTGAAACTTGTCCTGGCATCTCCTGACAAGTCAGTTCTCTCTCTGTAATTCATCAGCAATGATCCAAGAGATGACCAGTCCACATTGGGTCCTCCCTTCCTGTCTGGGCTATAGCACTGCCACACAGCAGCTAGCAATGTCAACAAGTGACGGACAAACTTCTGCTTTACCCCATGTCCAATATTGCTCTTCTGCTCTATGGAGACGTCTACCATCTGCGTCTGCAACCACTGGAAATATGTATATTGATATGACACCATTTACCAAATATGAAGTTAAAAATATAATGCACTGTATATACTCCAAAAAAAATATTAATTTAAGTTGTAAAAAGATGAAGAGTAAAATCATGATTACAGAACAGAACCCATGCAATAACACCACTTGTCATCTGTAGATTCTACACTTTAAACAACAGGATCCATTCTATTCCTCTGCTTTTGCATTTTCCCTGAAGACAGAAATAACCAATTTCTACAACAGAGCAATGTTTATAAATTTAACATTTAAAATACAAACAATGTCATCAGAGAATGCCTTTACAATTGTAATTGCAGCACTGTTTTTTTATATTTGGTTGCAGACCTAAGTGTCACATCTCACTGCTTTGCACCCCAGAAGAGCCATCTCCACGCATATAGGTAATGCATGCCTACGAATTTGAGAAACACAGCCTTTGGGAGAGCCAAGAAATACAGAAATCATATCACATTTGTGCAACTATAGTATTTACTTCACCATCTGTTGAACATTCTAACTGCATTTACAAAACATTGTTAAGTTACATGATGAGGACTAGAATTTCATTAATATCCCTTCCCATCTGTAAATTTAGGTACCTATAACATTTTAACAGATGTGTCAACTTCGGTGTACTCACTCTGATAGTATTATCTGACAGCAATCTTTCTGCGTCCGCTAACCGAGGCTCTGTATGGTGTGCCACATCTGGCATAGTCCTCAGCCTTCGATTATGAAAGAAAGCAACCAAGAGATCTAGTGCCTGGTTTCGTCTGAATGGTCGGAGTTCAGGATCAAATGCACAATTAATGAGAATTGGAACAAGTGCCCAGTTCCCGTCCCACACACTTGTCAGTACAGATCTGAAGAGACCAGGTTGATGAAGACAGTCCCTGGAAGGTCAAGAAACCACAACTGTCATAAGAGAGGCAATTAACCGATGTGTTGTTTAGTCTAAAAAGCATCCTGCTAGCAGTGCACAGGAGGGAAAGATATAAACACATGAAAGGCATAAGGGAAATGAACAAAGATGGTGAGGGATAAAGACATGAAAGAAACAGCTTTCTTCACCATAATGAATCTGCACATGCACTGAAGAGATGACCAGATGGCAGTTTATGTAACAAACAGAGAGCCCATATGCTAAGTTTTCATTACACTAGTTGATCTGTCACTTACTTACCTTTTAGTGAAAAAAGTTGTCAATGCATTCTTGTAGATCTCTACAACTGGTGAACTTCCTTTGTACTGTTTGCTATGTGATGCAGAATGCTGCCTGAGACGCTGAGAGCACCTTACGAGAAAAGTGCAGCATTCAATTACTTTAGGTCCCATGTCCAGGAAGATAGGACCTGATGTCTTCTCTCCTCTTTCCATTAGTTGTTTTAATGCATCTGCTATTGTTTCCTCTGTCACTCCTTCCAGTGACACATTTTTCTTTGCAGATGACAATCTCTTTAAACACGATCTGAAAGCGAAAGTTGTACAGCAAGGCCTTGTATCATTTTCTTCATTGCGTGCTTCGCATTCATTTGTAGGACAGATTTCCCTAGCTGTCATTTATCAGACTGGTTCTCACACAATTTAATCTTCGAATATAGTGAAAATTTGAGGTCATAAACCCGTGCATCCACCCTCAAGCAGCTGCAAGTATAAATTGTCAGCTTCAGTAGCTTAAATAAAGAAGCCTGTTTTATTCTCTGTTAAAATACACAACTTCTTCAACCCCTATAGGTGCCCCACACGAGACAAAAAATGCCTTGCACTGGCTGCCTGGCATGCAATAGGAGAAAATAATCGCAATGGGAGCCTTACACTGCTGAGTACGTAATGTACTGACTCCTGCAATATGGCATCACTGCGTAACACACACCATCCAATAACTTTCTGCAGATACATTTCTGCCACACGTCATGAGCGTAAGGAACTCTCTATACTAATTCTGTATGCAATATGTAACAGAATTTATAAATTCTGTATCCAGCCATGGGGCTATACATTACCTGATCTTGATCATTACATGTACAATAAAAATGATATTCATTGCCATTCCATCCTAAAAATCTAAGGTAAAGAGTCATTAGGTATTAGTTTCTACATGATTTTCACATTACCCAGTAAGCATATTCCTTCCTACCGTGTTCAGCGTGACAGTTTAACCTTTTAAAGCCTAGCAGTAACTTTACATACTGCCAGGCTTAACATTAAAAAATTCTATGTGGTTCCCACATTGCATTTATGCGCTTTGTACGGATCTCAGAACAAACAGCAACTTTTGCCTTATAACACATAAAGAGACCGGTTTTTTATAACCAAAGTGGAGAGTGTTTACAGCGTGGTACGCACTGAGTCCTTATATAAAACACATACGCTTCATCTTTAAAGGGTTAAAGTACCATACTTTACCTCACTCTGTTCTCCAGGGGCTTCTGGTGGACATCTCTGATACAGAACTCCAGCAAACTGAACAGAACTAACATGATATCAATATATGACAACAGGGAAGCTTCTGTTCCCACATGCTCTGATTTCAAGTAAATCTCTAGCAGATCTATAGCTCTAATTCGAAAATGCATGAGAATCCGATCATCATTCAACTGTTTCTTTGACTTTTTATTTGTCTTCGAACCTCTGAGCATGCTGAACGCTTCAGACAGAGCCTTATTGAGACGTTTGCCTTCTTCTTCATCTATATCATCAATATCAACAGACTCCTGCAAAACATAATTAACAGTACTTTTGTGGATGTCTTTGAAACCAATGTAGTAATTAGACAGAACACAGTATACGTCAATAACTACAAGCCTTCTGTATTTTGTAATAGATCAGCAGCAAGTTACCGTGTCTGTAAGGGATGCAGCAAAACCCAAGGCCTCACGGACAGCCCCCCGCAGCTTGTCATTCACCGTCACATTCTCTTCATCCTCCAGATCAGACTCGGATTCTTCACTGTCCGATTCTTTGCTGTCTGAATCATTTTCAGAATCACTGCTTGCATCTTCATCCATATCTTCTTCCTCTTTACTGCCTAAGCATGTGAGTGGATTGTCTTCCACAGTGGGATCCAATACCTGAAAGTTGAAATGTAGAGTCACTAAATTGTGAATAATATAAATATTATGTGCTGAATTCAGAGCAGTAATTTTGTAGAGTTCAAGCAGCTCATGATGAGACATGCTAGGCTTGTGTCTAGGCATTTTATCTTTTTTAAGACTTCAGGAAATATGGTCTGTTACAGAAAGATGTCCTCATAATAGTCTTGTGTACATTACATCACTCAGCTACAGTTACCTAATTTAAGCACAGCAATAAGCATAAATAATAAACAAGGTGTCTAAAATATGGGTACAAGATATTTAAACATGTAAACTTTGTAACTTGCTTTCCTTCTGTCCACCCGTCCCTTCAGTGGAAACATCTTTGTCATCAAATCAATCATCAGTTAACATTACCACATGGGTCAGTCATCTTGTGACACACAATTCTTTAAGTAATTATTAAATGAATAACTTGTTACAGTTTGCTAAAGGTTTACTGCAACACAAAAAATAGGCAAAATACGTGTACATTTGATGTGTATGAACTGAATAAGAATTTTTGAAACCAGCAACTTTTAACAATGAATAAGTGTGTAACCATGTTCTCAAATGGCGATGCTACTATTACAACTGCCAAATACAGCCACTATAAGACCCAAAAAAATTTACAATCTGTTTTGCGTGAATTTTTTTTAAAGTGTGTTACTTAACCCTTTGGCACTGAGTGACAACTCTAGTTGCTGCACAGCACAATGTTCAGAAAACTGAACAATGACCAAATTCGTCACCCAGTACATGCCAGTTATGGGATGTTCTTGTACAGCCCTAAGATAATACACAGTGCTTTGATATATGTAGCCGTCTCTCCTCACGTGCGACGACAAGTTTCTTCATCAGAATGTTAAACTCACGCATTGAATTCTGGTGCTGAAGGGTTAACAATGCTGTGAATGGGTAGGACTACACAGTGCTGATGATGAATGAATATGTATGGAGTACTGATGGAATAATACTGACAAGAGAAAACTGAAGTACTTGCAGAAAAACCTGTCCCACTGCCACATGGTTATCAACAGCCCCCATAGAATAGCCTGGGACTGAACCCAGGCATCTACACTGAGAGGCTGACAGTTCACCTGAACCAAAGCACAGTCCTTTTGGGAGAACTATAGGCAGCAGGTTTCTCTTACATGTTGGTACCTATTTTCCATTTCCGGTGGTAAAGCGGCTGGGGCGTGGCGTTATCCATGCATCCCCATCTAGCGCCTGGGTTATACAAACAGTAGAGCTATACATCTAAATCAACACTGGGCCTTAATGGCCTGTTACACAGGGCAAAATTTACCTTTACCTACTTACCAACCACACAGCATCACATCCCACATGATAATGCTATTGATAGTAATGGTAGTGAGGACCTTGATATCACAGTCACTGTACTGACAGACACTGTGGGTCCGAAACGTCAACAAATCAAAAGCTTTAAATTCATTCATGTGTGTATGTACCTTCGTAATCTGACCCAGTGCAGCTCCTGTGAGATGTGGGCAGAGATGAAAGAAGAATATATCCAACATGTTCTTAGGGATACATGAGTTCTGTGACAACAGAGACAAGATCAAATCCACCGCCACTTCAACCCACACTGGTTCCTCTTCCTCATCCCCTTCTGCTGGAACCCTTTTATGTTTCTTCTTACTTTCTTTCTGTTGCTTCTCTACTCTTTCATAACAACCATGTAACTCCTAGTAAGGAACCACAATTAGGTAAGTTGCATCAATGCTAATATTCTTATGCACAAAAAGAAATTGAGCAAGTAGGCTCAAGTACCAGAACTTTTCTTGCATTTGGGAGGTGACCTGTTTGAATCTTGGCCAAAACACCAAGTACTTTAACTGAGGTTTCTTCATAATTTTCTTCAGTTCATCCACGTAAATCCTGGGACAATATCTCTAATTAGGTTGACTGCTTACTTCCATAATTTCTACAATTTACTATTCACTAATCATCCTATGATTTGATACTGCATAGTCATGAGCTACTCCCATTAAATGAAGTCTTAGTAACTAACACAGATATGATTTCTCCAGTGAGGCATTATACCAGGTTCTGTCAGCAGGGAGAGAGGAAAGCAAAGAAACACCTGTCAGAATAATCAGCATGTTTGGAAATGATACCAGCACCTTAAAGAATACAGATCAGATGCATTACTCCGTCAGCCAACTTGCTCAGCTGTTCCACAGTCGACTTACTGGCATATTCCAGGCATTCTTACCCTGGAAGCTGTCTGAAGAGGTTTTCACGGCTGTGCAATGTGTCACTGATAGAACGGCACAAGGAAATAAGGCAAAAAAAGGACTTTGCCTCTTTCCCTACTACTCACCATTTGATGCTTATACAAGTATTAATGACATGCATGTGACTAGATTAAATGCAACAAACTGTGACAGTAATATTAACCATTTATATACAGTTACTGACAATTTGTTGAGACAGACCTCTAGAGCATCTTTAGCCATTTTGGGGTCTACCAATAGCTGAAGGCCCATATATAAGAACATGGTGTGAAATACACGGGCCAACATCTCCCTGCTTCCGGCCTCAATCTCCTGCTCCAGTTCCTGAGATGTTGCAATTAATTTCTGCCATGCATCTAGTGCCTCCCGTGTCAATGGTTGCCTAATTAAAAGAAATGGCAATTGTGTCACATAATGTAACTAATACACAATATGTATAAACTGTCAAACACAAAATTGATTAATATGTCAGCAAAGAAATCAGTACTTGTGTGATTTTGGTTTCTCATGGCAGTGCTGCTGGAGATTCAAGTCTTCTGGGACATTATGCTGTGTCACTTGACAAGCAGTTCTCAGTTTTCAAAGGCACTGTGGTCCTTTGGAACATCAGGAACTGCTCACACAACACAGCCACATATCCCACATGACCTGAATCTTCATCTGCAAGAAATTAATACTTCCCAGCAGAAAGACACAATGGCAGAAAATGAAAAAAACATACTAGCATTCCAAAAAAGTATGAAGGACAGTCAATAACTAACTTTAAAGAGGCTATAAAACGTTAGTATAAATTATATGGTGGTGTAAACTGAATATGTTTTAATTCTGTGTTTGTCCTAGTGACCTGTGAATAGGGAAGTTGGCAGTACTGGTTGTTTGGCATCATGAGGGCAGTTAAAGATGGCGGCTCCATTAGAGATATGCATCAGAGAGGAACAGCGTTCTGTAATCCGTTTTTTGAGTAGTGAGGGAGTAAAACCAACTGGAATTCATAAAAGAATGAACACGCAATATGGAGACACTTGTTTATCACTCCAACAAGTGTACGAGTGGGACAGGAAGTTCAAGAATGGGGTGTCAAGTGTCGCTGATGCTGATTGCCCAGGTTGACCTCACACTACCTGTACACCAGAGAAAGTAGAGTACGTTGAACGGGTGATACGAGGAAACTGTCGCATTACAACTGATAAGGTTGCCTTCGAACTTGATATCAGCCATGGCTCTGCTCACCATATTATGCATGATGTACTCCAGTACCTCAAAGTCTGTGCCAGATGGGTGCCAAAACAACTCACAACAGAACTGAAGGAATGGCATATGGATGCCTGCGAAGAATGTCTGGGGTGTTATCAAACTGAAGGGGACGCTTTTCTTCAGGGCAGTGACTGGAGATGAAACCTGAGCCCATTATTTCCAGCCATAAACAAATATAGCGAGCAAAGAGTGGAGACATTCGAATTTACCGAAACCCAAAAAATTTTCGTGCACAACCTTCGGCGGGTAAAGCGATGCTGCTGATGTTCTGGGATATTAACGGGCCAATTTTGGAGCATTACATGAGTACGGGGACCATGATCACCAGTGCATCATATTGTGACCAGTTAGTGAACCATCTGCAACCCTTAATTCAATCTAAGCGTTGTGGGCTACTCACTACTAGTGGTTCGCTGCTTCATGACAATGCTTGGCCACATACAACCCATGAGACAGTTGCAAAACTCAAGGACCTCCATTTTGAGTGTCTCCCTCATCCACTGTACTCACCAGACCTTGCGCCTTCAGATTTTCATGTGCTTGTGGCACTAAAAGGGGAACTGTCTGGAAGAAAGTTCGGGTCTGATGAAGAAGATCAAGAGGTGGTGCACAACTGGCTGTGCAAGCAACCAAAAAACTTCTTCTCAAGAGGGACTCGGGCTTTAGTAAAGCATTGAAACAAATGTATTGAATGCAATGGTGATTATGTTGAAAAATAATACAGTTGTCACAGCTATATTGGTTAATGAAATTTTTCTATAGAGGTTTCAAGGTTATTTATTGACTCTCCCTCCTAACATAACATACTTCATATACCTTAGTCAGTATTACAACTATCATTACTTGTTTCATTAATTATCAAGACTGAAGATGCTTTATACAGGGTGTACACAAAAGAATGGTGCGGTTTCAAAAGTTAACAAGAAATTGATTTCTCACCTTACACGGGCACAATGTACACCGTCAGCAGCGGCAACTGTCCAAGTTTCTCATGCACTACCAGCAGTTCGCCTCTCATGCTTACTGTGAGGCTGCGGGGCCAGTTTCCAAGATGGCGTTGCAGCACGAGAAGGCGTTCTGTGTGCTCCGTTTTGAGGTGTCCAGATCTGCCACCCTGTTCGCTGGATCTAACACTATGTGATTTCTTTCTCTGGGGGTTCGTTAAAGACAGCGTTTACATACCACCATTGCCCATGTCCCTCAAGGAACTTCGTGATCAGATAACACACGCACTGCAGACCATTACAGCGGGCATGCTACACCGAGTCTGGGATGAATTTGATCATCGTGTGGATGTGTGTCGTGTGACCCAGGGTGCATACATTGAAGGATTGTGATTAACGCATGAGAAACTTGACAGTTGCCGCTGCTGACGGTGTACGTTGTGCCCATGTAAGGTGAGAAATAAATTTCTTGTTAACTTTTGAAACCGCCCCGTTCTTTTGAGTCTACCCTGTATATATGAATTATCTGTACATGTTGGACGTCAGAATTAGGATTCCTTACAATTGTGCAACAATAAGAATACCTCACAGTTACATGGTTAATCCAGACCACATTTATTAACTTCCAACACTCATGCAACACAAAGTTTCTGCACACATTGAACATAATATCATGCCCTACGTGTACCGCTTTACCTCAGTAAGTAATCTCCTCCAGCTATCTTTCTGTCCACATTATGTACCAATGTGCTGAGTAATGTTCGAATATCTTCCATCTTCAACAGACGCTGATTAAGCACCCGGAAGAAGCTTTGCTGCAGTGAGTCTAACAAGAAGAAGGCATGGTATGAAGGCAAGTACAACATCTGAATGGTAGCAGGCATCAGTATTTCCCATCTCAGTTATAAATCTGGCTCACAGTAGCCCTTTTTCAGATGTCCCCTCCCGTTGTGTTTGTACAATACTATTCCAGTTTTTCTTCAGTCAATCACTTCTTCTTCCTTGTTGTTGTTGTTGTTGTTGTTGTTGCTATAATACAGCTACATGTTTTGGCCTATGAGTGGCCATCATCAGGCATACAATACAAAATCTAAAAGAAAGGTGTCAAGGTTGAGGCCTCCCCCTTTTACATAAAAGTGAGTGGTTAGAGAGCGTTTGCAAGTATGTGCAAACTGTACAACAAAAGCTACACAGCCTCTATTATTCCCTTTGTGGCAATAATATAGTATACAGTATGGTATCTGGGGGCCGCGGTGGCGCAGTTAGTTGAGGCACTGTGCTACAAACCGGCAGGTCGCGGGTTCGATTCCTGATGGTGTCAGTGGAATTTTTCATTGGCATAATCCTGTCGGTCGCACTATGGCCCTGGGGTCGACTCAGCCTCTAACGGAAATGAGTACCAGGAATATTTCCTGGGGGGTAAACGCGGCCGGTGCGTAGGGCTGACAACCTTACCACCTTCATGTGCCGATTGTCTAGAAATCTGGGAGCCTCGACCTCCTGGAACCCTGTGGGCCTGTCCAGGCCTGTAATGGGACTGCTTTACCTTTTTTTTTTTACAGTATGGTATCTATTTGTACTTCTTAGAGCAGGATGATCGTGTGTGAAGGCCACTTTTGGTCTCACTAAAACTCTTAAGTCCCATTAAAATTTGCATTAAAAATATTACAAAAACACTTAAAAACCTCGTTAAAGGTGGAGTAGCGGACCACACTTTCCTTTGTACGGCACACGTGTAGCAGCTTTCCTATTGAAGGTTGTTATCAGAAAGTCTCTTCTTGAACGCCCTGTGCAGGTGTTGGCGGTTTTGTGTCTCCTTGTGTCATTATGTTCTTGTATTCTTTCGTTTGTTGGCCTCCCTTGTTACGAAGGTTTTTTTTGTATTGTGCAGTTTTTATGCTGCGGGCCTCTATTGGCATTGCTGGCTGTAAAGTCTGTCCACTCTTAACTACGCACGTCTATGTAAAAGCAGGAGGCCTCAACCTTGACACCTTTCTTTTAAATTTTGTATTTTATGCCTGATGATGGACACTCATAGGCCAAAACATGTAGTTATATAATAATAATATTAAAAAGGAAGAAGTTGTAATTGACTGAAGAAAAATTGGAATAGTATCACAGTAGCCTTGTTTTCACATCCATAACATTATATGCAACAATAGGTTCAGTTCTTGCAAAGTGTACAGTAGTTCACTTAAACTGGAAGAGATTTTTGTTCAGTCATAAATGTCAGAAACATCTGTAGGCAGAAGAGGGAGGTTTTTAAGTGATGAACCTGATGGGAGACATCAAAAGAGTTAGCCTCCATTAACCTTTATCCTCCCAGGGTAAGTATTTAAAATTTAGAGCACGCTTCATAAAAAAATGGATTACTTGATAATAAAAAGATAAAATTATGAAATAAACAGCAAAACAGAGAATATGCAGCATGTCTTTTAAAAATGCAGCAAATTTCCTTGTTGCCTAAATATATAAAAATAATTTCTATGGGTGTCATCCTTTGTATGTATGTAGTTATTGGAGGAATGTCACATACCTGCCAATAAACCCCCTACATGAGGTACATCTTGTTCCTTCGAGTGTGGGTAGAAAAATCCCTTGTGAAGCAAGAAATGTACTTGCTCTGTCTTCCATTCTGTGTCACCCATAACTGCCGGAAGACCTAAAATCCTGCACATTTGAAGAACACAAACAATAATTCAAATTAAATTCAATGAAAATCTGTTTAGTAGTTCTTAATTTCTGACATGTAAACAGACTGAGACATGGCAAAGCCAACACCATTATTTGCAACTTCTGCTGTAATTGTGCCAATAGCAGAATGTTCAAAATGAACATCACTGTTGTAAACATTCAAGATCAGTGCTTATACTGTACACTGTACCTTAAACTGGTTCTTCACAACCAGCACAAGGAATCATTTTACAACAAAACAACATCTCACACATCCATACCTCAGCAACGATCTCAACACAGCAGAGTCGTTCTCACAGGCCTGCTAGTTGCTAAGCTGGACATTATTTTTTATGCTTTTCTTCCTTCATTAATGTGATTTAAAACAACACTACAAGTCTCATGGTTGAGTAAATACAACCTGCACTCACTAATTGACCACATAGGTCAGCATATTGCTTGTAATCTTGAGTGAACAAGTCTAGATTGAAATAATGTTACCTTGCAAACAGATCTGTCGCGTACATTCGTTCCTTGTTATTCCATGGTCTCGGATCCTCCCCACTCAACCCACCACTTTTATCAGTGGTGCCTGATATCACATCTCTAAACAGACCTGCAACCTTCTTTACACCACGTGCCTTCAACATACCCAACAGGTTCTGCACTATCCTTGTTCCTATGAATAAAAAGAAATACTAATTAAAAGGATTCAGATAATGGTACATTATGCTTAGTGTTACTGGATTTCTGAACTCTGTCTGCTGTCATGTACAGACTGCAGTGGTTTGTAAGCTGGATATGTGTTCATCCTCATATGGAAAGGTGTTCCAAGACATGACGTTCTCACGACAACACTCCTGATGTTTCAAGCCTTCGGATGTGACACTGTGTTACTGGGTGAGTGGATCTTGCCATTTTGAAAGACTGTAATGCCATTGCCTTCAAGAGTCGAGCAGTCCCTCTTGGACTGCCTGACCCTTGACGCCAGCAATGACTCACTAAACACAGCATCACTTATCAGAAGACATGAACCCTCAAAAAGGTGTTCCTCCATGTAGTCAGCTGGGCCTGTTAGAAATTGCCAATCTAGAACAATCGATTATGTGTGCACCTGCCTCTCCACCTGAGAAGAGAAACAGTTTCAGTCCTGACAACACTGTATTGTGATCATAATACTAGAATATGAACAAATTTCAGAAGCCTGGTCACACTAAGACATTAATAAAAATTAACAAATTTGTGGAAGGCAGACAGATAAGAAGTTTTCCAACTTCTGCAGTTCTTGAACTAGCCAGAACACTGGTTTTTACATCTCATCACACTTGAAAGCTTATAGTCCACTATTTGTAGAAGACGTCAACAGCTGATGATTCCACAGACAGAGGACACGTTTTGTAAACTGAAAAACAAACATTTCAAATAAAACAAATGTATCTAACAGACCGATGTTTTGAGTGTGGTCTTCTAGGCCATGATACTGTGCATTCTTGGTGGCAGTCAGCAGAATTTCAGAGGAACCTGCTGCCTACTACCCTGAAGACAGAGGCTACAACTTCCTGTAGTTTTGGTGGTCTGCCAGTCCATTACCAGTCAGACTGGAACAACGGAGCTAACATTTATAGTCAGTTTATTTACTTTATAACAGTGACATGTCATGTCTTTTCACTTTCTTTGCTGATTAATCATCAGATTCAACATACATTAAAATGTGCTATACCTCACCTACAACACACAAAGTGGTTGCGAACTGCTACTGTGTAAGTACCTTAAAACACACCAGTTAACAAGAAATATTCCTTCAAACACAATACAGAAAATGCCACTGTTTAGAACAACGATGGAAGGAATATAGCTATAGGAACAGAACTTACCTGTTATTCTGTCAAACACGAATTCACCACCTGTGCTGAAAGTTAGTTTCTTTATTATCGCTACGATTGTCTTGTCTTTAACATTTTCATCCTTCAGAGTTGTCAGCATATAAGATACAAACACCTCATGTGTCCTTGCACAAACACGGTCTGTTTTTGCTACTAGTTTTTTTGCTAATTTCTCCAGGCTCCTCACTACTACATCCAGGAATCTTGGTGTTAACATGCTTGGAACCTACACAGAAAAGAAAGTGTGGAATATACATAAATGAAGGGCACAACATGTTTAATTACAATTTCAGAGAAAGCAGATAATAAATAATGAGATATTCCCTGAGCAAGAGAGAGTTAATTGGCCACTCAAGAAATAATTTTTTGTCCTAAAATCTGAAGGTTTATTTAAGTTATAAAAATCTCTGCATTTTGACAACAGAGGAATTAAACTCACATGTTTACAGATTCTTATATTTCAAATATTTCACCCCTCTGTCAGAGTTATAGGTGGAGCACACTAACAGTCTTTTATGATCATCTGTTTCATTATAAACCACAATTCTGCCATGAAGATGAAGACTGCACATTCTTCAGTAATGTTGGTTATATCTACAAGACCACACAGTGTCATAACCCTGACAGCAGCACATCTTCAGTAATACTGGTAACACCTACAAGACTGCACCGTGTTACAACCCTGAAGACAGCAAATCTTCAGTGATGTCGGTAACACCTACAAGACTACATGTCATAACCCTGAAGACAGCAAACCTTCAGTAATGTCAGTAACACCTACAAGACCACAACTTGTTGTAAACCTGAAGAGAGTACATCTTCAGTAATGTCCATAACACTTACAAGACCACACCATGTCAGAACCCTGAAGACAGTGCATCTTCAGTAATGTTGGTAATACCTACAAGACTACATTGTGTCACAACCCTGAAGACAGCACATCTTCAGTAACGTTGGCAACACCTATAAGACTACACCGTGTCATACCTCCAAAGACTGCAACCTCAATATTCCTTCATTTTGAAGCTATTATACAGCCTGATAAGGACTTAATATTAGTTATGCCATGTAAAATCTTGCACATTTTGCTCACTAAACATGCGTTTCTTACACTATGTTCCATTCTACAATCATATGGATGAAAACCTCTGACTTCACAAAGGCACGCTGGGCATCACAGCAAAAGTTACCGTCAGCAGACAGGATATGTTAGCCAGTATAAACATACACAACTGAACATGAATGACTGATTCCTCATGTGCTTGAGACCAGCGTTTCAACTGTACAGCTTACACAATGTCAAATGAGCAAGCTTATATTGAATAAGAATCTGGAATGATGCAATTCTGACCTGTTTAAAATTACTATCCTGCAGAGACAGAGGAAAAACAGCGTCTAAATTGGTGATATATTCTAGCTCTCTATTTCCACCACTTTCCTACAAAAGAATGTGTCTGTAATTTCACTGCATCTGGAGTAGAATTGCCTCAGCTTCACAATTACTGTTGGTGGTCCCCACAAAAGAAAGTAAGTAATTTTGTATGAACTTTATCAACAAAGACTACGCGAACTTACAACATTTTACTTAACCCTCAGTATCAGCTTTCAACAACTTACCTGAGACTTATCTTCTGTGTGCTTCAGTACATAGTAGAACATTTGAATTGCTATATACTTCTTGCTGTCACTTGGCTTCTCAAGCTGTCCTTCAATTCCTTGTTCCCAGAATACCGACAGCAAAGGCGACTGGGACAACTGCTTACAAAATTCTTCATGGACTGGATGATACAAATCACAGACATTTCTAACAGTCTGAAAGTAACATGTAAGAGAATTCACACTTTGGCAGAATTATACCAACTAAACCGACTGTGTTACCTTTTTTATTAGTACGAAATTAACTGCTCTGCACATACTGTTATTCTATCATGTTTCCTATCTTACAACCTTACCAGAGGCACATTCAGCATCTGTGCTAATATTATCATATACTAATCTAATTATTATTTCACTTTTATCACGCTACCCTGCATATGAAAGTGAGACGGCAAACAGGAACCAAGGAACAGTTCATTTGATAAAACAAATACTGCACTTACCATTAACAGTTTGGCACAAGTCTGAACAGAATCTTCATGAATTATTTCAGAGGTACCAATGTGGCTGAGCAAAAATTTCTTCTTTACAACATGTGGGTACAGAGCACGAGCCAGGAGCACAAAGTGTAACATTTCCAGAGTGAGTTCAGGTAAAGGTTTAATTCTGCTTTTCAAAACAGGCCAAATGCAGTCTTGAAATGACTGTTCCTCAATCTGAAACAAAAGGTCTGTTGTGTTATAGTACACAATATTTTCTCTTTCAGTGACACTAAAAACCTCAGGCACAGTTACCTTATTCAGTAGAGTAATGAGGAAAGTATGTGATGGTAGCATGAGGTAACTTCTTTTAGATCCAGCTTCAATAGTGCTGTTGAAAACCCCAGCTTGTTCTCCAGCGGTACCTTTGAACAGCAATCCTGATCTAATCAAGGCTCCATACAACAAGATATGCCCTGTGTATATGTCAGCTTCTTCCTGCGTGTAATAAGAAAATAAGATAACTCTTTCCAATAACATATGTAAGTAAATAATATAACCTTGAACACAAATAGCCAATGATGATGGGTTAGACAGGCCATGTAGCATGCGTGGGAAAGATAAAAAATGGATACAACAGGTCTGCCAGAAGACCTTAAGTGGTCAGATTATGTGAAGATCTTGGCACAGATGCACCATATTAAAACAGATTTTAAGAGAAACAGGATAGGAGGTGGTGGACTGAACACACCTGGCTCTTGCGAAAACGCAAATCAACCGGGAATGTTTAAGTCACCTTTCTTTCTCAAGCAGGCAAGTGCCGCGCACAGATGGTGCATTTAATTTCATAAATATTCATATTCATTTATTTGCATTCATCAATCCATCATTGGTACATAACCACAGGATACAAAATTTGTCAGTATGAAACATCATTCTAAGTACAACATAGAATTTGTCATGAAATAATAATACCAGTAATATAAGCATACATATTTAGATCTACTTATTTACAAAATACTAAAATTATGTAATTATATTACCCAGTTTGTAATTCAAATATTCTTCCAAAGTATACAATGCTTGTGCTAATAAAAATTTCTTTAAAACCATCTTAAACTGTTTTTCATCTGAAGACAAATTCCTAATTTCCAGGCGAAGACTCTTAAACACCTTGATGCCAGAGTGGTAGGGCCCTTTCTGACAAATTTTTAAACAAGTGAGTGGCTGAAAAAAGTTCGTATTGTCCCTGGTGCTAATAATATGTACCTCAGAATTTGTTTTAAATAAACTTTTGTGTTTAAGTAAACTTTTGTTATTTACCATAAATGCAGCTATACGAAATATATATTACGAAACTAAGGGTAAAATTTGTAAATTCCTAAAAAATGCTCTACAAGAAGCTCTAGGTCTGGCAGCCACTATTATCCTGATAATTCTTTTTTGTAGCTTAAATGTCTTTGTACTGGAAGTTGAATTACCCCAAAAAATAAGTCCATATGTTAAAATGGAGTGAAAATATGCATAGTAGACCATTTTTAATGACTGAAGTGATAGTACTGATCTTACAATTTTAAGTACAAAACAAGCTTGATTCAACTTGGGAAAAATCACTTCAATATGCTCATTCCAAGACACAGTACTGTTAATCAATAATCCAAGAAACTTCAGTTTGATTGTATTCTGTACTAATTTATTGTTATCAATAATATTCATAGCAGAAAAAATCTGATTTTTGGATTAAAATTGCATATAATATGTTGTACTGTAACTTAAAGACAGTGAGTTTGCATGAAACACTCATTAATTTTGTTAAATACCTGGTTTAAATCTTGTGGATTCTAATAATTAAATTATAACAGTTTGTGACCCAGTGTAAATCATTAACATACACCAAGAACAGCAAAGGGCCAAGAATTGAACCCTGTGGCACACTGTGTTTGATTAAACTCTTTTCAGAAATATTATTCCAAGAATTATTATTATTAAGTGACACTCTTTTTTATATCTATTTTCTAAGTAAGACTTTATTGGTTTAAACATATTATCTGTTATTCCATAAAACTGTAGTTTGGATAGTAAAATTTCATGACTGACATACTCAAAAGCCATTTCTAAGTCAAAAAAGATGCCAGAAACTTTGGTTTTGTTATTTAATGCTTATAGGATTTCATTAATTAGATTACATGAGGCTGTCAGAATGAAAGATTTCAAACGAAAACCGAATTGTTAATTTGCCAAGATGTTATTACTGAGTATGTGATCCAGTAATCTCCAGTGTATTATCTTCTCTAGGACTTTTGAGAATGCAGTCAAAATTGAGATTGGTCTACAATTAGCAAAATTGTCTTTGTCCCGTTTTTTATATATGGGCTTAACAATACCATATTTTAAACGAGATGAAAAAATTCGAGATGAGATAACTTTATTAAACATAAAACACAAGGGAGAGCTAATACAAGGAGCACTGATTTCTAGAACTTTAGTTGAAATCTCATCATACCCATGCGAATTTTTTTGTCATAAAGAGTAAATTTTTCTTCCAATTTCAGTCGCTGATATATTGCTAAATTTTATATTAGGATAGGAGCTTTTAGAATTAAGGTGTAAATACTGTAATGAACTTCTAAGATCATTAGGAACTTCAGTAGAATTTCTAGGAATGTTACCCTGTTATATTCCTTTCCCAAGTACAAAACAATAAAAACGTACACTCTTAGAGCTGTTAGCTGAATGAAGTTCTTTCTTTAACGCCGCAAGAACGTCTTCCACTGTCAAAAATGAAAATGCTGACAACAAGCCAACAAGGGTAGCGTAGAATCCTTTCCTTGCAGTAACACGAGACGATGCAACTCCACGCACCAATCTATTCAGTGCATATTGCAATTCAGGACACACACCTTCCTCCTGGAACATATAATTCTCTTACTCAGCAGAGTTACGTTTTCGATCAGATTAGTTAAAAATTAACCTCTAAGACACTTCACACCGAGATACACAATCACATGCTCCCTATTTGGACTATACTCACGTACATGAAATTTTATCTGTTTCCCAAAAACGTGTTCCAACAGCCTAACTCCAGCTTCTATCCTAAGTTCTTCGTTGTTATCGGCCAATGCTGTAAAAGAGTCTAACACAGTCGCGTCCATTTTCTTTCTTGCTGCGTGTTCATTTAACATGTGCTCCTCAATTGCCTCCATTTTACCAGACAAAGCAAGTCGATTCTTTATTATTGCTCAACATCACTTTCCTGAGTTCAACATTAACAGCAGTGCTGTAAACCGTTAATAATATGAAATGAAACTGCCTACGAAAATTTAAGTTACTTTTTATCTGTTTATTATAGAAACAATAGGTGAAACTGGCTTTAGTTCACTATCATTAATACATTCCTGGCACTTTCGTCGCATCCAACATGGCTGGACGAAGTGGTTATGATGAGCGAGATCAAAGGCAAGTAAACAAGTATTGTAAATACGTGTCGCGTGTTTATTAGTTTGATTTGTGATTGAATGAGTATGATATTTCATGCTTTGTATACTGTGTGTTCTAAAATACAGCGGGCTTATTTATGTAAATGTGAGGTTAAGTGTAATAACGTGAAGCGGCGTGTGTACAAGTATCCAATAGGTTGGGGTCTGGGACCTAACAGACTGTTCTTGTTTTATTAAGTTGTAAACTGTAACGAGGTCGTTTGCTTACAGAGATTATGGAGGCGGCGGAAGACGAAGAAAGCCATTGCCTACAGAACCTCCATTCACAGCTTATGTCGGGAACCTGCCTCAAGGGATTGTACAAGGAGATGTTGACAAAATATTTTCTCAGATTCATGTATGAAGTCACACTTTAGTCGCATGCCAATGTTATTTTGATTTGTGTCATTTGCAGCGAAAATTGGTAGTTGAGTTTCGTTTGTACATATAAAGTATGAAATTAATTGTTATACTTTTTCTAAGGTGAAAAGTATTCGCCTGGTTCGTGACAGAGAGACAGACAAATTCAAAGGTTTCTGCTATGTTGAATTTAATGATGTCCGTGGTTTGGAGGAGGCGTTACAGCTTGATGGAAATGTTTCTGTTGAGGGCCACTTCCTGAGAATTGATGTGGCAGAGGGGAAACGCAGTGATCGAGGTGGTGGTTTTGACAGAGGCCGATCACGAGGTTTGTGTTGAAAATTCGCATTCAATTTAAAAATGTATGGTATGTACATATTCCGACATTATGAAAGTTAACATATGACTCTTGTTTGTCAAGGTTTCCGTGGAGGAAGAGGGGGTGATCGAGGTTATGATGAGTTTGGAGGTTAGTGAATTAAATTTTACGTGTCGATTTTGTGAATATTTCTCTAATTTTATGCATTGTTACCGACAGTTTTGCACCTCTTGTCTATGCGTATGGTTTAGGTGGTCCTGGTGGAGGTGGTAGTTTTAGTAATCGAGGTGGACGAGGTGGCAGTAGTGGATTTTCAGATGCTCGTGGAAACCGGGGTAGTTATGGCCACTTTGAAGAGGGTGGTGGAGGTGGTGGCAGGGAGTGGAGTCGCGGCAGTCGAGGAGGTTATGGAGGCCGATCCAGGCCTGATTCTGGTAGAGACAGAAGACCCCATCCTGATGAATTTAAGGAACCCGCTGCAGGTAAGAATGTAGACTGAAAATATGTTCATTGAGGTTATGTTAATCTGCATGCCAGCTAAATATTTCGATGTACAGTGAAACTTATTAACAAATGTTACTGTTTCAGCAGATGTGGGTACAAGGCCAAAATTACAGTTGCAGCCTCGAACAGTAAACAAACCTCTTAACCAGCTGGCAGAGACGAGTCAGTCATCCAAAATATTTGGTGGAGCAAAACCTCGTGAAGAAAAAATTCCCAAGTAAAAATACAGACTATGGTTTATGTTGTGATTGGTTACTGCAAAGGCAGGTAAGACATTTTACTGATAAGGAAGGAAGTTCATTTTTGTTACACATTATGACGTAACGTATCATACATTAACTGAATTGTGTGCATTTTCATTTGTGGCCGATGATAGTTGTTGTTCCTAAATTATTGGCCCAGTGATTGTTTTTCATTTAGATTGTAACGAGTTATGTATAAGTGCAGTGTACTGTATTTATCTGAACGTAATATGACCCTGCATATAACCCCCCCCCCCCAGTTTTCAGGAAAATACCTGTACAAAAAATGTTTAACTTTATGAATCTCCCATTTTTCAGATCATGAATTTGGTAAAGTTTTTGGTCTTTATTTGGGCCTAAGAGAGACGATGTGACAGGGGAGTGGAGAAGACTATATAACAGGGAATGTAATGATCTGTACTCATTACCAAATATTATTTGGGTGATCAAATCAAGAAGAATTTGATGGACGGGGCACGTAGTGTGCATGGGGGATAGGAGAAGTGCATGCAGAATTTGGGTAGGGAGCCCCGAGGAAAGGAGACCACTTGGAAGGTGGGGAGGATAATATTAAAATTGATTTTCAATACGTGAGATGTGGTGCATGGACTGGATTCAGCTGGCTCAGGAGAGGGAAAGGTGGCAGGGTCTTGTGTATTTGGTAATGAACTTTCAGGTTCTGTAAAATGCGGGGAATTTCTTGACTAGCTGGGGAACTGTTAGCTTCTCAGGAAGGACTCTGCTTGTTGGCGTTAGTTACTTGGGTAAGTATGTTGAAGATTTTACAAAGAAAACAGACCTAATTATTGGGACATGAATGTGAAGGGCTTTAGCCAACCCCTGGTCAGTGCTGTCAGCCAAGTAAGTCTATGCCTTCTCCTTCTACCTTCTCATACGGTCAATTTTAGTCCGTTATTAACAAGGCCAATTTCCCGAATGAAGTTTCAAGAACCTAAAATTAATGCAACATTGTTAGGATCATTTAGGTCCAAGTCATTTTGCGATTTTCATGAGCTTTGATATTGGGAGTAATGTATAAAATGATATTTATTTTTGCAGATCCAAGGGAGACCCTCTAAGTTGCGTCCATAAGTCAAGGCAGATCATCAGTCATGGGATTTTATTGGGAACACACATACTTTTTATAAATGGGAAACACCGATAGCTCTGTTTCACACTCCCAAAACCCTGTTCATGAAACAGACTTTGACCTTCTTCCCATACATCAGCTATCCTGATGCAGAAATATCATTTAAAAATTTCTTTTCCTAGTCTAGGAATTGCCAGTGTCAGTGACTTTTTTTTAAGATTAGAATGATTTTCAGCATCAGTATTTCCATCAGCTTGGCTTTACATCGTGCCCAGCAAATTCCTTGATAGCTGTTTTCCGAGCCGATTCTAATTTTTGCTTCTGTGGTGTAGTGACTGAATATTTGCAGACATGTTCACTGTTCACCATGATATTGACTCTTGTGTTGTAATAAATAGAATTGGTTTGGAAATGAAGATGAGACAACCCTTGAAGATCAATTTCAGCAATTGGAGATTCACCACAACATGAATACCTTGCCTATCAAACAATGTGACTGACCAGTGATGCAGCAATTAGCCAGATGCCTTGTGTCAAACCTGGAATTAGAGTTCATGTTTTTAGCACCCCTAGATTGATTCTTGTGCCGCTGTAACATAGCGAGGCTTCTCCATTAGATACAGACTCGTAATTCATTCAATATAATTACAGTGATTTTTGTACAGGTATTCTGGAACTACTAATAATGTTGAATTTGTAAGAACATTTTTGTTTTCCCCCCCATTGGGGGGATAATGAAGTATGTGTATGGTTGAGGGGCCCTAGTCTCTCTTGATACGTTATCAGATACTTTAACATAAGTAATAGAATCACTGCAAAAATATTTAAAGGGTTGATGTTTTTTTAATAAAAGTTAAAGTCGCATAAAAAAGGAATAAATAATAAAAGGCACTGTTCAGAAACTGAATGTGTTCTGTTACTGTGTTACTAGCTTTATGCCCAGTAAGTGATGGATATGCTGCTACATCAAAAAAATTAACAAGATGAAAAGGAAAAAAATATACATTTCTCAATCTTGAATTTGTACAGATGAGTTAATTTTGTACTCGTCCATAAACGTAGGAATGTGAATAAAATGTGGCGTCACGGAAACTGATGCATTATTTTGTAATTAAAGCATATAGTGTGGAAGCTGCAGAAATATGCAAACTATACAACACTTAACTGTTGAAACATATTTTTAATGAAGGAACAGAAAATGAACAGAGACTAAAATATTGTTGCTGAAGTGTTGAAATATAAGCGTAATAATACCGATAGTTCGTTTCCTTTGCTCCTGTGTGGTTCGTGATGAATTTTTACATTAGTGGTATTGCTGTGTAGGTCACTATGCTTGTGCATATTAAACATGATGTTGGTTCACCTCGGAGTGCTTTTTTCCCCTTACTAATCAACCCCAGTAGCATGTCCTGCTTTAGCACCTAATGCATATTTTTGTCTATCCAGTCTACATATCTGCCTTGAACATTTTGACTGACATTTTTGTGACTTGAACTGATCATGAAGCAGGGGTTTGTCAATAAGTTGACTGTGTGAATTTAAAATTATTTTAGATTAAACTTTAATATGTACAGAACAAACTGGAAATGCAGTTTCAATAAGTTAACCCCTTCACGCTGAATGTGGACCACAGTTGATGCACGGTGTTTGTCGTTTATCGAAGTCGGCAGAAGTGTTTGCCAATAACATGCACAGCAATGGCAGCCATTTAAATTCTTGTCTTTTTCAGAGTACCCTGGGCATTTAATTCCAGTGCAAAAGGGTTAATGTAAAAGAAGTATTGCATATTCCACATACTGAGAAAGCAGCGTCTTTTATATAACTGTTCATTGAATTATAAGTTGCATTGGATAAACTGTGGTTTTTATAGGGATACAAATTATCGATGAAACTGTTCTTGGCGATTTAGAAAACACCTGATAACTCGATGGTAATGGCTTAGTGTGCTGATACACATCCTGCCCTTGTATAATGTGAATACATCACAAAATTTATTCTTTAGAAATGAAAATTCAGGCAAGTTGCAATGCAAATCATGATTTGTCTGGGCCATGTTCAATAAATAAGGTTCTAGTCTGTAATTTTCATGTCAAGCAAACATTTTACTTTTCTGTAGCAGGGGGCACTTCAGTGGGCGTAACATGCAACAAGTGGTTTAAGAGTCAGTGATTCAGATACTATTCAGGAGATGAGTTAATATGAAATGGGTAATGATGTGACAAACTTCATCCTGTGAAAAAGTTTGTGGTGTAATTCAGTTTTTGTGGGCTGAAACATGTTTCCCCCCATTGAAATTCACTGCCAGTGGACAGACATGTATGGTGATGACATAATGAGAGTGCAGCACGGCAGCAAATGGCACAGAGAGTTTGAAAATGGTCTAATGGACATCCATGGTGGTGACAGCAGTGGTTGATCCAGTGCCTCAAGGACACATAATGCAGCATGAGTGGTGGAAGTGGAAAGGGCTGTTTGTGAATGGTTCTGAATGCTACATCCCAATTTATACTGTGACAGAATTTTTAAACGTGTGCCAAGGTGGGACAGGATTATGCTGAAAAATGATACTTGAGTGGAATAAATGAGCTATATTCAATATGACTTCTCATTAAATTTTTCTGCCCTAAGGAACTGTATTGCTCCTCTGAAACATCTGCACCCATCTACCAGACTACAGGGCATCATAGCAAAACACTAGTGAACGTTCATCACTGTGAAAACATTATGCAGTAGAGTCTCGATGTTTGTGATCACCCATTTTAATATTTAATATTATTGTCTGGATCTTAAGTAACTGGTGCCGACATATCAGGGTCAGACCACAGGGCTGGCAAGTCACCCCCCATTCTCCTGCTACAGCACATATCACTCTCAGCTCAGCCAAGGTCTGCCTTTCATTAAGTGAGATCAACTGCTTTTCTGTTTTATGGAATGAGACTCTCCTTCAATCGTGCAATGTATTTTGTGATCCCAAAAAGTGTCTGTATATTACTCAGACTTTAATACTTTAAAGTGTTCATGTTTTTATTACTGATACTTCATAAGTTCTTTGAACAAAATACACATTTTACATTGCAAGTTGATTCTAATGTTCATGACATCGAGACTCCACTGTATTTGGTAAAGGAAATGATATAAATGCAGTGGGTTACCTTGCTTCCTTTAAATGTCTGCTGCAGCATTTTACAGTTCGCTGCCGCCATACTGTATCAATCCACTCTTAAGAAATGTTTGCAAAAGTGTGTGAGTTTAACCTGATGAGAAGACAAAACATGAGCAGTGGCTATGAAATACAAGAAAATAGTTTAAACAGTATCACAAATTTAGGACCACTTAGCTTTTGGACTTTGTCCATCACCTAGTGTTCTAAGATTACAGAAGAGTACACACAGCATGTCAGCAAATGGATTTGTTGCTGTGCTCAGATTAAAAGGTGGGTTGGTCCAGAGATTGAAAGGAGCATGGTCTAATGGGCCAAAATGAGTAGGTGCCTCACAACTTGGGACTGAGAAAGATACAGTGAAAATAACCCACCTACGCATGTCAGAAATTATTTTATAAGCAAATAGCGTAAACAAAACAAATACAGATGAAACTTTCATTACTGGATTAATAACTTTACTTCCCTGACCACTTTAATGATTTGGCCTTTTTGGTTAGACACAGAAACAAAGATTTCCCTGTGTTTCAGCAAACATGGTTTAGTGAAACTACGAAAACATCATGCCTGTTATTGGCCTAACCCCTAAAGCCAACTCATTGCATTAAACTCTGGTTGCAAGAGCCTATGAATTAGAACTCTATGACCACATTTTGAGTACTGACTATTTAGATGACAATTATGCTCACTGGTGCATCTATTGACACATTTTTGGAAATAATGGGAGATCATACAAAAGAAATTACATGATTAGATCTGCGCTGTTCTGGGGTTTTGTGCTGCTGAAAATCCAAGAAGACGGCAGATCTTATTTATGCCATGGCAGAAGCCTGAAATCATGCACGATACAGTTACATAAAAAGCACACAATGGATGGGACTTGTCTGACTTCTGCTTCAATAAATTTGTGTAGTCTAGTGCACTATGGCAGAAAGTCTCTGATGATGATCTCACTTACTTGTAAAAATTCAAAGTCATGGTATTTCTAGAATTAAATGAATTTAATTCTAAAATTAAAATCTGAAGTCCATTTTGGATTTTCATTTTGTATTTAAAGCTGGGTTACATTAAAAGGACGTAATAAGCCAAATAGTTACGGGAGCCTAACCACATTTCTGGGTTAGGTTGCAAAGTAAAGATTGTGAAAGACATGGTACATAACATGCAATACCTCCGTCATGCACTCAAATGCATTAATTGTTTTGAAACACATGAGGTGAGGGTCATTTCTCTTGGCAGTTGCTGTGCAATGGTATAGAATTCTGACACCTCTATAAGCAAAAATATTAAAAATCCATTAATAAAAATTCCATATAGAGATATAATAGGTTTAAGTACAAGAATACAGCATGACTTAGTGTTGCTTGTGTCTGACTAAATCAACACATAGCAGCTGAACACTTACGTTCAGATTTCTTCATGAGCTTCAGAGGTGGCATGACCATGCTGCAGCATATCAGACTGATATGAGGATAATGGGAGAAGTAGGTGTCAGCAGTTGGATATACAAAAGCAAATTGGTTGTGATCTGCAAATTTGAAGAGAATGAGATGTGACACTCTTAGTCGAGGATCCTTGTTTCAGGCACACTCTGAAAAATGTGTGTTGCAGGAAACTGTATGTATTCATTCATTGCACAGTCTGTCTTGCAACAGATCCATAGCCTCCTTCCAAAGCGAGTTCTCCAGAGAATGTGAAATGGTCCTTTTTCTTTTAAATTCCAGTATTTCATCTTTCCTTAAGGTCATCCAGTAGCGGCTTATGTTTTCTTCCTCATCTTGTCTTCCCTTGTATCTTTTCTTCAGCAACAAGTTTTAGAAGGCACTAGGAACTAGGAATCTTGTAACAGTTATTTGTCTTATCGCTATTATGTATGAGGAGCTTATTTTGGGGGGGGGGGGGGACATGTCTCTCTGCTTTTGACATTAATAGAGTTTTGATTCACAACAGTGAAGGATAAAAATAGGTGAAACAGAAAGCAGCAACTATGTAACCTGCAGTGCTGGGACTAAATGGTGCTTGATTACAACAGTTGTACCCAGCACTGGAGATCCATATCATGCATGTTTTCCCACAGATGATTCAATTCCTGTCAAAGTGGACACATATTTTTTCATAATTAACCATTTTGTGGCAGAACTGAAAAAGATGAATTTAAATGGCCGCCATTAATGTGCATGTTATTGGTGAAGACTTTACCTGACTTTGGAATTTTAAACGGCACAGTGCACATCAACTGTGGTCAATATTTCATGTGAAAGCATTATGCTTTGTGTATGTGAATACAGCCGAAAATCTTGTATGTATGCAATAGAACTGCTTCACATTACAGGCAGAAATACACACCTACTCCAACAAATTGGCATTGTGATTCTCTATATTATTCATCTCAAGCTACTGCATTGAGATGTATGTTACTTGTGCATTTATGTATACTGGCAAATCTGAGACATCAATAGTCGCCATGGTATAAGATAGAGGACCTGCAGGAGGCTCTGGTGTCTACTATGACAGTCAGTGTTTCAACAACTAAAAAATGTTGCCTTCACCATTGCAAGTGTCCTAGATACAGAAAAGTTGTGAGATCTGACCCGGATTTAGTCCACTGAAATGTAAAATTACAATCAATTTGCTTATGCATGGGAATTTTCTTTGGCTGAGCTAAACAAGAGACACTGAAAATCAAAATCTGTTTTAGAGACATGAAAGGAAGTTTTGATGGTTCTTATGTTACTTAAAGATGAAGTTTCACCTCCAGAGTTTCACAGCTCTGAATGAGATGTAACAATGGTCAAAAATGTAGCCAAATAAGGTCTTGTGACAAGACAATTATAGCCAGCACCTGCTTAAAGAGACTGTTACACCAGCATTCTTGGTAAATAAACAGGAGACTGACAGATACCTTTGTTCTTCCATTCCTGATATGCTTTGCTTCGTACAGAGTTCCCTGTCTGTGTGAGACTAATTTGTACACCACATTACAGACACTGAATTTGGGGATGAAAAGGCATGTCACTCGTAGCATAGCACCTATGCTTTTGTGTAGGACTAGAGACAAGATTTAAAGACTACAGAACACAACATACAACTAGGAAGCACAAAGGCCATATAAAAAACATGTGTTCTTATACACTAGTTTTTTTCTTCCATTTATTAAAAATATGCACTCATGTGTCACTTCCACAATAATGCAGTTTTAAACACTAACAATTGCTAATTTTGTTAGATTATTTTTGTGTCTATACAAAAACCAGTCCAGTATATATTCTGCTGTCCCCCATACAAACCTTATTTTCCTTGTATTTCTTACAAAGATCAGAACAGAAGTCTTCAAACACCTCTAATAATTATGCTGTGGTATTTGGACTGAAGTTCTCTGGACTAATGTCACATCATTCTTAAGGGAGATCAGAGACCATCTATTTAAAAGGAGTACACACTTTCTTTCCTTAAAATATTAGTTACAAGTAAAAATACCTTGTGTAAATGGCATGTATTGTTGCAATCTGAGTGAGGGGTGGAGAGAGGAGAGGGTTAACACACGATTTGTTTCCAGCAGAATTACCCACTTGAGAATTACTTAAAAAAATCTTCAGAACACTGTATGACAACTGAAAATTTTTCTTGCATTGCATGGCAACTATTATAACTTCACTACTGCAACTAAAGTATTAACCTTTTAAAGCCTGGTGGTAACTTTACGCACCATGAGTTTTAAAATTAAAAAATTCTACATGCCACTCACATTGTGGTTATGTGCTTGGATGGATCGCAGAACAAACAGTGACTTTTGCCTTATACAACACTAAAAGACTGTTTTTTATAACCGAGAAGAAGAATGTTTACTGCGCGGTACATACTGAGTCCTTGTATAAAACACACACATTTCGTCTTTAAAGGGTTAATCCTTTTGTTTTCAATCAGCATTTTCTGAAGACAGTTTTTGGAATAACGATTCCTCAATGAACTGACACACAATCAAAGTAGTGTGGTGATTTAAAATTACAACAAAATTACAAAGAATTTATGCATAAATTTTCATGGCAAAACTCACTTAAACACACTCATGTTTACAATGCAAAGAAAAATCTTGCCAACTAACTGAATTCCCATTGGATGGAAACTGACAACTAGCATATCCTAACACATAAGCTCTATTTACTACAAAAATTCTAGAAGTGTCACTGGAAATGCAAAGTGTGTTACTCTGGTACACAATCCACTATAAGAAAACGCACAACATGTAAGGAGGTTGCGGCAGTGATTTTATCTTATTTTATGATGCCTTTCACGTGTTACGTTTGTATATGCCTTCTAGCTCCATTTCTTTAACAACTTAACACACTTCACAGTTCATGTATGTTTTCAACATTACACTTCACATGCATCATCACATCTGTTAACACTCTAAACCCCTCATTCCTCACTTTCTGGACGAACCCCATACACATAATATGGGGTCAATGTGTAATGAAAGGCCTTGTTATTTTAGTTTCTCAATGAAATGATCTTTCTCAGAGTGACCATTTACTTTAATTTCAAATGTATCACATTTTTGTTTTACTCAATGTTCACAAACCAAGGGGGAGGAAATCAAACTACTAACTTATAATAATAACAAGAACAGAAAATTTGGTTTCCAAGCATGAAAGCAAAACAAAAAAAAAAACAGATCAAGAGAACAATCTATTTACACAAATAAAGATCCTAAGACTTTTCCTTCTAGACCATGGGACTAATGTAAAAATCTTTCCACACAATGTACTCAGGTACATAATGGAGGACTACACATAAGAAACTAATTATAAAGAAGAGTACAAAAATACAGATGAATCTTAGGAAAATATATTTCCCCTAAGCTAACTGCATAAGTTCTTGTCATAATGACAATGGCAACTACGCTGTAATTAATTTTGTATTAACGCTGAGTGAAGAATTTCTAAAATGTTTGTCTTCCTTCTCAGATGAAATGTAGACAAAAATATTTTAGCATAGTGCTTTCAAAAACATGTTTTAGCTGTTCATACACTTTATTTTTTGGTAATCACTCATGTATAATGTTTTTAAACAGGGCTCCAAAAACATGCTGATGCCCCTGACTGAGGCACAGTAACCACCAGTGGCAGCCAAGTACATTTTTAGCATCTGTTTCAATGTGTGCTTGAGTGAATCTGTTAGGTGGTCACACTGAGATCACAGAAGGAAGTCCCATGTTTGGGCAGCTCTCGACTGCTTACCCCTTTCTCCCCACTGTCATATTCCCCTTCAGCCCCCTTAAGCCTGTGTCAGCCAATCCATAGCACCTGTTGCTGCCATCTAGGGTATTGCTACCAAGGGTAAGAACTTGAGAGGGATGTGGAGGGGATCAGTCCATTGGACTGCTTCATGTGACCTCAGTGAGGAGCCCTTTGTAGTACTTCTGGAGCCCTGCTTGTAAGTAAGTTCCACCTTGTATAAAATGTGGACAGACACTCACAAAATAATTGCAGGAAAGAAACTACTACATAAAAATTCAATATTGCAGCACTTCAATTCACAACAGTGAGCTTCTTTGCAAGAATTTTGTAAGAACTCTTATGTGTATTAATGAAGGATGCAAAGTATACTGACAAGAAAAAGTTTGGTGAAATTATTATGTCCATTTTTCTTAGAGAAATTACTCTATTTACAATGTATCCAAATGCAAATGTTAACTACAGTTACTCAAACAACTGTTCAGAGCTTAATCTGTACCAGTGAATCCTGTTTATTCATGCATCTTACTTCAAACTCACTAACTTTAACTGATTAAACTTCTGAACTTTGACAAATATCCATTTTACGTTTTCAATCCACACAAACAAGCAGGAGTTTCTGTGTATTCCAAGCCACACAATCATACAAAGCAAGTTCTGAATTTGTGCAAAGTGAGAAACATTTTGTCTGACACTGTCTCAAGAGGAAGTTATGAAGTTGTAGCAAGTTTCTATGAAACATCATAGTTATACCAGTAAACAACTGATTTTCATATTTATTGTTATTGTGCAACCAGTTTTTGTTATTATTATTCTTACCTTTTGGCTTGCAGAGAGGAAACAAAAAACACTTTTAAATAATCTGCTATTCTACAGTGGGCAACTATAGATACCTTGCAAATAATGTCTGCCATCATTTGCAGGGAAAATGGATATCAAGACCCCATCTACACAATTTACCACAGTAAGGGGCAGAGGGGTCTTCAATGAACACATTACAGAATCTTAGCTCACCTGCAGAAGAAAAAGAAGTGAAACTTTGCCAAGCTTGCGTGATAATATTACATTTTGGTCACTGTCACTTCAGTAAGTTCAGATGATAATCAGCAACCACCCAGCAAATTCAGTGTCAAACCCAGTTGCAGCCTTGTTCTAGCATTGCATTACTTTTCCACGTAACATTAATGTTACATTTGCAAGCTTATCAAACAAATGCAATAAAATACTCTTGGGCAATTAGCCATGTAATGAAAGAGTGAAAGTGAAATGTTTTGGAGATAATTTCTGTTGTTATCTTCACGGATGAATGAGTAGCGTGTGTGAAGTACAGATGTATTCCCCAGCCAACATACAATCACAGGAAGGTGGATTTATCGTGTTGCCAAGAATATGAAAACATGAACTCGACATGTTGAGGCTTAATAGAGAACACTCAAAGTCTGTTACTGCTGCAGATAATCAAACTGCCTGACTGAGCACTGGCTTATTAGTTGACGTCTATTACACATACACCTCAAACATATTCAGTTGTACAAAGAGCATTCATTTGCAACACTCCTATGAAGAATGCATCAAGGAAAACACATCACCAAAACTTTTGTAAAATATCGCACATCTACTGTGCCATGTAAAAAAACTACATACAGAACAGTGGAAAGATTTCAAATGAGAGGTTCAGTGCAAGACAAAAATAAAATATGAAACCTACTAGGTATGACTTATGTTAAGTAGGGATGTAAACAGTCAAAATATTAGGTACCAGTGTTATCTGGTGTGTAGTGAGTGTGCATATAATTTAGGGTCCATGTTTTTTGAAGAAAAAAATTCTGACCATTACATTCAATTAATTCTACCACAATTATTCAAGGAATTAACAGATAAAGATAAACTGTTAATATTTGAAAACAAGAGCTCCAGTGTTCGTCAAAAAATATTTTAAAAACGTCTGATTCCTGCTTAGAAGCTGGAAGCCACCCCTTTGGGACTTTGGACTGCAGGGGAAAAGTAGATTCTAAATTCATGGTGGACACAGACTTTGTGTGTGATTAATTGCTTCTGTGGCAGCTGTTGGTCATGATATGAAATACTCCCTTTATCTGTTCAAACAGTGCAGCCCTACTGTCATGGCCATGAGCCAGCAATGCAAGAACAGGAGTACAGAGTTGATTAGTCACCCCTATTCCAGAAGATCTAATGCTTTGGAGCTTAATGTTGGAACCACATGTGCTGTGGTGGTGAATGTGACAGGGCTGGAAACTAGTGGTGAGCTACAGCGCAAAAGAACTGTTGGTACTTCTACCCTGAAGATGGAGGCGCTAAGTTATGTTCCTCCAAAATGTTGGCAGACACCTTCCAGACTATGTGGTGTCATATTCCAGAAGTCCACAATATGAATCTTTGAAGTTGTGAACATTTCAAATATTTCCTTCTATACAGTGTTGATGAATATAACAAGCAACATTTCCTTGTTAAGCTACACACAGATATGGGTTACCACTGCAACACATCACCTCTTATCTTATTGGCTGGCTTGAGACTATTGAAGATTCAACGGTGCTGGACAAACAGACACAGCGCATGTTTCGTGACTGCTCTATGCCTCTCCCTCTGATGATGGAACCAGAAATATGCTCTGAAATGTTGAGGATTTGAGTCTTCTGGGATCATGACACCGTGTTGTTATGTAAGTGATTCAAATGAGGGTGTTGCCCTCAAATGCTGAATGCTACTTGCTCAGCGATACATCAAATGCAAGAAGTTGAAATATTCATCGACACTACTGTAAGAACCAACAGTTTTACTCTCAAATGTTGCACTTTTACTCTATACAGACACAGCTGATTGCAAGACAGCACTTTTTTGCACTTTATTACATTTAGCTGCCACATGAGCTTCAAATTATATATAAGCAGATAAATGTTGGAAACATATTGCAAACATGAACGTATGGTTTCAGTACATATTATACACTTATTATTATACATAACTAAACACCACCCCACCAATTGTTATATGTATTACCACAGAAAGCATTTTCACACAAAGGTACCGTGAAAAACAAACATTTAAGTTGTCACATGAAAAGGAGAAATGAATGTAAAGGCATGTGCTGCCTCTGACACAAATAAACTTGCTGTTGCTTAGTTCAGGATACAATACATGTACAGACAAGTACCTCATTACTGTCCCTCCGCCAGACCAATAACTTTCCTTGTGGTTAGACACTTTTATGGACACACAGTACCTTACTGATGCAGTGAAGGTGGATTCAATGCTGTCCTCACTCTCAGCAACTTACACCTTTCATGAACACATTTATAGACCAACAGCAAAATTATGCAGCAGTTTACAACATCCAAGTTTATGTTGATTATTGATGAAGTTTCATTTGTAACACTCATTTCTTTACACTACCACACAGACACAGTCAAGCCCACTCTTGAATCCAAATATGCACAGGCAAATAGGTATTTAATAATATCACACAATGCAAGAATGGCAAAGTTTATATATATATATATATATTACTTTATAATATGATCTAGTATCAACCTGACCTGAAATTATATAAGAAACAAAACAATAAAACATAAATCCACTGTCTGTAAATGTTCAATGTTTCAGACCTTTAGCAAACTCTTTTCTTAGTTCTGTATATCTTAAAAGACCAAAACTCAGGGGGTTGAGGAATCACAAAAACACAGTTCTGTAGCAGCACTATAAACTGGTGTGCAGAAGAGAGAGAAATTCAAAGCATGAAAATCACGGCCACAAACTTACAAGCTAATCTTCCCATGCATTACTTTCCTTATTACTACTCAGAAAGGCAAAATGTAGACGTGCTAACGCAGTCTGGTAACTGCATAGTGGATCCCCAATTGTAATGACGAATGTGCATGCAATTTGTCTTGAGATATCACACAACAGCTATGAAACATCTTATAGCATATAAATTTTCAGAAATATCTGGATACATTTAATTTTAAAATTTCCAAGTCACCAAAAACAGAAGCAACAAATATTTACCAACTGTTAATACAAATCCTTTTTAAGGTATTTTTATTTAAGCACATTCATTGAAGCTTACACAAACACACACACACACACACACACACACACACACACACACACACACACTCTCTCTCTCTCTCTCTCTCTCTCCCTCCCCCTCCCCCCCCCCCCCCCCCTCCACAATTATAAGGCTCATGTCATGTCAGCCTAGTAAACCAATGCAGACAGGACCCACACCCAAAACAAAGCTTATGACTGACAGTCACCAAAGATTTCTACTTCACTGGTGTGAACTGGTACATTCAGTGGATTCATGTGACAATAATGCAGGTCAGGTATAGTCGTGTGTTTCACGTTCCGAACACACGTGTGGTTGTACGTAGCTGTGTGTTTTTTGTTTATTAAACAATGCACACCTTCTTACTTTGTTACTAGGCGCAAAACTGTACCTGAGAAAGAGATGAAGAGATGTGTGAAGTGTTCATAATGTTTTCCCCCCCTTGTTAACAGGCATGACGGCTAATGACGGCCATCGACGGTATGGTGATGCTGCTCAATCTGTAAGTGGCAGCTTGGCATGAGAATGAAATGCCAATATTACTTTGCTCCTGGAACTTTACTCAGCACCTAAAGGGATCAGAAAATTTCATCTGTTAGAAAAAGGTAAGTTTGTAGGTACAATGACAGACATACCAAAAGGTATTCATGTCATCCAATTTAATGCAATATAATTTCTGCTGATCAAAGGAACGTAATGAAATAATACAAGAATCAGTCATCCTGTGGTGATGGTTTTATGGACTTCATCCATCATCCGAAGAGTAAAATATTAAAAATCAAAAGATTAAAATCACGATGTTTCGGAAGCTAGCCTCCATCACTACATGGAGGCTAGCTCTGTCTAAGGGGGCCAACTGAGTAGATGTCCTTCTCTTCTCCCCCTCCATTCACCTGAGGATGGAAGCAGAGCCAGCTTCTGAAACGTCATGATTTTAATTTTTTAATTTTTAATATTTTACTCTTTGGACGACGGATAAAGTCCATAAAACCATCGCCACACAATGTTATACACCAACGTCAAAACCTTTTAGAATTCATCAATCATTCTATCAACCAATCAGGTACCTACATACGGACAAAGCAATTTTGCATGGGGACAAACATGCAAGGCACCAGCAGAGGCAGAGATGACTTCCCAAAACTGCAATATGTGCTTCAGAGCAGCACAAAAATTCAGGGAAATGGCCAACACATATAACACAGGAAATTATTACAATGCAGGTTCAGGAAATCATTCCTGTATGTGTATGTGTGGCAATGACAGTTACAACATTTCATGGCACTGGACGTAACTTGTGAGAAATGAGGTTCTCACAGCAGTGCTGCTCAAGATTAAAGTCTTCTGTGATGTAATGCTGTCTCATTGGGCTAGTAGTTTCCAGTGTTTGGAATGATCATAGTGCCTCCATCCTCAAGGTTAAGCAATGGATTCTTACTGTACCGCTGCCCAATAACACAGCATCACGTTCTAGAAGACACGAATCTTCTTTACGTATCTCCAGTAAGCCAACATGCTCTACAGCTATGCACACAGCGTCTGTATCAGTTTCAAACTATGGGAATCAATAAATGTATTAGTTTCCACTCAGTGTGTGGTTCAGTATCTTCAGTATACATTACCAGTATCACTCGCATTTCTGACCTTCGCATTAACACTTGACAGCTGTTGAAACCAAGCAATCTGAATCAAGCAATAAATGCTTGTCTTTATAACTGGAAGATACCTGGACGAAACTTTGGCTAGGATATCAGCCATCCTGGCTGATAAAATCTGTGGCCCTCCTCAGTTCCACCAGACATACGTCAAGGCAGTAACTCAAATTATGGTATGACTGCTTCCTCCCACATACTGCACAGTTCACTGTTCACTAATTACCTTGCTATTTGATGCTATTATAGTTTCAACTTTTGAAATATATTCCGGTGGTATCACGTACCAAAATTTCTTGAACACACAATTCTCATATGCACAACAATGTAACCACATTCAGAACTAAACATACTTCAAATCTGTGCATGGCTGAGAATGCGCACCTTCTGGCACTCCAGTTTCTTTTACAGATGTGCTAACTGTCATAGAACAAAATTAAATTACATACGAAAAATAGAAATTCATCCATATAAGAAAACATGGAAGTTTTGTTAGGTTCAGATAAGAATGAATATACAACAGATTTACAAGCTAGATCTGATGCTGAAGCAGAGTTTCATTATACAAAACAGCTACTGTCATTTTTGTCGCCAGTATAATAGATTACTTACCTTTGATAAGTCAACCCCTGTGAGGGCATGGACAGCTGGAGGCACCTGACCCACTAACCTCGTCAGTTCTCCTGTTATATTGCTGTCTCCACCACCCAAAAGCACAATTTCATCTGTTTTGGCTAGTGGAGCAGCCACCTCAGCAGCAATCTGCAAAGCATACAGGGGTGAACAAATAAATAAATGGATACAAATGAATCAAGAATCATCATAAATTATGTGACATGTAACTGTAAGGAACGTGGAAAGCTTTACTTGACTGGAGTACACATATTATTGAACTATGTTCTTTCCTTTTGTGTATACACCAGTGACCTACTGCAGATAAAATGAAAGTGTCGTAATGTCGATCACAGTACATACACTGTACTGCAAGAAATGACAAATTACCATATTCGATGTCAAAAGGTAACAGCACGAATTTGTGGTGTGTGTACGATGATGTTGACATTGACAATGGTAGCAAAGATAAAAGACATTGCCAACGATAATGACCACTTACTTCTAGCTCATGAGGAGTTTAACCCTTTAAAGACAAAGCGTATCTGTTTTATATAAGGACTCAGTGCGTACCGCGCTGTAAACACTCTCCACTTCGGTTATAAAAACCACTCTCTTAATGTTTTATAAGGCAAAAGTTGCTGTTTGTTCTGAGATCCGTACAAAACACATAAACGCAATGCGGGCACCACGTAGAATTTTTTAATGCTAAACCTGGCAGTATGTAAAGTTACCGCTAGGGTTTGAAAGGTTAAGAAAGAAGGTCTATTTCTCCTTCCATTTAAACACCATGGTCCTAGACACTGGGACAGCTTTACCATCTGGTTTACCCTACAGAATATGATGGTGCAGTCATAAGGTTCCTCTTTCATATCTGAGAAGTTCCAACTGACTAGCTATACTTATATATTCTTCATAGTTTTCATCAGTCCCCAGGATGATGCTGAGTAGTTACCCTAGATAGGCCTCAAATTCTTCCTTACAAATCACTTCAAAGCTCATCATCTGCAGTCATCCCATCAATAAATACTTTAAACCCATGAAGTCATAAAAAAACTGCAAACTGGTTGGCTCATTTTCAGTGCCTCCAGGTATGGTGCATTTGACTTTCCTGGATTTAGTCCACATATGCAAGGGTGCAGAATCTGATTGTAAGGTTGGGGCACCAAAAGAGGAAATTCTATTACTACCACTGATATGCTGATGATGAGAATAATGGTCAGCAGCAGGAACCTACAGCTTAACATGGGCTCTTTGTACAAGTACACGTTTCAGTCTGTAAACAGCAAAAACTTTCACACAAATCTGCCCCCTGACTGAACTGAGAACCCTTAGTATGAAAGCCCAGGATCACATACTGACACCACCAGGTCCCCAGGCATATGCAAAATATAGCTCCCACTTTGAAATTCATATCAAACTTTCATGGAAAAGTACACCTTACTTTAAACATGCCAGAACATATGTTAGCTACAAAACCAATTAAAATTTGATAGGTCGTTTTATCACACATTTCACCTTTGGCAGTGCATCCAACACTAAAGACATGGTCGCAGCATCACCATACTGCTTGTACACAGCTGCCTTCATGCGCATTCGCTCTGCCTCTGCCTTACCAACCCCCTCAATCGCATATGCCTCTGCTGCTCCAATCTTCTTAATCTTCTCTGCCTCAGCTTTAGCTACCTCCACAGTTTGTGTTCTGAAATAACAGCAGAAATGTGTATTTCAGTGCAGTGGCCATACTTCTCAAATACATTCTTTGAAATTTAGTATGCCTCATTGATCTTGGTCTTTGTGTTAATTTACCTTTTATCGCAGAGCTAAACACGCTGCTGCAAATATTGCACTGAACAGTCAGACACCCTTCTTTTATACCCTTATTTATTCAGACACTGTCTGTTGTCTGAGGTATGCCTAATACACAGGGGGTTTCGGCAGCTAACTCTACTTCTGTCTTCAGGTTCTATGCTGCACTACTCACACATTTACTCACAAATTTCAGCAATTATAAATTTTGTCATAAAAGAATATGCGTAAGTATTAATGTTATTATTTTATTGGCAAAATTTATGGTCCTTAAAATTTGTAACTGTGGGAGTTGTGCAGCATAGAATCTGTAGACAGAAGTAGAGTCAGCTCCCGAAATGCCGTATATATTAGGCATACCTCACAAAATGGAGTTATGCAGCATAGAGTCTGTAGACAGAAGTAAAGTCAGCTACCGAAATGCTGTATATATTAGGCATACCTCACAAAATGCAGTTATGCAACATAGAATCTGTAGACAGAAGTACAGTCAGCTCCCGAAATGCTGTATATATTTGGCATACCTCACAAAATGGAGATATGTAGCATGGAATCTGTAGACAGAAGTAGAGTCAGCTCCTGAAATGCCGTATATATTAGGCATACCTCACAAAATGGAGTTATACAGCATAGAATTTGTAGACGGAAGTAGAGTCAGCTCCCGAAATGCCGTATATATTAGGCATACCTCACAAAATGGAGTTATGCAGCATAGAATCTGTAGACGGAAGTAGAGTCAGCTCCCGAAATGCCGTATATATTAGGCATACCTCACAAAATGGAGTTATGCAGCACAGAATCTGTAGGCAGAAGCACAGTCAGCTCCAAAAATGCTGTATATATTAGGCATACCTCATAAAATGGAGTTATGCAGCACAGAATCTGTAGACAGAAGCACAGTCAGCTCCCAAAATGCTGTATATATTAGGCATACCTCACAAAATGGAGTTGTGCAGCATAGAATCTGTAGACCGAAGTAGAGTCAGCTCCCGAAATGCTGTATATATTAGGCATACCTCACAAAATGGAGTTATGCAGCATAGAATCTGTAGACGGAAGTAGAGTCAGCTCCCGAAATGTCGTATATATTAGGCATACCTCACAAAATGGAGTTATGCAGCACAGAATCTGTAGACAGAAGCACAGTCAGCTCCCAAAATGCCGTATATATTAGGCATACCTCACAAAATGGAGTTGTGCAGCATAGAATCTGTAGACAGAAGTAGAGTCAGCTCCTGAAATGCCATATATATTAGGCATACCTCAGAAAATGGACAGTGTCTGACTATGTAATGGTATTATAACAACTGTCTCTAACCAAAACAGATGGACACCATTTTTTTAATGTATTTTGCTACGTGTTCACCGTATAAAGAAATGTTTAGAATGGAAAATGCCTGCAATAATAAGATATGTATTATGCATTACATACCATTAGCCATTTTTGAGAAAGCCAGTAAGTCCTAACAGTGATTCAGGCAAAGTGCAGGAAAACTGAACATGAACTCTATCAATATGTTCGTTTCACAAAACCTTTGTGAATGGAGCACAACAAACTACAGCACTTTAAAATCTCTGATTGCATTTTGGTTGGACTGAGGAATCAAAGCATGAAATCACTAACAAATGCTGCTATGCAGTAAAATAACAGCAAAATATACACCAAAATTATCAAAGTACAATTCAAAGCAAAATATACGGAAATTCTACTTTCACACCCTTAAAACAAGATTCAGTTATTTCTGGTGTAATGATACATCTTGTGCAAAACACATTTAAGGCATTGTTAAGTCACATGCATGCTTGCAACAGCAACAAAATGACTGAAGAGCGAATTAAACAACCTTTTTAAAATTTTACGCACAGGTTTTCCCATACACATAAGCTCTTAAGTGTCCAACCGTTATGATACGTACCTCACGAACAACGTGATGTGCCCAGTAAGAAAGAAAATTACAAAAGCAAACTGATTCCTTCAATCGTGGCACTCCAACAAATGTGCTGCAACTCCTGAAGAATTTAAATGTTGTGAGAGCACACCCACAACTTACGGATAAAATGCCAACAAAAAAACTGTGATGTACCTTTTCCCTTCAGCAATCATCTGGACTCGATAGCTTTCCGCCTCGGCTGGCAGTCGTACCGTAGCATTCAGCTCTCTCTCTTTCCTCTGGACCTCTTGCTCTTCAACTTCAATCTGTTTTCTTCGTTCAACAACTTCAATTTGTATCTCCTCATTACGGATCTTCTGGCGGATCTTGGCAGCTTGCAGCTCATATGCCAGCTGTGCCTCTGCTTTCTGCAAGTTAGTGTTTACTCAGCAGTCAGGTGTGACAAAGATTGGAAATGCAAGGTATGAGCTTCCCACAGTGGTCAACGGTTAACCGTTCTGGGATGAGATGTGGCGACATTGGGGGAGTGGTTTCTGATGTTTCAAAGGGACTATGATCCTTTGACATGCCAGGAACCACCAACCCAAAGGCAAAGCATAACATCCCAGAAGACTTGAATCTTGAGATCATAAATAATATATATGGTGACTAAATTTTGTATGGTGGCACCTAATATTTATGGGTACTCTGTATGGAATGCACTTTGTGTTACCCTTCTGGTGCCTAGAATTTTGAGGTGACTCCTACATTTCTGAAAAATTTGTGCACTGATATAATATATATATATATATGTTTTTACTGTTTTCACATTGAAAATATACTGCACAAAATACTAGTTGATGTAAAGCAGTGACTACTGATGCCTAATTCATCAATAGTAAATACTGTTTCATGCTCTATGAATGTTAGAGTGATCCTTATGTGGCAGTATGTGGTACTATGAGGTAATACAGCTTAGGGAACAAGGCTCAAACTAAAAACTATGGCTTCCTCAAGACTAGAAAAAAAAAATTCTCAAAACATGCGCCCACACACCCCCCTGTGACACACACACACAAAGAACAGGAATCAAATTGGAAGAGTGAAGTCTTCTGGCATATGATGCCGTGTCAATTGGAAACTATCTACTGACATTTCAGAGGACATTCTTGCATCAATGTCCATGGTAGTCCTATTACCCTGAAGATGAAGGCAGCAACATCCTCTGAATCGACAATCAACACAGTCTCATATCCCAGAAAACTTTAATCTTCAGTAACGCCGAAAAAACCCTCAACTCACACTATACTGTTCTACTGCACACTGCAAATCCAAGTCAAAGCCAACAAATATAACATTTACATTAACAATTTATTATCAAGACCTCACATGTTTTGCCCAAATCCAGCCAATATGAGGAGGCTCTAGTCCAAAGACACGTAGCCATTGAACAAGTCAGATGACGTAGCCATTGAACAAGTGAGATGAGAGTTCTAAAAAAAATAACTGTGCCCACTGACTTAACCCCCTTATCTTCAGACTTGTTAGCTAATTATAGCATGACCATGAACGCAGTTTGCATGTTGCCATAGTTAAATCCTGTATACTTACAGCAGTGTTCACTTCCTTATCAAAGTTTGCTTTCTGTAATTTGTACATTCTTGAGTTGTCTTCAATTTTTGTGTCTGTATTGTATTTGATATCCATTGCTGATTTTTCACATTCTGCTTCCTGAAAAATATGTAGATAATCCTTGATGACTGCCCATGTTAGGAGGAATCTGTCAATATTACAAATAATTCCAAACGTTTATAATTACTGTGACAAACTGTCAGTGCCACAGATGTTATAACATTAGCAGAGTGGAAGAAACGTCAAAGAATTATTAATTTATAACTCTGTCTCTTGCCCACCATCCTGTTTATTTAACCTTACCCTGATGCCAGCATCTCGATTGGCCTGTGCCACACCTATGTCAGCGTCCCTCTTTACAGCCGCTGTTTGTGACTTGCCAAGAGAAGCCAGATACTGAACCTCATCGTACACGTCCTTGATGGTGAAAGACAAGATTTCAATTCCCATGCGGCCCACATCAGGTGCGGCAACTTCCCGTACTAATGCCGCGAACTGGTCTCGATCTTTGTACACTTCTTCTACTGTTAGCGTTCCTGAAATAACAGCCACAATATACACGGCGTGTCCCAAACCCTATGGTAAATTAATAAATCAGGATTCACCACTGATACATACATTAATATACAGTAAAACTCGTTCAAGACGTCCCCGGTTAAGATGTTTTCCCGCCTAAGACGTCACGATAAAATATCACCAAAATTCGACCATTTGATTAACATCACACATTGCGCTTTTAATACGTCCCCGCATAAGAAAATTTCCCGCGTGGGAAGTAACAGAAGTTAACGAAACAATATTTTTACCCGTTTAATACATTTTATATATACAAATCTTAAACAATTTTCCCGCGTCTCTATTCGTTCTGTTTCCAAAATACAGCGTTCAAATAGCGCGGCAAGTTCATATAGGTTACCTCAAAGGTCATTTACGCAAGTTTCACACAACAGAACGACGCAACCTCATGGCGCAGGGGTGTTGCATTTCTCCCATGATGCACAGACTGGAATAAGTCAGTCCCCACTACTCGGTCTCTGTCACGACGACAGAAATACTGCTGAATCCAGGGGGCGGAATCCTACCCTAGTTGCTCCGTGACCTGTAGGAGCCTGCATTTGGCTACGCTGGCATGTGGAAGCTGACCTGACGCTTCAGCTGGTCGAAAACTAGGCGGGAAATCAGGCAGCCAGTAACATTTGAAGAAGTACAGGCGCGCTAGCCGAAGCCACTCGGAGTTCCACCTTGCGGGGGGATTGGGGGGGGGGGGGGTTAAGCAGTTTGACCCCAGATAAGTGGATGCTCGATGCGACTTGTTTAAATGTAATTTACCGGCGGTAATATAAATGCGTCGTGGTGTAGCGTGATTGTGAACATTTGTGGTGAGTGTGTGTAGATAAGATACATCAGAACTTCCAGAAGATAAATTCAAGACTCTGCATACTTAGTCAAAGTGACTGGTACTATTGACCACCATTTATGGTCTACCAAATAGTGAACCCTGCCTGTCTTTTTCCTTAGTACTCCCTTAAACATGGCAACATCGACGACGGACATAAAATGAAAGCCACTATCAAAATCTGAAAAACTGATCATAAGGAAAGTGGTTTATGACGGTCCATCTGTTTCCACCTGTTCTGAGGCCATGGAATACTTGGAAAAGTATGAACATTTTCTGCGAAGCAACACAGATGTCGCAGAGCAGGTAGTTCAAAGCCTACGGGAATCTGAAGATGTATAGGCAACTGTTTTTGAAAAAAACAGCAAGACAAACCACACTTGACAAGTATTTCAAGGAAAACTAACACCTCTGGAATGAAATATGAACGTGTGAATGAAAAGCCAGTGACAGTATGGTTAAAGGTGTAAATAAAACTGTGAATGAAAGGTTACAGACAAAATGGTTAGACGGCCAGATACAGATGAGAATGTGTTAAGACAGATGCAAATTATACAAATTCAGCACACCTATGTAATAGGTTCACAAAAAAATAAATAAAAATAGGACTTTTTGGTCCCACTGTTTTAAGACATTTCCCGTTTAAGAAGCCAGATTTTCTTGGAATTGTCAAAAACATCTTAAGAGGGTTTTACTATATTATGCATTCCACGGATTTAAAACTTACTCCAAGTGAAAGGAGGATACAAATGAATAGGTCATAAAATGAATAATACACAGACCCAACACAATATAAAAATGTGATAAGCAGAACAACAGTATTCAAATGTTAAACTAAATCCCTTCTATACGGCCGGTAATAAGATTATGAATAATTTTCAAAGATTATAAATTCATCCACAGAATAGAAGGAGGGCGTATTCAAGTGTTTGGATGAGAGTTTTAAATTTCCTTGAATGGCAATGCATCAATTAATATTTTACACTATCACAGATCTGCTTGCTAAACCTGAAAGTGTCCCTTTGTCCAACTGTTCTTACATATCCAGAAAACTAAACGTCTGCAAACTGTTACAGAAATTGCTTGGGCAGAAATGATGGTACTCCTATTTCAAGAAATTCAGTTCCTATAGAAGCAAAAATACAGGGTATACACAAAAGAATGGTGCGGTTTCAAACGTTAACAAGAAATTTATTTCTCACCTTACTGCGGGGCCGCGGGGCCAGTTTCCAAGATGGCGTCGCAGCAGGAGAAGGCGTTCTGTGTGCTCCGTTTTGAGGCCACCCCGTTCGCCGGATCTAACAGCATGCGATTTCTTTCTTTGGGGGTTCGTTAAAGACAGCGTTTACGTACCACCATTGCCCATGTCCCTCAAGGAACTTCGTGATCGGATAACGCATGCACTGCAGACCATTACAGCGGACATACTACACCGAGTCTGGGATGAATTTGATTACCGTGTGGATGTGTGTCGTGTGACCCAGGGTACACACATTGAAGGATTGTGATTAACGCATGTGAAACTTGGACAGTTGCCGCTGCTGACGGTGTACGTTGTGCCCGTGTAAGGTGAGAAATAAATTTCTTGTTAACTTTTGAAACCGCACCATTCTTTTGTGTACACCCTGTATTTGCACAATTTATGGCACAGACAAGTTATTATTTCTATTTCCTCAAGTAAGAGCAACCCTACCACCTCACACCGCTGATAAGACAGACAAGACTCTTCCAAAATGTGTTTGCACACCGTCCGTGTGTTGCGTCAGCCTGCTGCATGTTGCAGCACTGTTGCTATGACACCAACCCCCTCTGTATGTCATAGAAGTAGTGTGAATTAAAATGAGATTTTAAACATTAAATTCAAGATGCTTCTAAAGGTAGCCTATAATAAATATGCATAATTTTTTCAAAGGGGCCGCGGTGGCGCAGTTGGTTGAGGCACTGTGCTACAAACCGGCAGGTCGCGGGTTCGATTCCCGATGGTGTCAGTGGATTTTTTCATTGGCATAATCCTGTCGGTCGCACTATGGCCCTGGGGTCGACTCAGCCTCTAACGGAAATGAGTACCAGGAATATTTCCTGGGGGGTAAACGCGGCCGGTGCGTAGGGCTGACAACCTTACCACCTTCATGTGCCGATTGTCTAGAAATCTGGGAGCCTCGACCTCCTGGAACCCTGTGGACCTGTCCAGGCCTGTAATGGGACTGCTTTATCTTTTTGTTTTACCTTTTAATTTTTTCAAAAGTTTGTGTCCACGAGCAACACAGGCCTGTGTACTAACTTTGGGAAGACATGAAGGCCTATTAAATACGTCTCAGAGTCTGTTCCCAAAGTGACGCAAATATTTAACTTGTTACACTGTCTTCGTTTTATCCTTATGAATTACATACCGTTGTGAAATGCGAACAGCAGAAAGCAACTACAGACTGTCAGTCACAACTTAAATTTTTATAAGTTTTTATCACTTGGCACGTTTCGGCTTTTGTGAAAAGCCATCATCAGGCAATTAAAAATACACAAAGAAAGTATCTTTACGTATAATAAAGAATAAATAAAGACTACCGGGTACTCTACATGCCAATATACGTACATTTATGATAACCTCTCTCTGAATTCTTCTCAGAATTAGAAAATTTTCAAGCAAAAGTTGTAGAGAAAGTGAGAACACGCATTTTATGTTCAATATTTTTTTAATCGTGCCGTTTATGAGATAATGTCGAAAAATATGGTACAGCCAGACAGACCACAGATGGCAGTATAATATGGCGCATGCGCTTTGCACGCTGGATAGCTAAGGCTATACGCATACACTCAGAATATGTAATACCGATTCCTTTCCCACGGCAACAAGGGTTATGCGAACGCGCCTCAATGTTATGTTTATAGTACATTGCCTCTGTTGTTATAATAATTAAAGCAAAGAAACGGAACGCTGCGAGGAGATAATCTCCCAAAGATACGGTATTTGCCCTAATGTATAACGAGATAAGACGCATTAATCATACGTACAGGAGTGAAGTTCAAGTCGTTGCAATGCAGTAAATATCACGGAACTATTGGCGGGCGGGCGAGGCGGGGCGGGGCGGGGGTGGGGGAAGGAACCAATGTTTGGAGTCTCGAAGCAAAGGTTATGGACGTAAACATAAAAAATATTAATACAATTAAAGCAATACTACTACAAAACCAATGAGTATATGCATCGAACAACAGAACCAGCAGCTACATGTTTCGGCCTTTTTAACTAAGCCATACGCTGCACCTTCCTATTATCCTTGTACAGCCTGGTGACAACTTATTTAAAAAAGCCGAAACATGCGGCTGTTCGGTCCGTAATAAAATATACGTAGTGCTTGACAGACATACTTAACCTTTTAAAGACTAGCGGTAACTTTACGTACCACCAGGTTTAACATTAAAAAATTCTGCGTGGTGCCCACATTGCGTTTATGTGTTTTGTACCTATCTCAGAACAAACAGCAACTTTTCCCTTATAAAACACCAAGAGACTGGTTTTTATAACCGAAGTGGAGAGTGTTTACAGTGCGGTACGCACTGAGTCCTTATATAAAACAGATACGCTTCGTCTTTAAAGGGTTAATGGGTTTTATAAAAACTGACCCAACGGGATGAGCCACGTAAGGACAATAATTAACGTCACTATTCGGGTGATCAAATCAGGGAGGATGTGCTGGGTTGGGCATATGGCACGTGTGGGGAGAAGGAAAATACGCACAGGGTTTTGGTGGCCACAACTGAAGGAAAGTTCCACTTGGAAGACTCAGACGTAGATGTGACGGCGGAGTTATTAAACTGGATACTACGGAAACAGAATGGGAGGACGTGGATTGGATTCATGTAGCTCAGGATAGGGAGAAGTGAGTGCTGTTGTGAACACGCTAATGAACATTCGGGTTTCATTAAATGTGGAGAATACCTTGACTAGCTGAGGAACTAGTAGCTTCTCAAAAGGACTCGGCTTCATGAAGTTAGTTTATATCAGTGTTTCCCAAACTTTTCTAATCGCGGATCCCTTTTGGCTTCGAAAAGAACCACGGATCCTTACATCCTTGCTCACATGAATATACTGTCCGGATGATAGGTATCCAAATTTATAAATGTACATCTCAGAACTGATTGTATATAGCTAAGAATACACACCAGTAGCATACGTAACAACGCACTGCATGATTTGACCTTAACTAAACCACTGCCGCTCGCTTCGTGCGTACAGGGTGTTTCTTAAACAGATATTCTAACGGTCATACGAAATAAACACACCGCCATTTAAAGAAGTTCCGGGATTATTTTTAACAAAATATTATTCCTTCAATTTAAAAAACTGATAAAGTTCAAAGTAGCCATTACAGGAATGTATCCACAGATCCCCTGGGAACTGGTCGCGGATCCGTTGGGATCCACGGAGCACACTTTGGGAACCACTGGTTTATGGAATTAGCCCTTTAAAGACGAAGCGTATCTGTTTTATATAAGGACTCAGAGCGTACCGCGCTGTAAACACTCTCCACTTCGGTTATAAAAACCAGTCTCTTAATGTTTTGTAAGGCAAAAGTTGCTGTTTGTTCTGAGATCCGTACAAAACACATAAACGCAATGTGGGCACCACGTAGAATTTTTTAATGTTACACCTGGCCGTATGTAAAGTTACCGCTAGGCTTTGAAAGGATAATGCACTTACCTGTTGCATACAAGCACTGCAGTCAAACCTCCTGCTAAAGCCAAACCAACAGCACCCTTCAATAAGAATGACATTTCTGTTGCAGTCTTGCCTAAGAAATAAACCTGATTAACACTGAAGGCAAAAAGCACTTCCAAAGGGCACTCTAATCATCCTGTTATTTTCTCGGCAGTAAGGAGGACTGACAATCAGAAGTGAGCATATCAACTCGTTACAACACTGATACTATTCACGTCGTACTGTTAACTTCTGTCTCGCTGTGATGCTGATACTGATGTCGTAACACACAGCCAACTGAATCTTCTACTTCAACACGTCGCAGAACCGGGGTTGTTAACGTCCAAGGCCAGACTGAACAAATATATGTGCTCTAATGAACACATGTCAGTGTTTTAGAACTCCATGATGCTGTAGCAATTCCATGAATACACACACACACACACACACACACACACACACATGTATTCGTAAAAGACCGCCCCCTGCCCTTGGTCACTAGATTTGACGTACCGACTTCGACAGCGTTTTACATTACTGCATCCAGGCGCAAGACTAACTAGCCAAACCGCTTTAACAAGACAAGGCTTCTTCGCACCAGAGTATTACAGAGATTAACGCGTTTGCAACAGAAAGTTGCAATACTGAGCCCATTAGCATTGCCAAGAACGTATATCTGCTAGCATTTAACAACTCAAGAACGCCTTACGTGTTAGCACAGGGGTGCACAAAGTCTGGGCGTTTGGTCTCCCGATTGACTAATTTTTGTACGGTAGCGCGTAATATTTTCAGCACAATTATTGCAGTTTTTCTCTTACACACAAAAATGTGTATCAGTGCACATGCACCGAGCAGAAAGCACCGGATAAGAGTCAGTTTCACAGGTCAGTGCATAAATGTGGGCCCTCAGTATGGAACTTGCTCCATGTTGCCCTTCAGACGCCTAGAATTTGGAAATGGCTCCTAGACTTCTGGAAAACTTGTGGACAGCTGTGTTAGCAGGCAATAACTTTAAAACGTCTGCGCAAATTTTAATGAAATTTTGATACTGCGTATTTATACTAACACTTATTGAAACGTTACAATTTTTATTAAAATCGGACAAAAATAACTGGCAACGTACATGGGGGCTATACATATTAATTTGCGAATCGTGAGCACAGCTCAGTAAATAACTATCACTGGAGGAAAAAAGTTTCGAGCGAAAGCAGTAGAGAAAAATGAAGCAAACGTTTTCAACTAAACACAGTTTTACTTACTAAGTCTTAGCGGTTTTACAGCTATTTGTACCAAACGGGCCGAGAGCATCGGAATTGGTACGTACACGCGAACCTTCAATTTGCACAATCAGCTTAACTTTCCGCCCACATCAATATGTATAAAACGTACACATATTACGTCACAAAACTTGGTCTCTCACACTGAGGGAGGAACAAAGACTGAGGGTGTTCGAGAATAGGGTGCTGAGGAGGATATTTGGGCCTAAGAGGGACGAGGCAACAGGGGAGTGGAGAAGACTACATAACGAGGAACTTAATGACCTGTACTCATCACCAAATATTATTCGGGTAATTAAATCGAGAAGAATGAAAAGGTAAAGGCATGTAGCACGTGTGGGGGGAAAAGAGAGGTGCATACAGGATTTTGGTGGGGAGACCTGAGGGAAGGCGACCACTTGGGAGACCTACGCGTAGATGGGAGGATAATATTAAAACGAATCTTCAAGACGTGGGATAGGGACATGGACTGAACTGAGCTGGCTCAGGATAGGGACAGGTGGCGGGCTCTTGTGAATGCTGTAATGAACCTCCGGGTTCCATAAAATGGGGGGAATTTTTTGACTAGCTGAGAAACTGTTAGCTTCTCAAGAAGGCCTCTGCTCCATGGAGTTAGTTACGTCACAAGTTTCGATAACGCTCCGTCATAAGCAGACGTCTGTCAAACACACAAAACATGGATATCAGTTACTACAAAAAATTGATTACATTCTGTTCGCAGTTTGTGGATCCAGTAACTCCTTACGCAATGAATACAGACTTAAGTGTATGAGTGGCAATTGAAATAATTTGAAGACTTCATCACAAAGCACGTGAGGCCTGTTACAGCTGAAGGTGACGTATCCTGCAGGTCCGCCAAAACTTCGCAGATACCGTCTTTGTGCAGCAGTCAGTGCGCGTCGGGGAATCAGAAAAATGTGAGCACACAGTCCTACAGTGATTTTATTTTCATCATTGTTGTTGTTTGTGGTGTTGTTGTTGGGAAGGTTCACTTATTTGTGTTTGTGTTTGCCTGCGGATTACTTAACTTGTTTAAATTAACGTTCACCTCCCAACAATTTATTTTTAGGGATTTCTAACTCTAAAACGAAAAACAAATAGCAGATACACCACATGACGTGAAATGCCCCCTGAGTTCTATTCTTAACAGCAAACATCCCTTCCCAAGGTAAGTCCAGAGTATTCTGACTTAGGTATAGGCTTTTAGTGGGGGGGGGGGGGGGGTTCCCTAACGGAAATAATCAGCAACTTAAAATAGGCCACGATCACTTCCTTTAATATAATTTCGAAATATTCGCTTCCGCCTTACAGGTCAGTGATACAAAACTGTTTGCAGTTGAAAAAGGTTCGTTAAATTTACTGTCAAACGGTCATATGATTGGTTAATGATGAACCGGAAAGGATTTGGAAGGAAACGGTCCTGGCTGAACCGAGGTAATATCTCGGCATTAGTCTGGTGGCGCTGAAGAAAACAACGCAAAAACCTCAGTGACGACAGTCTGTGTCCCGGTCTGGATTTGAACCAGGTACTGCTCGCATACAACTCACGTATCATTGCGTAATCCAAGCAACATGAAAAAGACGACACATTTAAAATGAAAGAAATACAAATACAGCGGACGCTGACTTGTGTCTGTCATTACGGGTTGACATTCGTAAGGACTGCTGCCCGGATACGACAGCAAACACACACAGACCTTAGCGCCTTAAGACAGGTCACATTCCATTTCACACATTCTTCAGACTTGAAATCGATTAGCGCCCACAGCTGGGTGATACCATGCCAAATCGATTAGAACCCACGTATGGGCGATTCCACATCAAATCAAACAAAACAGGGAAATGATATCTTCGCCCTTACTGGGACGTTACGCAGCGTAGGTCGGCAGTTAGTTCCCGACGTTTAAGGACAACCTATCGCTCCAAACCTGAAGGGTCTTGGACTGCATGATCCTTGAAGATGAGGCCTATAGGTTGTCCCGAAACGTCGGTAGCTAACTATCAACCTACGCTGCGTAAAATCCCAGAACAGCTAAGATTCACTTACGCTGCGGCGGAAGCGTGAAATCACGCAAAACAAGGAAAACTTAGCTTTCATTTTATATTATTTACCTTATGTACTCATTGAGCACCTGGAAAGTGGCGGTCGTGAAGTTTCAACCCTCTAGGACAGCCATGCACAAAGTTTACAAAAATACACGGGCCACATGAGGGAAGCTCCATACTGAGAACCCACAAATAATAGGCGCCACCGTACAAAATTTCGTCACGGCAACCTTCCGCCCGGAATTTGTGCATCCCTGCTTTTGTTCGATTAGTTTTCGAGACATTGAACCTCAAAGTTTCCATAATTCTGTCAAATTCGACCCCCCGTGCCACTATTTCAAACACAATATCTCTGGAACGGTTTAAGGTAGAAAGCCAAACGACAGCTCGTCTTAAAGCTGACACGAATCGCTTTGTGTCAGTAAGCACCACATTTTATTTTGCTGATACAAAATGCAGACATCTGCGACTGTACGTTGACCCTGATTTTCAAAACGTTTCCTACCTTCGGATGAGGCGAAAATTGTCACGATTTCTCCCGTTTCTTTTCTTACAGAATGTGGTTACATCTGTCTGTCTGTCTGTCCGCATAGAACAACTCGGTTCCTACTGGATGGATTTCCATAAAATTTTTTATATTTAAGCACTTTTCGAAAAAGTGTCAAGAAAATTCAAGTTTCATTAAAATCCGACAAGAATAACGACATGAAGACCTATGTACACTTACGATTATATCTCGCTGAATGCTTCTTAGAATAAGAAATGTTTCCGAAAAAATTTGTATAGAAAATCAAAACACACACTTTATGTTCAGTAATTTTTCCTGTTGCAAAAACTGCATAGATACACCGGTCAGGGATGACAACTAAACCTGGAAACATCCCAAGTATAAAAACACGATTCGTAAATTTCTTCAAGCACTCCAAAAATATACTGTAATAAATAAGTTAACGTCATGCCGTACAAGTGCATGTTGCTGTCACCTATTCGCATACTGAGGTCTTCGTGATTATTTTCGTTGTATCAAGAACTACGGGTGAAAAGGGAGGAGAAAAAATAAACAAATTAAAGTAGTAAATAAATAAATAAATAAATAAATAAATAAATAAATAAATAAATAAGTACACATAAGAATATAAAGGCACCGTTCTTAGGACTGAGTTCTGCGGCTCCATTTCCCCAGATTCTACGGCTGCAAAGTTGAGTACCGAACTGTAAGACTGAGTCAGTCCCATCCCCAAACAATTACTTTTTTATATCAATTTAGATTTCTGCCATTTCCCATCTAACACTACCGAATGCTGGGTCAGTCTTGCACAGCGCGCCTTGACACCCTAGTCCGTCACCCCTGACACAACCACCAGGATTAAAGAATAACAAAACGATAATATTTTACCCGTTGTTTTGTATGGGCGTAAAATTTGGTTTCCTACCCATGCAGAAGGAGAACACACACTGATGGATGTCAGAACAGAGTTCTAAGGACAGCATCTGGTCCTTACTAAGGCAAAAGGTTACACACGGATTTAGGAAATTGTACACAGAATATTTCATAATTTGAAACTTATACCAAATTACTCGATCATGTTAACCATTTGAAGATGGAAATGGATATACATTTTACTTAAATATTCAGTGCGTGCCTCACAGAGAACACAGTGTGCTACCATTAGAAAAACCACTCGGTTAATGCTGTACGGGGAAACGACGGTCGTCTGTTCTGTCAATCATACAGGAACACATGAATACCCTGTGTGGAAAATTTCAGATTCTTTTGCGTTAAACCTCGCAGTACGTAAAATAACCATTAGCCATTAAAGAGGACAAGATAGGCGTGGCGTGTAGCACGCGTGGGGGACGGTGAAATATGCACAGAAAATTTCAGTTACTTGTCCTGAAGTGAAAAAACCACTAAGGAGACCTGGACATAGATGGAAGGAACGTAGGTCTTGGGGGATTAAAAAATGGGGAGGATGGAGAAGGACTGGTTCAGGACAGAGTACAATTGGGGTGACGAAGCATGGATTTCCTTGAGTAGTCGAGGGACAAGTAACTCCATAATGACCTCAGGTGCTATGATACAATTTATCTCTGAAGTCGGTATTAAAGCGACCTGCCTTACCTGTAGTATAAATGAAGAACTGTAAAGACTACTGTCAGCGTACACGTCACGGCCGGATACACCAACAAGCTCATTCTTGTCTCAAGCTTCCACTTCAAAGTGAACTACAAGGACGAAGAAATTACTTGCGAATGTATTACATAACGCCAGGTCCACTTAGTAGAAAAAGACAGACTGCCTGGGCAGTCGCTGCTGCCTGCACTTTCAACATGGACGTAGGAGATAAAAGAGTGTATTGACGCAAACTTCGCGCAAAACGCTGTCTAAAAGAAGAAAAAAAAGATTTTAACAAGAATGGAAAGTAGTAACCTCCGTGACGCAGTAGACAGACTTTACCAAGGCATTTTTTACTTCTAACGTCTCATATGGTTTCGCGGTAAAGATAATTTAATTTGCGACCACAAGTACAGTAACACCTTCCCTGCGCCGATTTTCACGAAAATATCAGATATTCAAAAAAACATTTTGTGCACATATTTGTAAGGAATTTCCACCTAAATCGGACAATATGCGCAGTAAATACGGACAGAAGTTCATTTACGGCCCTGAAGTAAAGTACGGTTTGCACAGCGCCGATTTTCACGAAAATATCAGATATTCAAAAAACATTTTGTGCACATATTTATAAGGAATTTTCCACCTAAATCGGACAATATGCGCAGTAAATACGGACAGAAGTTCATTTACGGCCCTAAAGTAAAGTACGGTTTGCACAGCGCTGATTTTCATGAAAATATCAGATATTCAAAAAACATTTTGTGCACACATTTGTAACGAATTTTCCACCTAAATCGGACAGTAAGTGCAATAAATAGGGCAGAAGTTCATTTAGGGCCCTAAAGTAAAGTACGGTTTGTACTGCGCCGATTTTCACGAAAATATCAGATATGCAAAAAACATTTTGTGCACATATTTGTAAGGAATTTTCCACCTAAATCGGACAATAAGTGCAGTAAATACGGGCAGAAGTTCATTCACGGCCCTAAAATAAAGTACGGTTTGCACTGCGCCGATTTTCACGAAATTCGCCATCAATAAGCATATGTGAACACCTCCTATAACGAACATTTCCCAGCTTGGAGGGAAAATGTAGAAATTACGAGCAAAACTTCATTTACGCCCTTACGTAAACTACGGGTTTCACTGCATCAATTTTCACGTAATTCAAACCTGCTCAACAACATTATGTGAAAATATCCTGTACCGAATTTAATCTAAATCGGTCATGAAATGCGCAAGGTAGGGGTAGAAACTTATTTACGCCCTCAAGCAAGCATAAACTTGTCACCGAGCCGCTTTTCACGAAACTCATGCTTCCACGACGTCTTCTACAGAACTTTCATACCGAATTTCAAGCAAACCCGACGGTACAAGGTCACAAACACAAGGACGGACGGACGGACGTGATTTCCACATAAGACGTTCATTTACATCTCTAAAGGACACCTAAAAACTGAAAGACATTCCTCACAAGTGCGATGCCAAAAGGTTACTACATTCCTGGCCAGACTGTACGGCGGAAGAGAACCACGTAGCAGTAGCACGAACTAGGATTGGAATCCGGTAATTACTCCATACATTTTTAACATCACGACCCTACGTCCTTTAGAGAACATACAGTAATTATTAATTACTGGCTCGACAGGGAGTAAAGCTGCATCTTCAAATAGACGTCAGCGTCTACCGCAGAATCTATATACGGCACACAAACAGACAAACTTGCGTGTCAGAGTACACAAAACCTTTACAAGTGTATCGGACATACAATAAATAGAAGGAAGGCTAACTGGATTGGTCATATCTTGCGTAGGAACTGTATTCCAAGGCACGTTATTGAAAGAAAGATAGAGGGAAAGATAGACGTGGCGGGAATACGACGAAGAAGACGTAACCAGCTACCAGATGACCTTAAGGAAAAGAGAGAAGACTGGATATTTAAAGAGGAAGCACTAGATCGCACTGTGTGGAGAACTGGCTTTGGATGAGGCTGTGGACCTGTCGTACGACTGACTGCGGAAGAAATGGATGAATACAACAAACCAACCAGCTAACTAACTCCATGAAACAGAGCCTTTCTTGAGAAACTGGCAGTTTCCCAGGTAGTCAGGAAATTCCACGCCTTTTATGGAACCCGAAACGGGTTCCTTTTATGGAACCCTTTTCGGGTTCCATAAAAGGCTCTTACGAAACGTCGGGAACCAGATATCCAGTGACGCAGCGTCACATTTGATATCTCAAAATCCAGACTGTTGTCTTCTACGATGTAACACCGTGCTGTCATGTAAGTGGGTACCGACGTTTCGTAGAAACCTGCTACCTTCATCTTCTAGGACGATGTGAGTAGGACTAAAATGTGGATGGTTTATATACGAAAAGTGGAACGGGTAGTGTCATTCATGAAATCATAACTAATCTACGTCGCATCGGTACTCACTTTTCGCTGAAGATGGAGGCAGCACCACGTTCTTTCGAAACGTTAGTATTCATCCAAACTACACGGCGTCATAACCGACGCGACTACAATTTGTACACTCACCGCCATTAGACCCTCAGAACCCATGTTTATAACCCCATCACTCAGTCCCACATAATGCAGAGGTACTGGAACTGACCTAGGATGGCCCTGAGGTGCCCCTCCAGGGTCTGCAGCACGGTGGACTTCACCTCCTTGACGCTCTTTCCCAGGAACTGTTCGGAAGCCGTCTGCAGCAGCTCGTCGGCCTTCATGATCTTGCACTGGGCCACACCAGTTACCGTCAGAGGAACGCCATGGGCAGTCTCAACGCTCTCACACATCGGGTTCAAGGTCATCACTTCGAGCGACAATCTCTGAACGTCCGTGACAAACCACCACGCCCATGACCATCCTCCTACTATTGTGTTCTTCTTCGTGGATCCGCAACATCCACCTGCAACAAATGGGTCAAAGTTTGTCTTCAGCGTCTGCTTCAGGAGTCTCACAAATACTTAAAACCCGGGCTGTGGAGTCGGTACACAAAAGCTCCGACTCCGACTCCTCGATTTTTAAAACTTCCGACTCCGACTCCACGAAAGTTCAATATGTATTAATAACGGTAAACCTATAAGACATTTCATCACCACCACGTGAATCATCAGGCTACTTTTTAGACTTGTAACCTATATTTAAGTATAAGTCTAATGGTTACTGTAGCTATCAGCACTCTGGAGTTGGAGTATCTAGTTAAGATTTTAGACTGAGGTCGGAGTTGGAGTCGGTACATTTTTACCGACCCCGACTCCACCTAAAATTCCTTCCGACTCCGACTCCACAGCCCTGCTTAAAACTACAGACACTCCCCGACTAACGCAATTTCAGACTAAAAAATGAAATGTTTTGGAAAAGCGCACCGAATTTTTCTTTGCGGGAAAGATAGTGAAATGGGAAGAAGGTAGAGGAAGAATACTGCTGGGCGATAACACAGGTGGCGGGACGGTCATGCTGCGGCTGACCAAACTCGAGTGTGTTGGTGTTTGAATTTCAACTTGACTCCCCTGAATATACACATAAAGTTCACCACATGTGTACTCAATTCGGACTTGTGTCGCACCTTCCAGCACGTAATTACTGCGTATGTTCGGAAGTGTTTCTAGTGCACTACACATGCAAGAAGACACATATGTTCGAGAATAGGGTGCTGAGGAGGATATTTGGGCCTAAGAGGGACAAGGCGACAGGGGAGTCGAGAAGACTACATAATGAGGAACTTAACGACCCGTACACGTCACCAAATATTATTCGGGTAATCAAATCGAGAATGAGATGGGCAGGGCATGTAGCACGTATGGGGAAGCGAGAGGTGCATACAGGATTTTGGTGGGGAGACCTGAGGCAAGGTGACCACTTGGAAGACCCAGGCGTAGATGGCAGCATAATATTAAAATGGATCTTCAAGACTTGGGATGGGGGCATGGACTGGATTGAGCTGGCTTAGGATAGGGACAGGTAGCGGAGTCTTGTGAATGCGGTAATGAACCTCCGGGTTCCATAAAATGCGGGCAATTTCTTGACTAGCTGAGAAACTGTTAGCTTCTCAAGAAGGCCTCTGCTCCATGGAGTTATTTAGTTAGTTAGTTAATTAGTTAGAAGACATATTTTTATTTAACTTAACCGAAAGGCAGGGTATTTTTATTAAATACACAACATGCAGCTGTAAGTTTATTCTATGCTTTTTGTGTATTCAGCAGTTTAATTTTTCCAGCATTTCTTAGCACCTCCCAACCACTCACCCCCTAATATTGTGCCACTCTATAGACTCGGCTGTCCCTAGTAACCATGGAACCATTTTACAATCAGCGCAAAAATTTTATGAACAGTCTCCACATCCTCTGAGACAACCCTGTATTATCTAAATTCTAAATTCTAGAAACACTTTCAATTCATGTAACTGAAATGCAGCTGAACTCGGCTATAACGTCACGAAATGGACTGTACATTTTGTGTCGTTATAAACGAGTGTTGTTGTAACCGAAATGTTATGGTTAAGGGTGAGGAACTGATTAGTACCAGACAATATCTGACGCTATATACGAAGTGTAGTATCAATCGATGTCGTTATAACCGGGTTCGACAGTAATAAAAGATTAAGGTCAAGGTTTCGCTTGAACTTTCTATTTACAACATACTCTCAAAACCTGATGGACACACAAGAATAATAATTCGAAACACTTAAATGCATATAAATAACTCGTTTATCTGGGAAGAGAAGCGAATACAGTTACTTAAGAATAGGACGAGAGGCAAAAACATTGACTACTCCAATATAAACTTTCTCACCTCTGGCTCCAAGTACGGTTCTTAACCACATGTAAACGGGCACGGAAGGTAAAAACGACGCGTCAAAACGAGGCCACGTTACAGCGCGCTCATTTCAAAGCTGGGCTGAGTTGGTCTCCGAAAAGCTCGAATTCCAATGAATTGGGGACACCCTCGCGTGCAGGCAGACCTGATGCAACGAGAGTCTGTCCCGCATAGCACGGCAATCACACTGACAAGGTTAAGAAAGGGTGGAGCTATACCTCCACTTTCCCATACACCTACACGGCGTGAGCAGGTTTATCGTCAACTTTACTTCTGACCCGTTACAGAACAATTAGCATAGTCACACCCTCTAATTCAACTCTTTACAGTTCGAAATTACCTCAATAAGAGACGAAAGTTTGGTTCCTACCTCACAGAAAACACACCATATATCTAATTTGAAGTTAATTTGGCTAATAACGTTCAAGGAAACTTTCGTTTATTCTGATAAAAAATTCAAACTGAAAGAAAAAATCCTCTCAGAGGGCGAAATGTTGAGTTGTTTAGCGTTAATCCAGGTGATACATATGACTACTACCCTTCATTAGAGGGTCAACATTAGAAACTCCGCATTTTGACCCCACAGAATGTAGTAAGATGTGTCGTGTGTTTCGTTGAATAAACAACGATTAATTCCTGAAAAGAGCATTTACTGATTTTTGTAATGGAGGTGCATTTTGTATGCTAGTTAGATAAATTTATAGTTCGAAAGACAGAGATAATAAAAAATGGCGCTTCTATAACAAACTTCTTCTGTTTTAAGAATTATGACGCAATAAGGTCCCTTTTTGAAATCCTAAAAGCGACCTTCGTGTGCGTCTGTTATGATACCTGCATTAACCTTTTAAAGCCTAGCGGTAATTTTATATACCACCAGGTTTAACATTAAAAAATTCTACGTGGTGCCCACATTGCGTTTATGTGTTTTGTACGGATCTCAGAACAAACAGGAACTTTTGCCTTATAAAACATTAAGAGACTGGTTTTTATAACCGAAGTGGAGAGTGTTTACAGCGCGGTACGCACTGAGTCCTTACATAAAACAGACACGTTTCGTCTTTAAAGGGTTAAATTGCGGATATACTATTAGAAACACTAATAAGGTCACAGGATAAAACATACTGCGTACTGCATACTCTGGTCTACCGGAAGAAGGAAACTTTATTACAGAGGTAGAAGGGCAAAAGATGGGGCACGCATGGAGACTGATACATACCTGTTCACGATTGTTTATGCTATTCCTAGCGTGTATATTCTTATAATTAACACATTAACCAACTTATGCACTTAACAAAATACATTCAGAAGTATATTACTCCTACAAAACTCCTACATGTTTCGGCACCAAGGTGCCATCATCAGGCAGCTGCTCTGGACAAAGACGTATAAGGCCATCATGCTTAACTAGGTATTTTGTCGCCTTCATTAAAATAATTAAAATGTTAAACGTCTACGAGTATATTACAAGAAGGGTGGTGGTTTTTCGCTGAATTCTAGCGTTTTTTCCGACTTCACTCACCCTGTTACACCGCGCCCTCATCTAAAATCCGGTAATTCGGCAGTCAGTGCCTAAGATACTGGGCACTGTATAGAATAAATCATGTTAGCTGTGATACATCGTCATGAAAAAATCGATTACACTTAGCACTTTATCCCTCGGAATGGACAGGATTTGACGTTCGTTCTACGTTTCTATGTTACGCGGCTAACCACACAAGCAACAGCTGTAACGAAGTACCGTTAGCTGCCTCCCGTTACTCCGACAACGTGCGGGTTCTCAGGTACACCCGAGAGAGTGAACTCGAGTTACGTCTCGACAGTGAACTTGGACACGTGAAGCTGGACAGTATACCACCGTCATTCATAAAAACCAGTTCATGGCCATGTATAAGTTACCGTGAACCAAGCAACGCTGCTCAGTTACCGTGAAGGTTCATCAACAGAATTATCAGCGACAAGTTATTGTAGTGCAGTGACTTATTGACGCCAAAAAATACTACAGAAATCGTCGGTTGAGGAACAAGTAAGTGTGTGATTATTTAACCCTTTAAAGACGAAGCGTATCTGTTTTATATAAGGACTCAGTGCGTACCGCGCTGTAAACACTCTCCACTTCGGTTATAAAAACCAGTCTCTTAATGTTTTATAAGGCAAAAGTCGCTGTTTGTTCTGAGATCCGTACAAAACACATAAACGCAGTGTGGGCACCACGTAGAATTTTTTAATGTTAAACCTGGCGGTACGTAAAGTTACCGCTAGGCTTTAAAAGGTTACAAGAAGAAGTACAGGGATCAGTGTTTGTTAGTAACAAGATAATAAGTGTGGTGTTTGGACGTAGGGGGAAAGAGGGACATAAAAGAACAAAACAAAACGCAAAATACTAATCTATTACAGGCTTGCAAATATACAGTCATAAATTTGGCGTTATAAGTATGTAATAAAAACAGTAACGATATTCCATACTTTCGAATAAACATGAAAAGAAACCAAGCGACTCCAGCAATACGCTGAATTCGAACTGACAATACATTCCTTTTTGCCCGATATCACATCGATTTATCGATACTAACCAACATCCCTACATATCGTATAGACCCTAACGTGTAGTGTTTACAGTCTTCGATCATTTCAAGTGATCTACTAAGTTACACATATAATACAAAAAAAAGTATGCAGATACATAATCTGGAAGGGCTTTTTAACGACGGTTAATTAGCTGCCTAGACTATTTAACATTATCCCTGCTCAGTGCAGTAAATTAATTCACAATTTTTGTTGTGTAGTTGTTGGAATAAATATTTTTCCTAGACTATGTATCGTTCAATGACAGAGTGACGTGTGGATGGCGACTGGGAGATAATGCTACTGGAAGTGGTCGCAACCTTCTTTCTTTTCAGATACCATCACAGAAATTGTGTGCAGGGACTCAGGGCAACTAGGAAATAGCTCGGTCACTCGTGGCAAATAAAAAGGTAAAGGTACACATGTCCTTGTCCACACAATGAAGACATATAGGGAAGCAGAGGTATAGCTCCAAGCATTCTTAACGTCAGCACTAGATGGAGGTGGTTACCTTCACACTTAGGCCGTTTTACCCACGGGAAATAACCCCGGTACCCAGTGAATAGAAGGCTGGGTGAGCCCCAGAACCGGTCTGGATGGTCTGGTAACAAGAAATAGCTGTTGCCACTGTCTGGAGTCGAACCCCTGGACCGTCCGGTCCGTAGCCTAGCCGCTATACCGACTGAGCTATCCCGGCTCCTTTCTGCTGACAGCAAAGTTCAGTTCAGAAGGACACGCTAATCCGGCATTCACTTCTAAAGAAGGTGGAAGAAAATGAAAAGTCATGATGTCCAGTAATTCGGCAGTTTCGAACCAGGTACTCCCTACATGCAAGTCCACGACGTTAACGCTGCATTACCCTGCCCGGTTCCCTCAGAACGTATACGATTTTAGGAGCACCGAGATTCTTGAGAAGTTAAACAGTCGCTCCACTGCTGAAGACAGTCCACCTGTTATTACTGCCCTCGCAACAGCCAGTCATCGGTCCCTGCCCCCATCCTCACATGCTTGTTAATGACATCTTTTCATATACACCTACATGTACGGCCGGATGTCCAACTACCACTCTGTATCAATAACAGTATTTCAGTCAACACAACACTTTATTAGGACACGTTACACAGAGACCAATTTTCATCGCTGGACGGCTCGCTGCAGAGCACACGGCATCGCTCCTGCCATCCTCTCTGCAGCGGTCATTGCAACTGTGAAAAATATACTCTCTGTAACAGACACGGCGTATTCTGTGTAACGCGTACATCAGACACATTACACAGTGCAAAGAGCTGTGTCCTTGACAGCCATATTACATAGTTCAAACACAGTGTCCTTAACAGACATATTACACGGTGCAAACATACTGTGTCCTTAACAGACATATTACACAGTGCAAACATACTGTGTCCTTAACAGGCATATTACACAGTGCAAACATACTGTGTCCTTAACAGCCATATTACACAGTGCAAACATACTGTGTCATTAACAGACATATTACACAATGCAAACAGTGTCCTTAACAGACATATCACGGAGTGCAAACCGTGTCCTTAACAGACATATTACACAGCGCAAACAGTGTCCTTAACAGACATATTACACAGTGCAAACACAGTGTCCTTAACAGACATATTACACAGTGCAAACATAGTGTGTCCTTAACAGCCATATTACACAGTGCAAAGTGTCCTTAACAGACATATTACACAGTGAAAAGTGTCCTTAACAGACATATTACACAGTGCAAAGTGTCCTTAACAGACATATTACACAGTGCAAACATACTGTGTCCTTAACAGCCATATTACACAGTGCAAAGTGTCCTTAACAGACATATTACACAGTGCAAAGTGTCCTTAACAGACATATTACACAGTGCAAACACTGTGCCCTAAACAGACTGCCATGAAAAGACACAGGCGGTCCCCATACGCTAATACTTGGTGCTTCTTCAAGACACACGATGTGAGCGGACTGGATTCATCTGGCTCTGGTTAACACAGTAATGAACGTTCGGGTTCCATAAAAGGTGGAAAACTTCTTTATTAGCTCGGACATAGTGACTAGGCTATGGGCTGGACAGTCCGAGGTTCGAATACCGACAAATCAAAGAAATTTTTCTGTTCTCCAAAACATCCACATTAGCTCTGGGTCCCACTCATCCTGCTATTCAATGGGCACTGCGATTCTTTCCCGGAGGTAAAGCAGCCGGAGCGTGATACTGACCACTCCCCTCCATCTAGTGACGAAATTAAGAATGAGCGGATTACCTCAGCTCCCCTACGTTCCTTCATGGCGGGGAGAGGGTCAACTTTACTTTTACTCTTAAGTCCGCAAAAAATAGTCTCCTGCAGGGATGCCTTTAAAAATTTTATTCTTAGTTTCGTTAACGATAATTCGAAATTCATAAGATCACACCTACATAATGCCGCACGATACGCTTACTAGCGAAATGAAATGATGTGAAAAGAAGCGGCCATACAGTAAGTTATGCCGCAATTTGCCACGAGGGACTCACAGAAATCAACAAAAATCTTATACTCATTCCCCAGGGTCGAGATTCTGCTTGCCGGTTACGAAACTGCGGTGTTGGTAACACTGTGTGCGTTTAATGCCTCCAGGTACCCAGTTAATATTTGGCTTCGTTGCTTCTGGTAGTTTCTAAGGACTGAAAAATCTATTGAGAAATGGCTACATAACTAAGCAAATTCCACTGGCAAAACTGCAGTAACACCCACATAACAATGCTGACGAATACAAAACTGATTGCGCACAAGGCGTGGTCTCTTTCACTAATGCTTGTTATTAAATCATCATCAGCCCTAATTGAAGCACTCGAAGTGGCGCTCATTAAGTGTTAACCTTTTAAAGCCTAGCAGTAACTTTACGTACCACCAGGTTCAACATTCAGTAATTCTCCATAGTTCTCAAATCGCGTTTATGTATTTTGTACATATCTCGGAACAAACAGCAACTTTTGCTGTAAACATCAGCAACTCATTCGTTTTTTATAACCGAGGTTGAAAGTGTTTACAGCGCGGTACGCACAGAGTCTTTATATAAAGCAGATTACGTTTCGTCTTTAAAGGGTAAATTACATCAATTATAAACTGAAGGATCCCACAAAATCCTATACGCATAATTGTCCGTAGTCCTCACCTCTTCTACCTACTCACAGCAGGTGTCGAGGTTATTTGCACTTGATCACACTCAGACACACAACACAGTCGGAAGGACTCCTCTGGACGAGGGATCGGCCCGTCGCAGAGACCTCTACTTGATAACACACAAACACTTACAAGAGACAAACATCCATGCCTCCGGTGGAATTCGAACCCACGATCCCAGCAAGCGCTCGGCCGCAGACCTACGCCTTAGACCGCGCGGCCACTGGGATCGGCCCTATACGCATACTTGTAAGTTAAAATATTATGTCCCAAGACAACGAATTTTTGGTGTGTGATACCGTACAGTTTGGTAGACACAAACGTTTATGATGAGCTTGCGGCCCTGACAATGGAAACAGCACGTTTTCCTTTCCAAGTTTTATGCTAAAGTATTTGGACGGCGCGCGTTACAAATCTACGCTCGGAGACTGACTGAAGTTCCTATGGGTTTCCCACAGAAAATAGACAAAATTAGGCCAGGCAGCCTCCTTCCATATCCTTTCCTATTCATTATTCACTAATCATCCTGCTATTCGATGCTATACAGTCTGAGCCAGTGGAAGTTTCCTCCAGTAAACAGCAACTAGACTCATTTTCGACGACAGCCAACGCAATAAACGCTGCTGGTATGCGAGGAACTCGCTGTAATCAGCGACATCCGGTGCAAGCTCTGAGAAGTCTGCTGTAAAGAAGTGTGGAACGAGAAATGAGGCCAAACACCGCATCCCCTGACACGGATACCGCGTCGTGTCGTGTCGTGTCGTGTCGTGTCGCCTGTTGTTACCGTTCTAAACTGAACTGCAGACATAGTCATTCAACACTGCTGAACCGAATGGCTGCTTTTGAAACTTCGATGCTCAGGGTTAAAATCTGTTACTTCCCCCCCCCCTCCCCAATGGCGCAACAGCCCCTAGTGGGCCAGGGCCTCCTCATTATCGATGCTTCGCGATCACACTCAGACACACACCACACTTTGTAGAACTCCTCTGGATGAGTGATCAGCCAGACGCAGAGACCTCTACCTGACAACAGACAACACTCAAAAGAGACAGACATCCATGCCACCGGCGGGATTCGAACCCACAATCCCAGCAAGCGAACGGCCGCAGACCTACGCCTTAGACCACGCGGCCACTGGGACGCCAAAATCTGTTAGTATTGATGGAAAAGGCACGAAAATAGTCTCCCGGTAGTTAATCAAGCACTAAGCCATGAAGGAATGTGGCGGAGCTGAGGTGTATCACGCCAGGGGGCACTCAACAGAGGCAGCTGTCAGCTGGCTGGTGGCATGGTACTGCTGCTTACATGCTCGGCAGAAGTCTGGATGCGCACTCGGCAATCTGAAGTGCGCATTTTGTGTTTTTATCACGCTGTCTAGACATATGTTGTGACAGGGCACGGCAGTAATCTTCAGCAACGTACCTACGCGCCAATAATGATGATGATGATGATGATGATGATGATGATGATGATAACCTCCTGCGGTACACAACTTAAACGTGGTGGCGGGGCTCGCGTGACTGAACGATAGGACAGGCTATGTGTGATAAAGTGAAACCAGTAATAATAGGAGCAACTGGAACCATTTCAAAATCCTTCAGAAAATACTTGAGCAGCGTACCGGGAAAGCACGGTATCAAGGAACTACAGAAAACAGCTATATTGGGCACAGCGCACACACTGCGGGAAGTGCTGATGTAGAAGCACAGAAGAGTTTAATATTGAGCACAGCGCTATATGCACCATTAACAGTACGCGCAGAATAGCTGCGGCACTGTGTACCCTAGAAACGTGGTTTGTTTCAGGTATATATGTGTGAATACCCTGCATAAAGGGGACGACGACGACGACGACGACGACGACGATGATGATGATAATAATAATAATAATAATAATAATAATGAGAAACTACAGACAACAGCTATATAGGGCACAGCACACACACACGGCGGAAAGTGCTAATGTAGAAGCACAAAATATTGTACTTAAACTAACGTTAAAGTGTGCAGTGATAATTGCTTCTACCGTCTGCCCGAGTAGAATACACAAAATAAAACTGTGTCAACACTGGCGTTCGTAAAGCACTTCTTGTCTCTTACAGGTTCACACTGCAAGGCCGTTTTGATAAACATGCGGCACAGAAGGCAGAAGAAAGCTGAAAAATTTGGATGAGCAGACATTCTGGAAATACTAAAACACTGCTGACGTAAGTAAACGGTTTTAAACGCCTACTCGGGTCAGGGAAAGAACGAACACAACCGATGTGGGTTTAAGTCGGCCGCATGCTAACTCGCCCTGTGTAAACTGTACACTTCCTCTCCCTCGATACAGGCAAAGCAAACCGAGAACGGAAAGAGTCTGTAGATGGAAGAAAAGCCACAATGCAAGTGACAATTAATGAGGGGTGGGGAAAAAAAAGATGAAGGGGATAGTAGCGGTTAGGTAGACAGGTAGCGAAGTACTTGAATTTATTTTTTCCCTGGCCCGACATTAGTGTCATATACTCTAATACAAACTAGAAAATTCGTGTGTGTCCCACTAATACAGTTATACAACATAAGTTGATGACACGAAGTATATCAAATGTGCGTCTGCCAGCTCACTAGATTCACCACCAAAAGTACTGAACAGGGACAGTTGGTACTCGTATCCGCACCAAAAGTGTAATTTTGTAAACTCGCACAGACGAAGTAAGGATACAGAAATGGTAAAGCCGTCTCCCTGCACGCCGTGAAGGCATATGTACGAGTGGAGGTGTATCTCCACACATTCTTAACGTCGGCGCTTAGATGGATAGGAGTGCATAAACCAGCTGAGTTAAAATCACTACCGTTAATCAGACTGGAAGTTTCCCAATAAAGACTCTCCAAAACCTTCCGCAAACAAAATTACAGGACAGCTTGCACCCATAACAAAATTCCGCCCGACAGTCGTTTGTTGCGTACTGTGATATTGGGCATCCGCTGAAGCAGTTACCGCTAGACAGCACATAGTTTTGGAGGAGCTACAGGGGTATACCAGACCAGAGACTAACTCCATGTTAGGAGACCATTCAGTTTTCTGAAACCTCCCGGTACATCCCCCCCTCTTAGGTCCAAATTTCTCCTCAGCACCGCGTTTTCGAACATTCATAGCCTGTGTGCTTCCACTTACAGGACGGACCAATTACACAGTCATACAAAACAGTAGATAAAATTAGAGTTTTATAATTTAGAGCCTTTACGTCGTTATACAATACGTATACCTTACATTCACGTTCTGATGATGAGGGTAAACTTTCGTGGTAATTTGGAACTGTACACTGGTTATACTTTTATGGAGTTCACACATTTCAATATCTGGTTAGTTTTTTCTCTTCCAGGGTGTTAGGGTGTATTGCTCCTTACAATGCTGTCAGTAAGTGCCGTTACATACAAGTTTTTTGGCTGGACTGAATCTGGTTCTAGAAAGAGGAATGAGGAAATATCTTGCAGTAGTCCAAGCATGTAGCGGTGTAAAGAGACTAAGCTCGACAACACTCACTCACCCTTTAAAGACGAAGAGTATCCGTTTCATATAGAAGGAGCTAGTCCGTACCGCGCAGTAAACACACTCCGTCTCGGTTATAAAAACCAGTCAGTTATAATCGCTGTTTGTTCTCAGATCCACACAAAACACGTAAATACACTGTGTGGGCAGAACGTGGCATTTAAAGACCCGGTCCGTACCGCGCAGTAAACACTCCGTCTCGGTTATAAAAACCAGTCAGTTAATGCTGTATAGGGAAATAATCGCTGTTTGTTCTGAGATCCACACAAAACACATAAATACACTGTGTAGGCAGAACGTGGCATTTAAAGACCCAGTCCGTACCGCGCAGTAAACACTCCGTCTCGGTTATAAAAACCAATCAGTTAATGCTGTATAGGGAAATAATCGCTGTTTGTTCTGAGATCAATACAAAACACGTAAATACACTATGTAGGCAGAACGTGGCATTTAAAGACCCAGTCCGTACCGCGCAGTAAACACACTCCGTCTCGGTTATAAAAACCAATCAGTTAAAGCTGTACAGAAAATAATCGCTCTTTTATTTCAGAGCTCAAACCAACACAGAATTGTTGAATGTTAAACCCGCTGGTACAAAAAGTAACTACTGGGCTTTAAAGGATTAAAATTAATTAGAATTGAATTTTCCTTCCCTCGCTTCGTGCCGACTGACAACGCAAAATGTCGCTTCATAATTGCACTGTCTTGAAAATACACTTTATCAGTTTCATGTGCTGCATAGTTTATATGACGCGCTACGGATGGCACCATAATTAAAAAATATAAGATGCCACTTCCTATCACGTAGCATTACGTTAATAAATGGGTAGACAGCGTAAGTCCACATTCCCTGTTCAAAGTTATGGTAAGATAAAAGTAACAATTTTTTAATATTTTTGTCACACGTGAGAGGAAGTGGCAGGTTCTCATAAAGTTCACCTTCAAATGTCAATGTGATAATTTATATCGTTTTCTGATCCACGAACACAGCCTAACCCCATGTTGTGCTGATACACTTTCCACGCAAATGCTGAACGTACACTTTGACAGTAGCCCCATTGGCCGTCCACGACTCAGAATGGTTATCATGAAAAATGTTTTACGTGTACAAAGTCTTATATATATATATATTTATATATATTTATTTATTTATGGCCAGAATAACGGAAAATGTGGTTATTACACCGCGTAGTTTGGCGGGTAATTGCTAACCTTTCGGCACAACCTACCGCCTTTAACTTCATCTTTAGATTTACCTTCCCGTGATCGCCACCCAGTCTACACGCTGTCATAATGCACAAGGCCGCGCTATACGACGTGGTTCTTTAAATTCCTCAATTTCCGCAATTAAGTTGTGTTTCAACACAACTTCAAACGCGCACGTTCACTTGTAAATTCTCCCAAATTAATCCTACAAAATCACTTTTCCTAATCAGGGCCAAATACCCTATGCAGCTGGAAAATAAAAGCTCCAACTATACAGAAACATAATTTTGCCTGTTGTTTTACATGGCTGTGAAACTTTGTCACATTGAGAAAACAACATAGCCTTAGGTTGTTTGAGAACAGGGTGCTGAGAGACATATTTGGGCCTCAAAGGGACGATGTGACAGGGGAATGGAGAAGACTACATAACGAGGAGCTTTATGATCTTCACTCCTCACCAAATATTATCCACGTCATCGAATCAAGAATCAGATGGGCGGGGCATCTGGCACGTATGAAAGACAGGAGTGGTGCGTACACGATTTTGGTGCGGAAACATAGGGGAAAGCGATCACTTTGAAGACCCAGACGTGGAAGGGAGGATAATATTAATATGTATCTCCAAGAAATAGGATGGCGGACGTGGACTGGATTGATGTGGCTCAGGACAGGGACAGGTGGAGGGCAGTTGTAAACACGGTAATGAACCTTCGGGCTAGTTTGTTAGTTAATTAGTTAGTTAGATAGAGCTTGTAAACGCCGTTAAATACGCCGAGGAGGACAGGACTCTGCGCCTAGATACAAAATTAAATTACAGACGAACTCGGTTATAACGTCATGAAGCGGACTGAATATTTTGTGTCGTTATAAACGAGTGTTGTTATAACTGAGGAGTGGGCCTATAATGTCATGGCTAAGAGTGCGGAATTAATTTGTACTATAGAATATCTGACGCTACAGACGACATGTCGTATAAACCGATGTCGTTATAACCGGGTTCGATTGTACTAATTAATTATGGAAGGCAAGTCCTCCATATTACACACGTGTTACGGGCCTTGCAGTAAAACTCTGTCACCACGTGACGAAACCATGCCGCAGATCCGCCTTAAGCTACACGTGTGCGTGTAACTCGTAGTAGTAGGTCACGAAAAATTCACACGATGGCTGCCTTGCGTGTGAACAGTCAGGTAGGCAACAGAGTTCAGATAAGGCGGCACGTACCCAGCTTCTGTAGCAGGCTGACCTAGGCACACACACATGCAGTACGCATGACAGGGTTTGTCAACAATTTCTCTGGACATTACTGCATTTCAGGAAATCATTATTATTTACAAAAAGAGCCCTTATCTCCAAAAGTACCGCATAAACTTCGATGACAGTACTATAATTTACACAACCCTATCGGGCGCGTTCAATGCATCACATACCTGTTCCAAAAGATCACAAATTCACATACAGCTGTGGCTCACACAAAATCGGTACATAATGCAAAACACTGACCTCGTTAACCGTTTAAAGACGAAGCGTATCTGTTTTATACAAGGACTCAGTGCGTACCGCGCTGTAAACACTTTCCACTTCGGTTATAAAAACCAGTCTCTTAGTGTTTTATAAGGCAAAAGTCGCTGTTTGTTCTGAGATCCGTACAAAACACATAAACGCAATGTGGGCACCACGTAGAATTTTTTAATGTTAAACCTGGTGGTACGTAAAGTTTGTGCTAGGCTTTAAAAGGTTAACGATTCACAGTTACATCACCAAGCATATGTAACGTGTGCAGAGGGAAGAGTCACCTCATTTACTTACGTTCCTTCCAACATCTAACCACCAGAGATTCGGTCTCACAACTTCAATGTGAACACACTCCATATTCCGTATGGCATTAGTATAAAAGGGGAAAAAACGAAGGTAAAATTCTGCACCAATCACTATTCAGTATCATTTTTATGCAGCGTCGCTAAATAACATAAAAAACTAAGAAACCGCACAGGACCTGTTCTGGGATAGCACCCGAACTACCGAAACGAGAAGCGTGTGTGACAGCCTACGGCGCGGTACGAACGGTCTAATCTCAGCACACAATGATCATAAAAGCCATTCAGGTTTGTGAGTTGAGAACACGTAGCCCTGTTTCGGCGGTTCTCCAACTTTTATGTGTGTGACCCCAAAGTACGTGACCCTACCATGGAAACGGTAACAGTCAGTGGTTTGGTTGCGTAGTCCTTCCCTCTTTTCTACCTACTTGTTCACAGCAGGTGTAGAGGGTTTTTGATTTTTCACTTGATCACACTCAGACACACACATACACACACACCACAGTCGGTAGGACTCCTTTGGACGAGGGATCGGCCCGTCGCAGAGACCTCTACTTGACAACACAAACACTGCACAAGACAAACATCCATTCCCCCGGTTGGGATTCGAACCTACGAACCCAGCAAGCGCTCGGCCGCAGACCTATGCCTTAGACCGCGCGGCCACTGGGATCGGCACAGCCAGTGGTATTTACTATAAATGAACTAATACTAATGCCTTATCTTGAACCCTACATAACATTGCCACTTATTAAAAAATCAAATTGTTAACCTTTTAAAGCCTAGCGGTAACTTTACGTACCGCAAGGTTTAACATTAAAAAATTCTACGTGGTGCCGACATTGCGTTTATGTGTTTTGTACGGATCTCAGAACACACAGCAACTTTTGCCATATAAAACATTAAGAGATTGGTATTTATAACCGAAGTGGAGAGTGTTTACAGAGCGGTACGGACTGAGTCCTTATATAAAACAGATCCGCTTCGTCTTTAAAGGGTTAATGCTAGTTGTCAAATCCAATATTCTTTTGGAACAATATTAAACACACAAAGCATGCAAGAACTAAATCTTTATTCAAATAACTCACACATGTGCTGGTTAGACAAATGATTTGCTCCTAAATAAAAACTTGTGAAATACTGATCATATGGAACGTTACATAAAATGAACAGAACAATAATGTCAAAAATTTAGTAACAGAAAAATTTAGTACACGTATTATTCATTTTAAATGAAGTTTATTACATCACTAACATCGAAGTTAATGCAAAAATTAAAATGGAATAAATTTGTAATGCTCTGGACTTATGGATACTTCGCATAGAATTTCTCAATAATTCTACTTGCATTTAGATACAAATGTTGATTTTTTCACAATTATCGAGTTCTCCATAAAACCCTATGGCGACCCCACATCAGAACCCCCCCCCGCGACCCTGATGTGGGTCGCGACCTAAGATTGGTAACCACTGGTCTAGCCATACGGCTGCTGTCTGTGGAACATAACAATACGATACATTACAAGCGTGCGTGACCTCTTTATCCCGCGTCGGAAGCAGTATAGCCACTGTCATAGCGTCACGTGTCTGATGCCACCAACAATTACAATACGTAACCGCTGGACGGGTCGGTTTAGGGGCACATAAAGGCTACCTCCCACAAAGACAAAGTTGAACGTGTCCGCGAAAAAAAGGCATATGCAATAGTCAACGTTCCCTCTAATCGTGTTTACAGTTGCGCGGGCCTGCTACTACGCTGAGTAGAAATTTTTTACACGACCTGACGAGACTGCGTGGCACTTCAACAGTTTCTGTAATATGCATAATAAGAAAATCCGAGCTGCGCGGTAAGAATTCAGTGTGCGCGGCAGCATTTCAGTTACTACGCGACCGCACATACGCGCAGCTTAGAGGGAACACTGGTCGGAGTAGAGGTGTAGATCCATTAATTTCTCGGAACTACACTGAGGAGAGTGATTAGCCTCACGACCCGTCCGCCTTACCCCCGGGAAAGGCGCCGCCAGTACGCATCGAATAGGAGGCAGAGTGGGGCCCCACAGCCGGTCTGGACTTTTCGAAGGGGAGGAAAATATCCTGCCCATGTCGGGATTCAAACCCCGGATCGTCCAGCCCTTAGCCTAGTGACTACGCTGACTGAGCTACTCTGGTCCCCACGTTTAGTAGAGTGTAGGAAGTAAAGTACAATAGAGCAATTTGTTTTATCACGGATTTTCTTGTGCATTCTGAACCAGGCAGCCAATGTGAAATGACGTGTTAGCAGACACCAAAAGCGTTTCCTGGCTCAACTAACCCCATGGATCACAGCAGATTTGAGAAAGGAACGGTCATTGAATTGTCCAAGCAATTAATCCGTCTTTACAAAAACCGAAAGCTCATTGCCGTGTTCACAACAGCCCACCACTCAACCATGTCTTCATCCTGTTAAATCCTTTCTACAGCCTACACGTTTCTTCGATACTCTGGCAGCCATCTACCAAACTACACGGCGTTATATCCCAGAAACCAGTATCATTGATGTTAATATTTTACTCTCAGCACCTAGGCCAGTAATATGGTCCTTTCCCTCCATATTTTCTGATTAAAACCGTGCATGATCTAACCGCCCCATGCGTGCATAATACATTACCCTAGTAATGTTTGGTGACGAGTACAAATTATGAATCACGTAACTCGCTGGGGGGGGGGCGCCCGCCCCCCGCCCCCCCTTAAAGCTGAGTATATCTCCTGCCGTATGAAACAGCTTATCCTAAACGCACCATTTAACCTTTTAAAGACGAGCGTATCTGTTTTATATAAGGACTCAGTGCGTACCGCGCTGTAAACACTCTCCACTTCGGTTATAAAAACCAATCTCTTAATATTTTATAAGGCAAAAGTTGCTGTTTGTTCTGAGATCCATACAAAACACATAAACGCAATGTGGGCACCACGTAGAATTTTTTAAAGTTAAACCTGGTAGTACGTAAAGTTACCGCTAGGCTTTAAAAGGTTAAGCACATAATTGAATCACCCGATAACGACTCCTGTCATGTACGCAATTTAAAACGGTGTGTGAAGTTTCAGTAACTCGGGAATTGGCTAGAAAAGCAAAAAGATTTACTAGCCAAAGGTGTACGTAAAGAAAATCGTCCAATACAGAATGTTCCACTTAAAAACCGGCCAGCTTGCACGCGAAATCAAGGAAGCGGAACGGAATTATGTGTAACACCCTGTATAAACACACGTATTTGGAATATTATAGACCCTTCGTGTTTGTAGGGAAAGTAAATATTGCTGCTGCATTTAGGGCCACACCGAAATAAAACAGAAAATCAAAGCAAAACAAACAACTTATATCTAAATGTGTCTTCTATTCACATTAGTGTACGTTCCCTTTCTAAGACGTAAATAAATTAACTGTACACAGAAATGTGTACAGCCAGTTAGCGCCGTCTGCACAACCTATCCCACAAACACACATACCGGACTAGAACATGTACAAACAGGACTGTAACAATTTCAGGTCCGTGAAAGTTAAATAACGGCACATGTGCTAGTGAAACTACAAACCTACGAAGTTCGCTTTATAAACAGTTACAAGATCACTTGGTATAACTTTATTGGTGAGACTCTGTCACAGAAAGAGACGCAGATTACGCATACTAATCCTGAAGATGCAGGCAGTATATTCCTCCGAAACGTTAACGTCGTCACATCTCAGAAGACGGTAATTTTCATAGTCAGTTCAGTACCAAACTCTAATTTCGCACAGCAGCAGAATGTGTTTGCGTGAAGTTCTCTCAGGATTTAACCCACCTCTGTGACGCATCTTAACGCCGCATGCATTTCAAAACGTACGTGAGCCTAGCAACTCGGCAACAGAAGCTATATATTGCTTAACTGTACTGTGTCATGTACACTCCTTCAACATGATAATTGAGATACAGACCTTGACTTACATGTCAACACTCATCCAATTTTGGAAAAGAAAAGACAGTACACTGGCACCGTAAAATCTTGTTATATGGCAGTTATAAAAACATGTGTGCAAAATACACCAGGCAACTGGGCACTCAAGCAGAGAAGAACCAGTCAACACAATTTTAGGAACAACAGAGAAAAAATATATAATAACCAAGAAATATGTATATATATATGAGAAATACAAAATATAGACACTTCAATGCTATAACTTTGTAAAAATTTGTAAAAAAAATTGTGAAATCTCACAAATTTCGAGAAATCTATATGAATGTATTTTGCTGCCCGATGATGGTCCATAAGGACCGAAACATGTCGCATTAAATTATGATATTATTAAAAGGTTGTGTTTGGGTCAATATTAATGTCACAGCAAAAAACAGGATGGATTCCATTGAAAAAGAGAAACGCAGGTACACACTTATTTAAATAAAACACAACCTGGGAAAACCAGACGAAGGGTTACGGAAAGATATGAGGAGGAAGAAAATGAGTTACTGTAAAGAGACAAGAGTTACTTAAGGAATTTACATATATTATAAACGGCATACTGTAGAATGTTAAGTCAATATAAGAGATGCGTATTGCAGAAAAACTGGCGTCAACAGATACCCCCCCTCCCAACGGAATTGTGCACAATCCAATAAATACTAGTGCTAAACATCATTTTATATTAAAAGAAGCGCCAAATTCCAGAGGCCAGTAACCAGAGCAACCAAAGTAGGGTCAATATCGTTGAGGCGACTTCAGAATTCCAAGGTGTCATGCACGCGCGTGCGAACTGTTGTGTTCAGGTACAAACTGCACCACAAGGCATCTCGTGCCCCAGAACTTGCCCGGAAACACTGGCTTCTTCAGAAGTATGGGAGGGTTTCTTCGGCGAGAGTTCAGCCCACTGCTAGACAAGATTAAGAGACCCTACAGTAACACATACAGTGTCGCAACAGTCACTTCACACTCAACACCTAACGTTTTAAAGCCTAGCGGTAACTTTACGTACCGCCAGGTTTAACATTAAAAAATTCTACGTGGTGCCCACATTGCGTTTATGTGTTTTGTACGGATCTCAGAACAAACAGCAACTTTTGCCTTATAAAACATTAAGAGACTGGTTTTTATAACCGATGTGGAGAGTGTTTACAGCGCGGTACGCACTGAGTCCTTATATAAAACAGATACGCTTCGTCTTTAAAGGGTTAATTCCACAAACGCCGTGTCAAGTGTCAAGACGAGGCCGAAACAGGTCTATTAAGGCCTAACTCGTGACGGATCATGATGATGATGATGATGATGATGATGATGACGACGACGACGACGACGATAAAATCCCAGTGTCATTATCTTCACGATGCGGAATTCAATACTGCTGAATAGGCAACAACTTAAGCAGTGCAGTATCTGAATAGGCAACAACTTAAGCAGTGCAGTATCTGAATAGGCAACAACTTAAGCAGTGCAGTACCTTAATAGGCAACAACTTAAGCAGTGCAGTATCTGAATAGGCAACAACTTAAGCAGTGTAGTATCTGAATGATTAGAAGGCAGCAAAATGGTTTTGAATACCATAATGTGTTAGTCCCCATGCTTTTGAGAACAGGGGAGACGCAACAGTCGGAGGAGGGGGAAAACGCACACATTAGAAAGTTAGTTTCTGAGATGTCACCCTCTGTATAAGTGTGCATTGCCAATGAGCCGTTACACTGTGTTTTCCTATCACCAATCAGTGTGTGCCGGGCTTCCATCCAAGACAACAGAATGAGGTGTGTGTGATCGTGGACGGATGTCGGCTAGGCTTCACGTGTCACCGCCTAGCGGAATACAAGCTGTCGCACAGGTAAACGTACTGTTACTGCTATTGTCCTAGAATCCTACAGTACGACTCCGGGAGCGACGATGGACGCTTTTACAAGTTGACGAAACTCGGGTTACCAGTGACATAAGAAATCGTCAGATCTGCGAGTTATTTGCAAAAAGCAGGACAAAAAACGAAGCAAGGCTGAGAATATCGTGTGTGTTTGTGTGTGTGTGTGTGCGTGTGTGTGGTGTGTGTGTGTGTCAAAAGCCGCAAGTTTCATCCCTGAAACAACATGACGAATTTCGACTAAATTATGTTTATGTAACTTTGCAGAAAAACTGTCCCCTCGTTTCATCAACCGTCAGTGCGAATGGTACCGCCGGGCGTGGATTGGTTCCTATTTAGTTGATGTAATCACGTTACATTGCATTTTCAAGGCACACCTAACAACAACGGATTAGCATCAATCACGACGTGTCAGCCGGGTTCAGTACGTACTTGCCAGACAAACGGACAGCACCATCAAAAGAAAACAGGAAGAGTCGTAAACTGGTATTTCTAAATAAAATTTATTATATACCGGAAAAATGCAAATATAAACACACGGATAGACTTCGCGTACGGACGTAAATATAGAAAAATAGACAACAAAACTAATAAATAAGAACGCCTAAGAACCACCTAAAGATCTTTCTAAAAACTTACGGTCGCCCACAAATACAGTAGGCAACAAAGTAGTGGAGTTAAAATGCACACTTTAACAACTTTTAGATAAAATAGGAAGACATAAAATAAAGAAAACACACACGAGAAATATACAAATGTTTATATTTTAATGCTACGTAAAGATGGCTTCTACAATTTGTGAGATCTCACAAATTTAATATATATATATATATATATATGCATTTTATTTTGAGTTTTAAAGTCTGTAATTTTATAAAGAACTATAAAGTTCTATAAAGAACTATAATTTTACCTGTTGTTCTGTATGGATGTGAAACTTGGTCTCTAACACTGAGGGAGGAACAAAGACTGAGGGTGTTCGAGAATAGGGTGCTGAGGAGGATATTTGGGCCTAAGAGGGACGAGGCGACAGGGGAGTGGAGAAGAATACATAACGAGGAACTTAATGACCTGTACTCATCACCAAATATTATTCGGGTAATCAAATCGAGAAGACTGAGATGGGCGG
>BLKM01000562.1:167890-304543 GCA_013340265.1 Coptotermes formosanus | reverse complement strand
AGAGAGAGAGACAAAGAGGCTCCTTTCAGCGTTGCCAAGTGTAGGTCACCAAATATTACACATTAGTGGTGCTGGCATTATTAGCAGCTCACCATATATTCCACATTAGCAGGATATAGGTTAAATATGAAGAAGTGGGACAGAATGGTTAAGATTGGGAATCTGGAAATTGAGGGATCTGGTGACGAGAGTGGAAACGGGAGTATGTCCCCTGTGCAGAGAAGAATGGGATGACAGTCATTTACTCTGAAATGCAAGCAAACACGAGGTTGAGAGAAAAACTTTTCAATAGTAAGCGGCTAAATGTAAATTGAGATCAAGCATATAATAAATAAATTAATTCTGCACAGACAATATAACTAAGAAATCTGCAGGTAAATGGGCAAAAGAAAGGAAGAAAATGTCACAGCAGGTACGGGTGGAGAACGAGTGTCTACAGCACGGGGGATCAGTGGATTAACCTTTTAAAGCCTATCGGTAACTTTACATACGACCAGGTTTAACATTAAAAAATTCTACGTGGTGCCCACATTGCGTTTATGTGTTTTGTACGGATCTCAGAACAAACAGCAACTTTTGCCTTATAAAACATTAACAGACTGGTTTTTATAACCGAAGTGGAGAGTGTTTACAGCGCGGTACGCACTGAGTCCTTATATAAAACAGATACGCTTCGTCTTTAAAGGGTTAAATACCATACTGCAGACCAGTGTTTACAGCGCGGTACGCACTGAGTCCTTATATAAAACAGATACGCTTCGTCTTTAAAGGGTTAAATACCATACTGCAGACCAGGGGGTTCTCAAGACTTTTTCTATAGCGTACCATTAAATAATATTTGAGAATTTCAATGTACCAAATAATTTTCTGTATTTAAATAAAAAAGCTGAAACCGGAAAGACAGACAGCGGGGATAAATTGTATAATTCTTCCAACAGTACTGCGTATTAGCAAATATATGTGGATTAGTTTTTATTTATTTTAACAAATTTAGCCTTTTTTATATTTCGATTTTTATTAAGTCCGCGTAACAGTAATTGAGAAACCATGCTGTAGATTATAGAACTAATAGGGTTTAATGTAAGGGATGTGTAGGCCTATTGCAGAAAATGTGGTGTTGGCAGTCGCAGCCCTTGGTATTATTTACATTAAACTCGACAAGATACATACTCTTAGTATTATACTTTAAAAGTGCCACTTGCTTCCATCTAATGCAGAAGATAGGAATGAGTGGAGCTAGTCCTCCACTCTCCATATATGGCCTCATGGCGTGTACAGGGACAACTTTATTTTTTTGTTAATTTTACCTTAGAACTGTAATGTTGGGGCTGGTGTGTGTGTGTGTGCGTGCGTGCGCGTGCGTGTGTGTAGGTGTGTGTGTGTATGTATTTATCTCTAAAAAAGGACTGGTCAACAATCTAGTTACTCTGTTACCAATTTCTTTATTACCTACGTTCTTTCTAAAACACAGGCATGAAGAATCATAGATGTAACTGGCCCCGAGGTAAGGTGATCGGGGGGTCCAGTGTCCTAAACTACATGTTGTACGTTCGAGGGAACAAAAAAGATTACGACATATGGGAGTCACTAGGCAATCCGGGTTGGGGCTCCGAGGAAGCTATGTACTACTTTAAGAAGTCGGAAGACAACCGAAATCCCTACCTCGCCAGGACTCCCTACCACTCGACTGGAGGGTACCTCACGGTGCAAGAAGCGCCATGGCACACACCACTGGCAGCTGCCTTCGTTCAGGCGGGCGTCGAAATGGGGTACGTACACTTCACCATTTTTATCTTCTACACAGCACCGAACAAGGGCCCTCAGTCACGCTGTTTTGCAACGGGCTGTGAGGACCTCCGTGACAGTGAATTGGCCAAGAGGTGAAGCTGACCTCTCACCTCCATCCAGTACCGAAAGGACAAAAAAAGTGACCAGCTATGCATCCCCTTCCGCTTGTGTCTTCATGGCGTGCTGCTTCTTTAATCCTTTAAAGACGAAAAGAGTGTTTTATATAAGGACTCAGTGCGTACCGCGCTGTAAACACTCTCCACTTCGGTTATAAAAACCAGTCTCTTAATGTTTTATAAGACAAAAGTTGCTGTTTGTTCTGAGATCCGTACAAAACACACAAACGCAATGTGGGCACCACGTAGAATTTTTTAATGTTAAACCTGGTGGTACGTAAAGTTACCGCTAGGCTTTAACCCTTTAAAGACGAAGCGTTCTGTTTTATATAAGGACTCAGTGCGTACCGCGCTGTAAACACTCTCCACTTCGGTTATAAAAAATAGTGTCTTCGTGTTTTATAAGGCAAAAGTTGCTGTTTGTTCTGCGATCCGTACAAAACACATAAACGCAATGTGGGCACCATGTAGAATTTTGTAATTTTAAAACTGGTGGTGCGTAAAGTTACCGCTAGGCTTTAGAAGGTTAAATCACACGGACTCTTTATCTTTTTTACCCGTAACCGCGGATGTTAACGGAATGCGATTTTATTGTTTAAATTCCTCACAGTACTGTAGAACATTCCTTGTATTGTACGTCCGAAATTATTCTGAGAATGCCATTTCTCCTGTGATACTGTGCTCTGTCATTGGCTCTTTTTCGCCCTGTGTTTCGGGACCGTACGGTGGCCCCATCTTCATGGTCCAGTAATCCAATAAAGAACTGGGCCTCTGTACCTCTAACTCTTGAAGATGAAGCCACCACACGGCCGCGAAACATTCCTCAATGAACACCCAATAACGAGCGTAATATACCAGACGGAGTTCTAAACTGCACCTCTTCGGTAGACTGAAAACTCATATAAAACTTACTATATTCCTTCTGAAAGACAAATTGTCTTCTTTACGTATAAAAGGTAAAACATGTAGATATAAATAGAGGTAGTGTGAAACAGTTACGTAACCGCATCGTGGCAACAATATGGAAAAACAGGCCTGACGATGGCTTATTCAAGCCGAAACATGTAGCCTCTTTTACCTCGTAATGTTTGTTGTGTGTGACTACTTGGAAAAATAAATACGTCTGTAAACTGATAACACAACGGGGATGTCTCACCTTAAAATACGCATGATCTGTTCCTACTGCCAAGCTTAGTAACAATTCAGCAGTCCGCAGCACGTAACTGCGAAGTCAACAGTTGAGTTACGCATCCAAAGACCCAATTAAATTAAGTTACAATAAACGCAAATCGATATCTCTTTGAAGTCAAATAATTTATAACGCTATCTCTGAAGTACAAATCTCGATAGCGACATAAATATTTGCACAAGGGCGCAAAAAATACAAACACGAGCACACACACACACACACACACACACACACACACACACACACACATCTGTATAAGTGTCACTTCAACAACTCATTAACGCACCAAGCTTAATCGTCTGCAAGGCAATACTCCTACTGGGCCACGCGATATGCTATTTCATTGTCGGCCAGTCAATATACCACTATTTCGGAACAGTCTAAACACAAACAGATTCCGCTAAATACCAAACAGCCCCCCCCCCCCGCCCCCGCCGATATGTTCAGAGGCAACATTACACGATACATCCTGTCACGTGATCAGCCCAGAGTACTACACGCAGCATTCTTAAATAAGTGAAATACTTCCCATGTAAGGTCTGGTTACCCCCGTGATACCTTCCACGCAGTTTTTCTAAAATCCACTAAAACCTTAGAATCCCTTTAAGCCCTTCAAGGCAACAGTGATAACAGCCCTGACATTCGAACACTTCGTACGTTGTCCCCAGAGTGTATGTGTGTGTTTCTTACAATAAGCAAAGATTATGTGAGATTTCAGGCCTCAGCTGCGGTGTCGTTCAGTTCTTCGCTCTTCTGGGACGTTACGCATAGTAGGTTGGTAATTATTTTCCTATGCAACATTTAAGCAGTGACTCTTTGTACTAGGGACACAGTATGTTTTCTATGAGGCAGGAACTTCATTTTTGAGTATTAATTACACTAATTGATTATTTATTGCATCAGCCTTCCATCATTAAACGCTAAGGATCAGTACCTCCCCCCCCCCGGTTGTTTCTTAGAGTTGTAACTACGAAAGGCCTCAACGTTTGAAAGACAAACGCGTTTAATATGAATTGGTTATTTCCTACTGGGTAGAACCAAATTAAGAGGGAATTCCGGTCAATGCTAATAATAGAAACGTGTAATTTCATATGAATACCAGCTCTTGGATCACCCACAGTCACCCACATTACACTGGCTAACAATACAATGCACTTCCAGATTCACAATGTCACTGTGCAATTAAGCAAACCGGGTATTGCTAATAGATATGTATGTAGTGGGTACTATTATACTTTATTCAAAATTAGAAGGCTAACGGATTAAGACAAGCTCAACACGTTGGCACAGTACTGCGACAACTTGTGCTGAAACTTTAAAACTGCCCAGTGTGAAGCGACTGTCCGCTCATTATCGCAAATTACACGACACAAAATAAAGCAACGTCCTGAGTGACCGAAAACCGACGAGGAACAAAATGTTACATGGCTTTTAGAATCGGACTCAGAACTTCATGGCATTACAGAAATGTTTAACATGTTGCAGGTACGACAACAGGGACATTAATGGCGAGTTCCAAACAGGCTTCATGATCGCGCAAGGCACCACCCGACGTGGGACCCGCTGCAGTACGGGCAAGGCGTTCTTGAGACCAGCACGCCTCAGGAAGAACCTGCATGTTGCCATGGAGTCTCACGTGACCAGGGTTCTCATAGACCCGGTCACCAAGCGGGCGTTCGGTGTTGAATTCAACCGAGAGGGGAAGCTGCATGTGATCCGAGCCAGGAAAGAGGTCATCGTCAGCGGGGGCTCCGTAAATTCTCCACAGCTCCTGATGTTGTCTGGCATCGGTCCGCGTGAACACTTACAGGTATGCCCGGTTGACCGAGTGAAAATTTAAATAGCTAACTGGCCTTTTATAGCAAGATTACACCCATAAAGTCCCTGTCGTTTTGCGTGAAAGCCTTCGGCGCGAGTCTCACAAACCTTACGGTCCTCCTATCTCAGTCACACGATTGCAACTGTTGCGTAAGTAGACAATACTGACGCCTCCACCGCTCTGGTTGCAGAAACAGACTGATCTACGCGCACACGGCTTCGCGCACTCTCTCTCGACTTGCGAGATCAGCCAGCCTAGGCTCGCTAACGTTACCCGCGCCTAAAGCTGGAGACTTTGTAGAATTACTCCTGATTGGAATTTTTCTGTTAACTTCCTTTGTACTATGAATAAGACTTTTTCGCAATAAATTCTCAAATTATGACACACAATCCGTATAAGTACAAAACGCATGTTATCGAAGAATTGAACTGCTTATACTATCATCCAGTGACACCTGACACCCACAAAAGTACGTAGCTAACGTGGACGGACAGCACTTGCCGAATCATGTCAGTCGCATAATAAATGGCAACTACTTCAGTACAGGCATTTACGGTTCAGTATTAAAGCTGGAATTGCAAATTAACCCTTTAAAGACGAAGCGTATCAGTTTTATATAAGAACTCAGTGCGTACCGCGCTGTAAACACTCTCCACTTCGGTTATAAAAACCAATCTCTTAATGTTTTATAAGGCAAAAGTTGCTGTTTGTTCTGAGATCCGTACAAAACACATAAACGCAATGTGGGCACCACGTAGCATTTTTTAATATTAAACCTGGTGGTATGTAAAGTTACCGCTAGGTTTTAAAAGGTTAAACCGTACGTTTATGTAGGTGTACTCTTTCTTTGCAGGAACTGAGGATTCCTGTGATCCAGGACCTGAAAGTTGGTCATAACCTTCAAGACCACATCGGGCTCGGTGGATTCACGTTCATGGTGAATCAACCTGTATCACTAGTCCAGAGCAGATACGAGAATGTCCCTTCTGTCCTCAAATACGCGATGTTCGGTGACGGTCCTCTCACAGTCCTGGGAGGAGTAGAAGGACTTGCCTTCGTCGGGACGAAATACGTCAACGCATCTGAGGACTTTCCGGACATCGAGTTCCACTTCATCTCTGGATCCACAAACTCAGACGGAGGACGCCAAATTCGGAAGGCTCATGGCATCACAGAATCATTCTACAAGAAAGTTTTCAACCCGATCAATAACATGGATACGTGGAGCGTAATTCCTGTCCTGCTACGACCAAGGAGTCGCGGAATCATCAAACTGAGAAGCAAAAACCCATTCGACTACCCACTCATCTATCCCAACTACTTCTTCGATCCACACGACATGGAAGTTCTTGTAGAAGGTGTAAAAATTGCCTTAGCCATGAGCAGAACACGGTCATTTCAGAGGTTTGGCAGCAAAATGCACGAAGTTCCATTTCCAGGTTGTAGCCACATCCGTATGTGGAGTGACGCTTACTGGGAATGTATGATCAGGACATACTCAGTGACAATTTACCATCCCGTAGGAACATGTAAGATGGGGCCATTCTGGGACCCTGATGCTGTGGTTGATCCAGAACTCAGAGTTTACGGCATTAAGGGGCTAAGGGTGATAGACGCTTCAATTATGCCTACACTCGTTAGTGGTAATACGAATGCACCCGTCATTATGTTAGCCGAGAAAGGTGCTGACTTAATTAAAGAATACTGGATGAAGAAAACGTGAATATTTTTGTGCAGCTTTGCAGTTTGGACGAAGTCTATGAAGTGTCAGTGCCGACAGCATGAGGGTGGACGCATTTTGCATACAGTATTTGCGACGACAGACGAAAATGCTTGTAACGAATTATCGTTTATGGGACACACAAATGCAAACAAGACAAAAATAAAACAACCATGTACGAATCCAGGAGGACCAAATATTGCGTTTAATATTAGTGAAATGTAGCTTCAAGAAATACGATTGGGGGGCTGGATTCAGCTGACTCAGGATAAAGACAAGTGGCGGGCTCTTGTGAACACGGTAATAAACTTTCAAGTCACATAAAATGCGAAGAATTTCTTGACTACCTGGGGAACTGTCAGCTTCTCATGAAGAACTCTGATCCACGGAGCTGGTTACTGGAGGTCACTAGGCTAAAACAGCTGTGTTTTGTGGCAAAAAGAATACACACACAGAACAGAGTTGTGTGCAGATTCCATTCTGCACACAGCCCTTTCATCCAGTAACACCTACTACACTTAACAATTCAGCGGGCAGTAATAGTCACACATTCCCCCTTAACCCTTTACAGACGAAGCGTATCTGTTTTATATAAGGACTCAGTGCGTACCGCGCTGTAAACACTCTCCACTTCGGTTATAAAAACCAATCTCTTAATATTTTATAAGGCAAAAGTTGCTGTTTGTTCTGAGATCCGTACAAAACACATAAACGCAATGTGGGCACCGCGTAGAATTCTTTAATGTTAAACCTGGTGGTACGTAAAGTTACCGCTGGGCTTTAAAAGGTTAATCTGACGTTAGAAAGTTCAACATTTCGCCCACAGAGTACACTCGTCACTGTCAGGTTATCCTCGGAGTAAACAATAACTGTTACAGATTTTCATGGCCGGTACTGTACGCATGAGTCTTTTGAGTATTACACGGTGTAGGTTTGTGGGCGCTGGACGGTCCAGGGATGGAATCCCGATGGGGCGACACTTTCCGCACCCGTCCAGAGCGGCCCTGGGGTCCACCCAGGGTACTGAGTCATTACCGGGGATAAAGTGGGACGGGGCGTGGCGTGGCGTTAACCACTTACTCCCAACTAGCGCTGAGGTTAAAGAAAGAGTAGAGTTATATCTCTGCCCCCCTTCTGTGCTTTTAGGGCATTTTAGAGGCTGAATTTTATCTTTTTTGTAGGTTCGTAGGCCGACAAAGACATTTCGGTGGAACGTGCTGATTCCGTCTTCAAGGTTCAGCCCCTAAGCCTGCCAGTTTACTGGTTGAACTGGGAATGGTGGCAGCAAGCTTCATCGAAACGTTGACTCTTTACCAATCCGGTGACCTTACACTTTTGGAACTGGACCCTCACGGTAGAAGCAGTAAGCTCCACCGGAGGGAGGATTAGTGTTCAGCAATCGACACATGGCGGAATATGCCAGAGGACTTGCCTCTGCATGAACGTCGCTATGAGAACCACAAATCCAGCGAATGCGCAGTACATTCCGTCCATATTATTTACAACAATTTCTCAAGAGAGTGCAAAAAAATACAGCGCCTACTGCTATGTGTTTAGTATAATTTTTCTCAACTCGTGGGCACGGCCGCCGACAAAGGGTTCGAAACCCAATAAAAAATTTTTTTTCGGGGGAAGGGGGCAGCAAGAGCTGACCGGTAAGCGGAAAATGAAACAAAGTAGACAGCGTCGCAGGCAAGATGGCAGCTGACCGCAAGTGCCGTCAATATGACAAATCGCTGCCTAATTACATCCAATATTACCGAGAAATACAAAAGCATATTCAACATTATCGACCCCTGGGCCCCCTTCCGGATCACCAGGTCCCCGTAATTTGTATCAGCTTCACCCCCCTCGCGCCGGGACTACCTGTGAGACTGACGGTTGGCTAGCTGGGTCGTCGGGGTTTGACAACAGGATCTTTTATGACCGATTAACGTAACACTAGACTGAACATATGAACACGTAAAACACACTTCTTTCATGACCGATTAACGTAACACTAGACTGAACATATGTACACGTAAAACACACTTCTTTCAAAAACGGAAGCGTCGTTTTCAATGCGGTCATGAAAATACAACCAATGGGATGACAGAAGCAAAAGGGTCAGAGTCAATAATTTAGGGCACCCGCACACAAAATGTTACCTTTTCTTTCTTCTGTTTCTACCGCGCGCCTTACAAAAGCCCCCCCCCCCCCCCATATACAGTCGAACTCGGTTATAACGCCATCGAAGCTGTACGCGAGGTGTATGGTAGAAGGAAAAATATTTCAAGACAAAATACACACCTGCAGGCATATTTCTTAATTTTAACGCTATTATATAGTTCAGATTTAAATTGCAATTAAAATTTCGAAATAATAACAATTACTCTTCAATAATTGTAAGTTTCCATATAGGCTTACGCTTAAAAGAGATACTTACTTAATTTTAACCCTTTAAATAAGAAGCGTATATGTTTTATATACGGACTCAGTGCGTACCGCGCTGTAAACACTCTCCACTTCGGTTATAAAAACCAATCTCTTAATGTTTTATAAGGCAAAAGTTGCTGTTTGTTCTGAGATCCGTACAAAACACATAAACGCAATGGGGGCACCACGTAGAATTTTTTAATGTTAAACCTGGTCGTATGTAAAGTTACCGCTAGGCTTTAAATGGTTAAGATTTAGGAAGAGCACAGGCTACCATGCCGATCCCAGTGGCCGCGCGGTCTAAGGCGTGGGTCTGCGGCCGATCACTTGCTGGGATCGTGGGTTCGAATCCCACCGAGGGCATGGGTGTTTGTCTCTTGTAAGGGTTTGTGTTGTCAGGTAGAGGCCTCTGCGACGGGCCGATCCCTCGTACAGAGGAGTCCTACCGATTGTGGCGTGTGTCTGAGTGTGATCAAGAGAAAATAAACAACCTCAACACGTACTGTGAACAAATAGGTAGAAGGGGGAAGGACTACGAAACGAAACAAGTTACCACGAAAAGAGGAACTCTCACTGGGACACTGTCACTTCTCTCTTGCTTTAACCATTTAAGACAGTGCCTTACCGACATCACTTCGTTTAGGCTTTCAAATCGCTTTATTCTTGATCCGTTACGTGCAAACGCACTAACAATTTTGGTTGTTTTCCCAAATCGTTTGGAATTTACGAAACCAAATTCGTGACACATGACAGCTCTCTTTTTGCCATTTTCTATTTGTCGTATCACTTCGAATTTTCCTTCGACGCTCAAAACACTACTTCGCTCGCCACTGTAGCCATGTTATCGCGCCACGAGTCTGCTGTTAAATGCAGGAGTAGAAACGCAGAGGACAACTTCACGCACAAAGTGAATTACCGTTACTAATGCCATTTTCCAGGCCTCAGATTTATGTAGCTGCCTCAATTCGTAGCGCTTCTCAAGAATGAGAAGATGGCAGAATTCTCAAAATAGCCTACGTCTTGGAAAATTATATTGAAAACAATGACTGGCAATGTCGTTATATCCGAGGTAGGTGCTCTTATGTATGTCGTACTAAGCAAGGCATAAAAACACGTGCATTGTGGGGAATTAGTTCATACCACAGAATGTATAACGGTACAGCCGAGGTGTCGCAAAAACCGAGGTCGTTATAAGCGAGTTTAACTGTACTATATTACGAAATTTACTCCGCACCTTTTGCACCGTTGCTAAGGCTGTTAAAGGCAACACTGCGGTGCGTTTTGGCATGTAAATCGAAGCCTCATTTCCAAATGCTCACAATTATCTAATTAACTTCAATTTCTCAATCTGAGTGTTACTGTTCTTTAAACACTTCAGTTGGCAGTAATACTGGCAACTTATGCAACCATACTGCTGGCCCACGTACGGTATGTATATTCCTTGCCTCGCATACACTTGCCAACTTAAAACAGCAGGCGACCCGTTTCCTGCCGTCGTGCAGAATGCAGTAAGAGGCAGGTTCTGTACGCTGTTTCAAAACCTCATGAGGACACTTTTGAAGGACAAGGAACAATCCTTACATAACAATTTTAGGCAGTAAGCCGTTACATTTATTGTCAGTGTCGTGCCAAACTTCAGGACCTTGGTCGCCGACACCTTGTCGCGGAGGTTTGGGATTGATTCCAGGGCATTCCTTGTGGGATTTGCAGTAAAGTACTTGGCAGTGGATAGGCTATTATCCGAGTTCTTCGGGGGTTCTCCCTGTCAGTTATTCCACGGATGCACCACAGACATTTATGTATCATCAGGGAAACGGACAACAGGGCCGTCAGAGGCGGCAGGTCCACAGACACATGGTGTCATTACACCACGAAAATAAAGAAAAAATGCAGCATTCATCTTCAACAAAGCGGTCTGGTTTATTGCAACAGAAGTTGCCCATGGCTTTCTTTTTCTCTTCCCAAAACAGCCGGTCAGCAAAAGCACCAGATGCACCGCAGCCTTAGGCCTACTGTGCAGTCCTACGTTGTTCTTTCAGCACAGACTCGACAATCCAGAGCCTCTTACACAGGGACACAGGTCCTTCAACGAGGTCGTGCTTATACAGGATATACATAAAAGAATGGTGCGGTTTCAAAAGTTAACAAGAAATTTATTTCTCACCTTACACGGGCACAACGTACACCGTCAGCAGCGGCAACTGTCCAAGTTTCTCATGCGTTAATCACAGTCCTTCAATGTGTGCACCCTGGGTCACACGACACACACCCACACGGTAATCAAATTCATCCGAGACTCGGTGTATCATGTCCGCTGTAATGGTCTGCAGTGCATGCGTTATCCGATCACGAAGTTCCTTGAGGGACATGGGCAATGGTGGTACGTAAACGCTGTCTTTAACGAACCCCCAAAGAAAGAAATCGCATGGTGTTAGATCCGGCGAACGGGGTGGCAGATCTGGATACTTCAAAACGGAGCACAAAGAACGCCTTCTCCTGCTGCGACACCACCTTGGAAACTGGCCCCGCGGCCCCGCAGTAAGCATGAGAAGCGAACTGCTGGTAGCGCATGAGAAACTTGGACAGTTGCCGCTGCTGTCGGTGTACGTCGTGCCCGTGTAAGGCGAGAAATAAATTTCTTGTTAACGTTTGAAACCGCACCATTATTTTGTGTATACCCTGTATATTTTGATTCATTAAAGAACTGTCCAAAGAAATTATAACGCTGGCGAGCCAAGGCCTCGCAACAGCAAATAATATGTTGAGCTGTTCCAGTCTCAATCTTCCAAATTCTGCAGTCCGGATTACCACCAAACAGGCCCATTATGGTTCTTCAGAGGAGCACTGCCCGTGAGGAATGCAACTACCGTTCTCAGCCGAAGACCTGCTAAATTTTAAACAGGTCCTCACCTCTTTTCTTACATGGGTCACTAACAAAACCTTTACCATATCTGTGACCTGAAAAATTGTTCCAGGCAATATAATGTTGAAGCTCTGTCCAGTTCTTAGTTGCTTCTTTTCCTGAACGCCTGGGTATTCCAACAGCCGGCGGCTCTGGAGTCAGCAACGCGGCACCTTGCTTAGCAACTTCGTCGGCCTGTTCATGGTTATACAGGAATAATGAGCTGAGCTGGCTAATTACATTCTGATGCCTTTCGTCTCTAGAACGTTCAAACCAGCAACATGCACAAAAGTGTATTCCTGTACGCCAGTGTTTCTCAACCTTTCTGAGCCGCGACCCAGAGTAGGTCAATAACTTTGTCTCGCGACCCCAGGAGCCAGAAATAAAGATAGGTGTAAAATAAAGCACACGAATCGGCATAAACAGCGTGACATTTTAATGATTCAATGAAATGGAGGTAAACATATATACATTTACATATTGCCGCATGAGTCTGGGTTTAGTATTGTGACTCACATTATGGCTGTTATCTCTAGAGTTAGTCTTTATGGTCTAGTAAATTTGAATTGTTCCGTGTTTTGCGAGGTATTCCTCATATTGAGAAAATTTTTCCAACCGTACCATAACTTCGGCCAAAGAAAAAAAAACAATAAATTTGTTTGGCCGCTTCGGTAATTTTTCGTTGACAGAATGTCAAATCTGGTCGTAAACGGCCTACGTAATTTCTTTAATAATATCAGGGTCAAACCGATATTGCTACAGTGTCACTTTAAGTGACGACATCTACAAAAAGAATACTGCTTTTAATACAAAGCAGTGTAAGTTAGTAATTAGATTCACGAAATTCTTTCGTGACCCACATGTTGATAAACACTGCTGTACGAGCTACAAAGGCGTATGTGGGATATGAAGTCTATCTCCACTCATTTTAACCTCGGCACTAGAGGGTTATGAGTGGTAAACTTCACACTTTACATCTCTCCCCCCTCCCATTCACCGGGAAACAGTGACGGACATCTACTTAACAGGAGGAGATACATAAAAAGGTATGCAGTATTTAGTAGTCCAACAGTCACACTCAGCAAGCTGTACTGTACACGGTTTTACTTGGCATCGATATACCTACTGTCTTTATATACAGTTAGAATGTATCCACAATGCAAGGGGAAAATCTCCTTCATATAAAATACAGGGTTACCAGTTTTATAGATTTGTTAATGGCCTGATGATGGCTCTTTATTGGGGCGAAACCAGTTGCCACGTAAAAACGTGTACAATACAGCTTGTTGGATGTGAGTGACGAACTGATAAAATATAAACTTGGTAAATACATGAAAGGGGGTGTTCTACGTTAAGAGTTTACAAGCGTATGTTTCTTACACGATTATTCTAACCTTATATGGTCCACATCTTACCGTTTTTGCTAAATAGCATATAAAATAAATCCTAATTTTGATATGTGTAATGAAGTTCACAATTCAGACAAGACGGTACCGACTTCAGCTACGTTTTCAGAACACTGGCAAACTGTGTCGTCACGTCAATAAGCGAAAGCAAAACTGTTCACGTATGTTTTGGTGTATAGAAGCAGCTATAATACAAACACACTTCCAGACATCCAACCCGCATTCAGTTCCACGTATCAACTGTTTATCTATTCAACTTTATCCAACACGAGAAAGCCCCTTTAACATTACATATACTTAAGAACATGTAATTAATACAGATACTCCTCGTACTCAATGCAGTTACTTAAATTTTTTGGATATTAAATTAAGACAAAACACTAAGCACCAACAAATGCACAAAGAGAGTTGTATCATGAATCGTAACACACTCCAACATGTTTCGACCCTTCTCGGTCATCTTCAGGGAGAACTTTTTGTTATCGTTACACTAGGGTTGCACTTTACAGTTGAGTTAGGATGTGCTGTTGACTGTGTACTGCGTTGTTTTTGGAGGCGTGGCCTGCATGGGGTCCGCGCCTCCAAAAACAACGCAGTACATAGTCAACAGCACATCCTCACTCAACTGTAAAGTGCAACCCTAGTGTAACGGTAACAAAAAGTTCTCCCTGAAGATGACCCAGCAGGGTCGAAACATGTAGGAGTGTGTTACGATTGATGATACAACCCTCTTTGTGCATTTGTTGGTGATTAGTGTTTTGTATGATATAGTGCACGGACATGCAACACGTCAAATTAAATTAAGACTTCGTATTTTGACATAACGCAGAAATGTAAGTGTACACGGTACTACATGAATAAAGACATCTTACTCGCAAAGAAGCAATATGCTTTATATATGTTTATTTACATTTATATTGATTAAGTACGAGTGGGCATTTATTTATTTCCTTATTTATTCATTCATTCAAACGGTGAGCGTGTTTAAAGTGTCATTCACCCATTCCACCTTTTGCTTCCTAGTACCTTTCGCTTTCGGATGTTCAAGATAAAGCAGTGCACCTCAACTAATGTTGTCGCCCACCTCTTCTCTTTGATCGCTGAGTGTGCAATAAGGACGGGGAAATGGTCCCCATTCGTTCGTTCGTTCATTCATTCATTACATAGTCTGTCTTTCGCGAGGTCCATTACCTGTTCCAAAGCAAGTTCCCCACACGGTGAGATCTAGTGCTTCCTCTCTCAATTTACAGTATCCTCTATTTTCCTTAAGGTCATTCAATAGCTGCTTACGTCTTCTTACTCGTCTTTGCGTCACTTCCATGTTCCCCCTATCTTTCCTTTAGTAACGCGCTTTAGAAGGCAGTTCGTACGGAAGATGTGACCAATATAGTTAGCATTTCCTCTTTTTATTGTTTGTAGGATATTCCTCTCCTCTCTGGCAAAAATGTTTCGCAGGACAACCATATCCAGAAATAGACGAAAGTTTGCAAACGCCTCAAATCTTGGCCAGTCACGTGTGTCTGCAGGTGGGACTTCCCAGACTCTCTGCAATGTTCTTACCGCAAGCCTCTCGGCGCCCATCGTCTTGAACGTCATTCTGACGGCGGTTTTGTTAATGTAGTATCATGTTTTATTGCCTGTGGTTTTCGATATAGACTTACCTCCACGTGGTACACCCTAGGGCAACATGCTGTACAAGAAACACGCCTATAACTCTTGGCACATGACCTTCAAACCATATCGGTAAGGGAGTCAGCACTGAGTGTGCAATAACCAAATGAACAGAATATGGCGACTGTACAAACATCTGAAATGGAAGGCAGTAATCTGTATACAGATGAACACACTAACGAACCTACGGGTTGCACAGAACGCCGAGTTTTTCGACTGGCTGAGTGAGGATTAACTTGTGAAAAAGGATTCTGCGAGTCTGTGTGCGTAAGATCATAACACATCAGCGACAACTTCAGTCCGGAGGCATGACGAAAGAAACGCGTTTCACTGGACAGAGGAGGGTCAGCACATGCATCACCAGTTCAGCAGAGAACCCAGTGCCATAACCACACTCCTCGGCTGCACATCAAACTGATCTTAACCCATCTCAACTACAGTTAAGTCGAAAAGGAAAATTCATATTCTAAATTTCTGAGGCTGTAACAGCAGGATACGATCCTGCCTTTCGCTCTGAACATCTTCACGTGTCAATTATCACTTACTACTAACACATTCTGACGTCGATAGGCGTATGTTTTGAAGCCTTCGAACACAAGACTTATCAGGTATAATGAAATTCCTGTTACAGTAGACAGTGTTGCGCTAGACGGCACATTGTGAGTACTCAGATAACAACACAACAGCACGGCCTTCAGTGTTACTGTTATCATAATAAGGCTGAACACGTGCGGGCTACACTTGTGTATGCCATTAGGCGCGTTACCAAAGTTGCGAAAAGCGGCTGTCACTTCCATCATGTGTCTGTCTGTCCGTCCGCATGGAATAAATCAGCTCCCCTTGGACATATTTTCGTGAAATTATATATTGCTCGCTTCTATTAAAATCTCTCTGATCTCAAGTTTGGTTAAAATCGGAAAAGAAATTGAACACTTTACATGAAGACCAAAGTACATTTATGTTACGTCGTTACATTTTTACTAAAATGAAAAGTTTGAGACTTTTAAACAAAATCAAAGCACACATTTCACGCCAAATACATTTTTTCCGACAACTGAACCGTTTAAGAGATGATTACAAAGAGCACGGCAAAACGAGACGGATTATAGGTGATGTAATGTAATGTGTCTGGCCGCGCTTGGGTTAAAAGCAGGGAGCTTATGTTACATGCTTAAAAAACAAGTGATTCCCATGCCGGGCACTGGGGGGTCTACACTAACAAGCTGTGAAGCGAAGTATATGATTCAGTGTCGGGCTGCTGCGCACACGGTAGGCCTAAAGAAACTTCGTGTTCCACAAAAGGCAGGGGATTTCTTGACGAGACAAGCGACCATAAGTTTCTCAAGGCGTGCTCTACTGCTGTGGGTCAAAATACGAAGACGAATAACTAAAAGCCTTTGTTAAAGAAAATTCAAGGCACTAGGTTGTCTTTCTTTTGGCCTTGCATGTCATCACATGAATCAATAAATTTTGCAAGCTAGCAAAGAATTTTAAACCTGACGTCGGCAGTATTTTGCAACCAGTCTGGTATACATCCCTGCTGTAAAATAACTCAAGAGATATGACGCTGATGTATGCTATATTTGTTATTGTCCTCTAGCTTTACCTGTTAATTGTTCTAAGACCGCGGATGTCTCCAGTACTTAAGTGGTAAATACAGTGTCAGTCGTTTAAAGTCAGTGGACGCTTCGTGTTATTTATTAAGTGGGCTGTACAGTGGCAATTGTGTGGATGTCCAGTGTTATGCAGTGGAAAATGAAACAAATTTCGTCACGTGGCAGTATAGACTTGGCGTTTTATTGACGTGCGTTGCCATTATACACGTGCAAGTGTGATGTGTTTGTGTTTAATTTAGGATCGTAAACAAATTAAAACTTTGATCTATGGTGTTTCTGAATCAAGCGTTGATTAAAACTGGAATCAAAATATCGCGGAAGGAAATAAAAAAAGTGTATTAAGCATACATAATGACTGCAGTTAGCGTTGAGAGTTCTTCTGTTGATATTTCAGGTAGGGCCCCACCACGCTAAGTAGTGGAACACTAAGGTATCGGTGTTGTCGCACGTATGAATGACGTATTGAACGAAAATTCTTCATTAACCAGTGCAGTTTCTTCTCCACCATTTTCATTCCGTTCATCTTCTGTTTCTACATATACATCGCAATTTGGTTAATACCACCACCACCACCACCACCACCACCACCACCACCACCACCACCACCACCACCAGCAGCAGCAGCAGCAGCAGCAGCAGCACCACCACCACCACCAGCAGCACCACCACCACCAGCGAAGGTACTAGAAAAGTCACCTAGGACGTCCACAACCTTAAATATTAAAGAGACGCTTCCTTCGAAACGTCTGGAACCACTTACCCAGAGTCACAGCGCCGTATCGCAGAACAACAGAACCCCCAATCATAACGCTGTGAAGATCACAAAATCCGCGCAACACAGTGCATTATAACTGACAAGACACGTAATATACGTGTAATGTAACACTGAGGCGCGTTCGCGTAACCATTGTCGCCGTGGAAAAGCAGTAAATATTAAACAGTCTGAGTGCGTGTCTGTAGCCTTCGTTATCCAGCACGCAAATCGCATCTTTTCTGCGCCGCATGAGATTCTCATTTGTGGCCTAGACGCTTCTGCCATGTTTTTCCACACTATCCCAAAAGTGGCACGATTTTTGGGAAAATAAGTTACTGAACATAAAATAGTTTGTTTTTGAGATCTGCGCTCTTCAGGGATTTTACGCACCGTTGGTAAGAAACTACAATTCTACGCTGCGTAAAATCCACAATATTGCTGACCTCATTTGCACCGCGGCGGAAGCCTGAAATCACGCACTTTGGTATTAGCGGTGCTGGACTCTACACGCAGGCACATACAGAAGATACTTTTTAAATCTCTGTATTATTCTAAAGTCAGGTGCTGCTGTTTTGATGGGTCTAGAGTTACATACAGAAAATTGTATGCCTACACGAACGTTTGAGGCACTGCGTTACAAGCCGGAAGGTCGTGAGGTCGACTCCCAATGGGGTCACTGGGATTTTTAATTGAGCTAATCCTTCCGTCTCTGGGATCGACTCAGACTCTAACAGAAATGAATACAAGGAATACTTCCTGGGGGTAAAGGTGGCCGGTGCGTAGAGTTGGCAACCTTACCACTTTCATGTGCCGATTGTCTAGAAATTCTGGAAGCCTCAACCGCCTGGAACCCTAACAGCCTATCCAGGCCTGTAATAGGATAGCTTTAAACGTGAATGTTTTGAAAACGTGCATTCACCTACTAAGAAATTTTCAATTTCTACAGAATTCACGCACATCAGAATCTGTCTCCTCAGTCGCACATATGATATCCGATATCGTCACAAACGGGAAGGTGTGTACCAAACGCAGAAGCTATTAGGTCGGAGGAAAGCCTTACTATCTACAAGCCATAATGTCTGTACGAGGACTTCTTTCGGCGATACGCATCGCGATATCTTACGGTGCGGGTTTCTCCTTCATCCTTCTCACGCGGCTTTTTATTCAGCTGCTACGTCCTGACATCGTCGATCACGAAATGCGACCAAAAGACCGCAGCATCCACAGGCTGTACAGCCACTACGACTTCATTGTCATAGGAGGCGGCAGTGCAGGAGCCGTTGTCGCCAATCGCCTCTCTGAAATATCCAACTGGACTGTTCTGCTTCTAGAAGCTGGTGGGGACGAAACTCTACTTTCCGATGTCCCTCTACTCATGCCAGCTCTTCAGCTGTCCCCACTGGACTGGCAGTTCAAAACAGAACCATCTACTACTGCGTGTCTCGGCATGAATGGACGTCGATGCAATTGGCCACGTGGGAAAGTTCTGGGGGGTTCTAGTGTCTTGAACGCGATGCTCTACGTCCGTGGAAACGCCAAAGATTATGACCGGTGGGCGGCTCTTGGGAATGACGGATGGAGGTACAGAGAGGTCCTTCCGTATTTTAAGAAATCCGAGGACATGCGAATAGATGAACATATCGACTCCCCTTATCACGGCAGGGGAGGACCTCTCACTGTGGAGGAGTTTGCACATAGGTCTCGGATTTCACGGGCATTCCTGGCAGCTGGAAGAGAGATGGGTTACGAGGTCAGCGACTTGAATGGGGAAAAGCAGACAGGGTTCATGATGTCACATGGAACGCTGAGGCATGGCCTGAGATGTAGCACTGCGAAAGCGTTTCTGAGGCCTGCGTCCAGACGAAAGAACCTTCACATCAGCATGCATTCTCATGTGGTGAAAATATTGATCAACGAGGCCACCAGATGGGCACAAGGCGTCGTGTTCAACAAAGCTGTTGGAGGACTCAGAGCGGTAAGTCCTGTCTATTACGGATCTGATGTGTAAACTCACTCAAAAAATTTGCAGTTTTGTAATGACACATTCCGCGTGACCCAGGCCAGCTCAACTTGCAGTTCACGCGTAACATACTGTCTGCAACCCAGTGTTATGTTGCCTGCGGAGACATTTGAAATAAATAGACGTGATTTAACCCTTTCCAGTTCAAGACGAGATAGAACGCTGAAGAAGTTGAACCCGCTTTCTGGCAAACTATGAAAGACACCTCACCACTACTGACAGTGCAAACTGACCCTATAATGTATCATGTTGTTGGCGCGTCAGCAGTAGTTATTTGTCTGGTTTAAAAATAATTTGGTTGGCGACTGCACACGTGTATTGTTACATTATTATTTACTTTTGATTTTGTGTAGCGAATTACATGTTGCCCGCATGCACACCAAACTTTGCAGAAGTTGCCCGCACCACATAAGTGGTCGACCAGGCGTGCACTGATCGGTCTCATCTTTATTACACAGCTCTGTGCGACGTGTTTCGGTTCGGTTACGCCACCACCAGTGTTATCATAATACAGCTATGTTAAAACCATGCCAGCATCGATGGGCACAGTACTGAAACTTAAACTTCTACAACATGAAATAGTAAATGCCACAATTACTATTCGCTGATCAAGCAACATACTTAACTATTTGTTTACAACCACCGCACCGTTATTCGATGAACAGTCATTACACAGTTTTATATTTTACATATTTTGTACAACACCGTACGGTTATTAGGAGTGATTCTCTATATTAATAATTTGCACTCCTGACACAAAATATTACTTGGGTTATCAAATCGAGGAGGGTGAGAAGGGTGGAATATGTGACAGGTATGGGAGGAAGAGAAAAGCATAGAGGGCTCCGGTGGGGAACCTGAACGCAACAGAAAACTCGGAAGACTTCAGCGTAGATGGGGTTATATTAAAACGGATATCAGACATAGGAAGGAAGGGCGTGGAATTTATCTATGTCGCTTAGGATAGGGGAAATGGCGGGCTCTTGTGAACACGGTGCCATAAAATACGGTGAATTTCTTGACTAGGTGCGAACCATTAGCATCTCAATGACTCTGTCCATGCAGTGAACTCAGACATGCCGACAGGCACATCCTTTTAAAACCTGTCCGCAGATGTGTTCACTGAACTCTTATTGACTCCACTTGATGACCCTGAACAAGCTACCAGATCCAGGTACGTGAGCACGGTGTATCTCTTTCAGGTATATGCTAACAAGGAAATAATCCTGTCAGCAGGATCTCTCCAGTCCCCTCAGATCCTTATGCTATCGGGTGTGGGTCCGAGGGACCATCTTGAGAAGATGGGTATCCACACGATCGTGGATCTGCCAGGTGTGGGAGAGAATCTTCAGGACCATGTGGCTATAGGAGGAACTTCATATCTTGTTAACACACGTGCACGCATGGATCCAACGGGAGCCAGCTTTGTCCTTCCGAAAATCATGACTATGCATACACTGTACAACTTCGCATTCGAGGGTAGAGGTCCTCTCTATGCTCTTCCTGCATGTGAAGTAATGGCCTTCATCAACACAAAGTGCGTATATGTCCACTGTTATGACTATAACTAAGTAACTAACTAACTAACTAACTAACTAACTAACTAACTAACTAACTAACTAACTAATTAACTAACTAACTAACTAACTAACTAACTCCACGGAGCAGAGGCCTTCTTGAGAAGCTAACAGTTTCTCAGCTAGTCAAGAAATTCGCCGCATTTTATGGAACCCGAAGGTTCATTACCGCATTTACAAGAGCCCGCCACCTGTCCATATCCTGAGCCAGCTCAATCCAGTCCATGCCCCCATACCACTACTTCAAGATCCATCTTAATATTATCCTCCCATCTACGCCTGGGTCTCCCAAGTGGTCGCCTTCCCTCAGGTCTCCCCACCAAAATCCTGTATGCACCTCTCCCCTCCCCCATAGTGCTACATGCCCCGCCCATCTCATTCTTCTCGATTTGATCACCCGAATAATATTTGGTGATGAGTACAGGTCATTAAGTTCCTCGTTATGTAGTCTTCTCCACTCCCCTGTCACCTCGTCCCTCTTAGGCCCAAATATCCTCTTCAGCACCCTATTCTCGAACACCCTCAGTCTTTGTTCCTCCCTCAGTGTGAGAGACCAAGTTTCTATACTTTTACTAAATCCCAACCCCACGAGAAGTATAAAACCATGCTGGCTTGTGGACGGCAGGGTCAAACTCAAAATTATGGAACCAACTGACATTGCGTCACACTCTGTATTAATAACAGAACTAATATCAGAGAACTGATTTCTTCTGGGATGTGACACTCTGTCTTTGGATGAGTGGCTACCGACGTTTCGATCCTTGAAGATCAAAATACAATACTTTGAAACGTCGTGAAACACTTACCCAAATACCCAGTACCACACCCTAGAACAACCACATCGCTGTGAGGACTTCAAACCTAGAAAATAATCACATCACTTTTCCATGAGGATGGAGACTAAGTGTGTCTCTGAAACGTCGGAGGTTTTTAAACAATTGACACGGCTATCAGCCCGAGAAGAGTTCATACAATTTTGTCGCCGTGAAAGCCTGAGGACATATACTAGCGAATAATGCCAGTCGATTTTCTCTGTTACTGAACACTGCGTTTTGTGAACTCAGAATGCAACGGCCATTTCGTCAGTATAAGAGATGTGTAAAAATTTGGCAGCATGAATTCAAAATAAAGCGCCGCCAATAATACGGGTCCAATTATCAGGAAAGATTGTCCTGCCACAGCCAAGTTTTTGCCAACCTTCCTCTTTGAGACTTTCACATCGGCGCGGTTGAATTATCACTTCTTCTGGAACACGACGCTGCGTCACTGGGGTACGCAGTTCCTGACATATTAACATGCACGCGATTTCTGAAAGTCACAAATTTCACGCTTCTGAGTTGTTAGAGTTAAAGAACTTAAAACTTCCAAAAATGCAAAGTTCACAAAAACAGCAGTGACTTGTCTTGAAGTTTCCTGGTTCGAATCTCGGCCGGCACGTACACTATTCCACTGCATACTCCTTGTTTTGTCCTCATTCCGTTCGGTAGGATACCAGGAGACTGAACTGAAACACACCGCGACCGGTTCCTCCCCACGCACGTACAATTCACGGTACATACCAGCCGGTAATTTTATTAGAAAACGAGTACTTTTAATTGCAATGCAGTTGACTCCGCGTCTCACCTTTTTAAAACTTTACTTTTCCAAAATTTAACTTTTACTTATCTCTCAAATACCACTTGCCCTTTTCAAGCTACATCGACAGCATTTTAATTTTTACTTAATTTTAATATTTACTTAGGCGACATATATATAATATTATACATATTTGTAATGTATTTACTACTGTAAAAGGGGGAAAACTCCTACTTAGAAAACATATGGAGGTGTCCAACTTATAGTTTCTCTTATGGCCTGAAGATGGCTATTATGAGCCGAAACCAGTAGACATAAACGTATTAAAAGAAACGAAGTGTTGGATCTGACAGTACAATTAATACGAACAAATATACACTTGTAATCAACTTACTTAGGGTTTTTTTTTAAATGGTGAAGGGCCCCGCAGCAGACGCTACGGACGCACTGCAGCCATGAGGCTTATTGTGCAACCCTGTGATGAAGATGAATATGAAGATGATGATTATTTTTTGTCCTTTTCCTAGTAATGGAGCACCGGTGGAATGAAACTGACAGGTGAAAACCGAAGAACTCGGGGAAAAAACCTGTCCCAGTGCCACTTTGTCCACCACAAATCCCACACGGACTGACCCCGAGATCGAACCCGGGCCTCCGCGGTGGGAGGCCGGCGGCTAACCGCCTGAGCCATGGCACGGCCTTATCAACTTACTTAACAACCAATGAACCAAGAACCGACAAGCGAACTGTTCTATGGTTAAAGCGTAGTACGAAAAGCAAAGGGGCTTAACCCTAAAACATAATGCCTTAAACCTGTAGCGCGTATTTAATATCTCTACGTACAGAACCACTAGATATATGACAACTGTAAGCTTGTCTTCTCCACATTGCAGATACGCAAACGAGACACACGACTGGCCCGACATACAGCTGCTCCTCGCCTCGTACGCAGACAACACGGACGGAGGTCTGTTGGGTAAAAGGGACAACGGGCTGACCGACGAGTTGTACGCCGCCATGTACGAACCCATATTGTATGAGGACTCTTACTCCGTGCTGCCACTACTTCTACGACCCAAGAGTCGCGGCAGGATACGCCTCAAGAATGCCAACCCCTACGAGCACCCGCTCATATATCCCAACTATTTCCATCACCCAGAGGATATAAAAGCGCTTGTAAGTACAGATGTCTGTGAGGTCTCAGATTCTGGCGGTGGTCCCTATGAAGACGCCTATCTCCCGGGACATGACGCCGTGTAGCCGTACACAGACACCAGTATTTCAGATGAACCAGCTGCCTCCCTCTTCAGGACATAAATGTCAGAGACTGAGGTTTTCTTGGTTTTCCTCAGACCATAAAAACAATGCCATTGTCAAAATAATCCAATCAAATCAAGAAAGATGATAGGGCACGTGGCATGCAAGGGAGAGAAATGTGTACATGGTCTTGACTGTTAAACGTGAAGGAAAAAGACGGTTTGGAAGACCTAGACTTTGATAGTAGGATTATATTAACCCTTTAAAGACGAAGCGTATCTGTTTTATATAAGGACTCAGTGCGTACCGCGCTGTAAACACTCTCCACTTCGGTTATAAAAACCAGTCTCTTAATGTTTTATAAGGCAAAGGTTGCTGTTTGTTCTGAGATCCGTACAAAACACATAAACGCAATGTGGGCACCACGTAGAATTTTTTAATGTTAAACCTGGTGGTACGTAAAGTTACCACTAGGCTTTAAAAGGTTAAAGTGGATATGGAAGAACGAGGAAAAGAGGGTGTGGATTGGATTGCTCTGGCTCAGGATAGGGAGAGGTAGCGGGTGCCTGTGGTTGCCGTAATGAACCATAAGGTTCCGTAAAGCGTGGGGAAATTTCTTGACTAGCTGATAACGCATCAGCACAGGCCCGCGGAGACATTTTAAATAAGAACAGGGATTTCAACCCTATCCGTGGCAAAGCCGTCACAGCAACACCATCCGTCTCCCGGCAAATTATGAAGGAGAGTTAAAAATATACAGACCGTTACACGTACATTTATGCATACTTCTTTTTGTGTATTGCATTTCACGTAGCTTGCGTGCAGACCAAATTTTGCCGAAGATGCCCGCACCACACAAAGGCTTAATCAGGCCCGCTTTACCTTCTTAAGAAGAACCTTGCTGCACGTAGTTCGTTACTTAACCTTGCGAAACAGCATACGGTGCAGGGTCCGACAGCTGCAGTATCAAAGTGTGGTTACATCAGCTGTTACATGTACGTAATCCAGACAAGACAATTACAGTATACGAATACATTAACCTTTTAAAGCCTAGCGGTAACTTTACATACCACCAGGTTTAACATTAAAAAATTCTACGTGGTGCCCACATTGCGTTTATGTGTTTTGTACGGATCTCAGAACAAACAGCAACTTTTGCCTTATAAAACATTAAGAGACTGGTTTTTATAACCGAAGTGGAGAGTGTTTACAGCGCGGTACGCACTGAGTCCTTATATAAAATAAGACACGGTTCGTCTTTAAAGGGTTAATTTATTTACACATCGATGATGTCAAAAATCTGGATAAAGAGCACGACGTTTCGGAGACTGTCTCGGTTCCCATCTTCAGATGGAATGACATCTCTGTGGGGTGTAGGTTTTAGTCGTTACGCCAACCTCAGTGTTGGCTCAAGGCTGCCTACGCACCTATCCTGTACAGCAGCGATTACCAAGCTTTTATGTGTGTGACCCTAAAATACCAAACGGTATGTGACCCGCAACCCTACCATGGAAATGGTAACAGTCAGTGATATTAACTATAAATGAACTAATACTAATGCCTTATCTTGAACACTACATAACATTGCCACTTATTAAAAAAATATTTAACTGTTAATGTTATTTGTGAAATACAATATTTTTTTGGACAATATTAAATACACAAAACATGCAAGAACTAAATCTTTATTCAAATAACTCATACATGTGCTGGTTAGAAAAATCATTTGTTTCTAAATAAAAACTTGTGAAATATTGATCATATGGAACGTTACATAAAATGAACAGAACAACAATGTCAAAAATTTATTGACTGAAAAATTTAGTACACGTGTTATTTATTTTAAATGAAGTTTAATACATTACTAGCACTGAAGTTAACGAAAAATTTAATATGTGTGTTATTTACGGCTTTAAGTCCAACTACGTTGTACCGAACAATAACAAAGTAGGCTCATTAGTTATTGAAAATGTAATTGCTCCAGTATGTTAAAAATTAATAAACACAAATTCAATAAGTACATTTTCTCGAACATTCCGTTTGAATTTAGAAACAAATTTTTATTTTGTTTAAATTATCGAGTTCTCCATAAATCACTCTCGCAACCCTACATCAGACCACCCCCGACCCTCATTTGGGTCCTGACCTGACGTTGGTAACTACTGCTGTAGAGGGAGCCACAAATTAGCAAATGTCATTGTGTGACCTTTCTTGCCGCAGATTGAAGGAGCCAAGTTCGGCTATGCGATGAGCAAAACCGGACAGATGCAGCGCCTGTCGGCCCAGATTAACCAGAATCAGGTTCCAGGCTGCCAGCATTTCGAGTTCCTGTCCGACGAGTACTGGGCATGCGCAGCACGACACTACAGCATGACAATCTACCATCCGGTGGGGACGTGCAAGATGGGACCGCCTACAGATCCAGGAGCCGTGGTGGACCCCAGACTGAGTGTGTACGGTGTTCTGGGCCTAAGAGTGATCGACGCGTCCATAATGCCGTACATTGTTTCTGGAAACACTAATGCACCTACCATCATGATCGCAGAGAAGGCTTCGGACATGATAAAAGAAGAATGGATGCCACCACACTGGCCTTTTAACACATGACTTTCACATATCTGAGATATGTGACCAACTCCGACACAACGCAAAACTAATATATTTTAACCTTTTAAAGCCTAGCGGTAACTTTATGCACCACCAGGTTTAACATTAAAAAATTCTACGTGGTGCCCACATTGCGTTTATGTGTTTTGTACGGATCTCAGAACAAACAGCAACTTTTGCCTTATTAAAAACATTAAGAGACTGGTTTTTATAACCGAAGTAGAGTGTTTACTGCGCGGTACGCACTAAGTCCTTATATAAAACAGATACGCTTCGTCTTTAAAGGGTTAAACTTTTATTTGTAAACTCAGACATGTTTCGGTGAGTAGCTCATCATCATCATCATCATAATCATCATCATCATACTCATCATCATCATCATCATCAGGGACATATTTCTTAGTAGAAAAGGAAAACATTATGGTATGTTATCTTACATAAGTTCAAGAATTACACCACTGTTGCCACTATAAAAATATTTAAAATATGTTGTTAAAATCTCAAATGAGGATAAGGCTCAAAGAACCGTTAGAAGCACTTGTTAAAACACTTCGACCGTTATCACTTCACTACCACTGTTTCACATGAGGTATATGTATATATGGCAGTCTTTTGATACAAAAGGATATCATATCTACATATAACAAATGCGGAATGGAAAATGTTAAAAATAATGACTTTCACACGTTCATTGTGCCGAATCCGACTATCACGCGGCGGATTCGCAGGCCTAGAACTATCCTGGAAGTGTTTTGTCGTTTTCTAGAGCCCATCTAGGCGAACTAGCAGAAAATTCCTTACCCCAAAAGCAGGCATAGTTGGAAGACCGCAAAATGTCAGCTGTTAGCATGATGTCACCTAATTCCATGCCTGTGACACAATGGCAGCAGGGAAGTCAACAGTATTTACTTAATGCACACAGGATCGAGTTTTATATGGTACGTGTGATAATTCTGAGACATATTTTAACATCTCTGAAACAAACTCCCACGGATACGCCGTGACTTCAGGCTTTCGCCGCGATAACGATGGGATCTGCGCTTTTCTGGGATATAACGCAGCGTCGAGTGATAATCCTTTACCGACGTTTCAGGACAACGTATCGTACTTCCCTACTCTTCTTGGATTTCTTGACCCTTGAAGATGGGACCGATACTTTGTGACGAAACGTCGGTACAGGACTACCAGTCAACGCTGTGTCATACGTTAGAATAGCGCAGATCTCATTTACTATGAACTACAAGCCTACCCTGCAGTACCCTGAAGACAGAAGCATTATTATTCTCCGAAACGTTGGTATCTATTTATCAATCTACTTGACAGTGGATATGCATATTACTGCCCTGTTGCATGTAACATCGTTGGGTGTGCATGCAGCAACATACCACGAAAGGCTAAAGATACTGAGATTACTGTTACGTAATGGCATCCACTCCCGATGCATTCTTTTTGCGACGTAACACACCCCTGAATCTGAACGTGGGTTTCTATGTTAAATATTTATTTTTAGATACGTCTAGTAGACAGAAGATCGATAAAAGCAACAACAGTGGCACTACACAGCCATAAGATAAGGAAACGAATGCACTTAAATGCAAGACAGTTCTAAACTTTGGACATTGCACACACAGACACACACACACACAGTGCATTCATCGCTAACCCAGACAGCGCATTTCATGAAGTACGACGTCTTCTAGCGCGTGCAATAGTGCAGTCGGGTACAAAATTACGGACGATTTGGAGGAACGTGTCACCTCCACATTCAGAGTAACAAGAGGTGATACGGTAGGTCAACCGAAACGTCGGAAAATTTGTATCACACTAAACAAGTTCACATTTCAGAAGTCTGTTTTTTTACGGTCACCACAGCCAGAATATCAAATTTCACATCCGTGGGGCCCAACGCCAATTATCATAAAGTTTCGCAAAATTCAATGTAATAACTTTCCTCACCCCTGTGCAAGCAGAATGTATGTCTAAGAAGAAACGTAGTGGGTTTGTATTGGGCAAGTACCGCGTTCGAGTCTCAGTCATGTTGCCTAGCACCACGAATGAGGCGTTTTGTTATCTTGCTTGTCCTCAGTCGCTCGGCGGAAATACATACAGACACATCACGCAATTTCAAACCTACACAGTTTTTTTTAAAAAGTTAAAAACCTGAAATAATAACATTTTTTAAAAACGCGCCGGATCTTTCCTTGCGAGAATGAAAGCGCGAAGAGACGAAGCTGGCGGAAGAATACTACTGGGCGATAACAAAAGCGGCGGTACGGTCATGCTGTGGCCGATCACGTTCCAGTGTGTTTGAATTTGGATTTCAACTGGACACCCTTACATATATATATATATATATTATATACAGTTGGTCATATGCACACTCAATTCCGACTTGCGCAAAATTCGACTTTGGGACGGACCCTTCCGGAACGCGGCTACTGCGTAAGTCGCGGAGCGTCCGCACTGTCCGTTTCTTCAAAACCCTTCCACACACATCACTGATGAAGATTTTCCCACCCACTTCTATAATGCATGGCAAATGAAAGGTAAATGGTCTCGTCAAAGATGATGATGATGATGATGATGATGATGATGATAATAATAATAACGAACTGTAAAGATATGGGCCCACTAAGACCTGTTCTTGTAGAGGTCTCTGCGTCGGGCCGATCACTCGTCGAGAGGAGTCCTACCGAGTGTGGTGTGTCTGACTGTGATCGTGAAGTCTCGATAATGAGGATGCCCTGGCCCCTGAGGCGCCGTTGCGCCATTGAAAAAAAAACCTGCTCTTGATCTTCAAGATACCCTTGCTCTTTCCATCTTTGTTTTGGTCTCCCCATATTGCTGTGTCCGCTCGCACGACAATGGAAGGCCAACAATAGCGGCAGACGGTCTTATTCCATTCTTATCACATGTTTCCTCCACTTCCGTTGGTACTAAATGCTGCCTTCAGCTATGTAGAGTATTTTTAATCTGGCGCGGATGCTTGTATATCTTTGTTTGTCAAGCCTGACCTTAGAAATCTCAGATGTTCTGCTTCTAATTTATTTGTACCATATATTTTCTGTTAACCCTTTAAAGACGAAGCGTATCTGTTTTATACAAGGACTCAGTGCGTACCGCGCTGTAAACACTCTCCACTTCGGTTATAAAAACCAGTCTCTTAATGTTTTATAAGGCAAAAGTTGCTGTTTGTTCTGAGATCCGTACAAAACACATAAACGCAATGTGGGCATCACATAGAATTTTTTAATGTTAAACCTGGCGGTACGTAAAGTTACCGCTAGGCTCTAAAAGGTTAATCCCAACTTGCAAAACTCAGAACTGATTCGTATGTCGACTATTAAACGAGAGAGATAGAGACAAAGAAATCATAGCTGAGAGCTAGAAAACAGAACCCAGAGCGAGAGCTAAAAACTAAACTAAATATGTGGCAAAGAATGCAGACCTCAAGATTTTAACATGTCGGTAACAACGCCTAAGTGTTACAAGGTAGTTAGCATTCACCATCAACTTATGTATTAGCAAAGGATAACACGGTTACATGTTTCGACCACTAAGTGGTCACCTTCAGGCCATTAACGTAGGCCTACACAAAATTACATTACATTTGCAGGTTGTTTTTCTATTGGTAGAATGTGAGCTCAAACTTTGGGTGTTACAGCACAAATGTTTTCTCAGTAAATTTTTCCGTCGGTGTTGTATTCGAGATTTTTCCTTTTGCGTATTTAGAGGTAAGGTCTTTTTTTTTTGATGCACTGTTGATTGCAGAATATATCTGCATTGCAATTCAGTAATTTCTTTTTTATGTTCTTGCACTGGTAGAAGAGTTTAGCTTGATTAGTTATCGCAGTTTACGCACTGGATATCACGCTGTGTTGTCCTAGATACTACAGGGTACTCACAAGCCACCACAAACAATTATTTATTATGAATTAGCAAACGTTAGCATTGCTACATGTTTCAACCATCAGGTGGTCACTTTCGCCCTGACTACCTTTTAACCTTTTAAAGCCTAGCGGTAACTTTACATACCACCAGGTTTAAAATTAAAAAATTCTACGTGGTGCCCACATTGCGTTTATGTGTTTTGTACGGATCTCAGAACAAACAGCAGCTTTTGCCTTATAAAACATTAAGAGACTGGTTTTTATAACTGAGGTGGAGAGTGTTTACAGCGCGGTACGCACTGAGTCCTTGTATAAAACAGATTACGTTCCGTCTTTAAAGGGTTAATACATAAAAACGCTTCGGTATTTCCAGCATGAAAATTATACGCGTAAGTGGCTTGTTTATTTCACACAGTATTTTATCTTTACGCACTTTTCTTTGTAATTACTTGACGTTCTTTGATAATGACCCAAGAGGCCGAAACACGTAGCAGAATAATTACAGATAATTAGCGGTTTCTCCCTAAATATAGCGTACTTTGGTGGGTTCAGCCGATCCCAGTGGCCGCGCGGTCTAAGGCGTAGGTCTCCGGCCCAGCGCTTGCTGGGATCGTGGGTTCGAATCCCACCGGAGGCATGGATGTTTGTCTGTTGTGAGTTTTTGCGTGTCAGGTAGAGGTCTCTTCGACGGGCCGATCCCTAGTCCAGAGAGGTCCTACCGACTGTGGTGTGTGTCTGAGTGTGATCAAATGAAATTAAAAACCCTCTACACTTACTGGGAACAAGTAGGTAGAAGATAGAAGGATTAGGAAATGAAACTTTGACGCTTTCAATTTCTGTTAATTGCTAATCTTATTTTTCCACACCCCATTCAGGAGGCTCCTTCCTCAGTTAATGTGACTGTACAATATTACATAATCACGTGGTCTGTGAATGAAGGCAGAACAAGGGGGGTGAATGAGTCCTATATAAACAGCTACAGGCCAGAAGCGTAAGAGATTGGCTAATGGTAGAGGAAATCTGAAAACAAATAATAAACACTACAGAAAAAAAAGAGACGCACTTCAATAATGCGTTTACAACCCGTGACTCATGCGTAATCTGCTAAACATTTCGTTTATTCTGAAACGAAACACGTGGAGATCCATTTCTGGTTTCCCAAGCGAACAAAACTCTTCAAAGATTACAGAATCGAGACAAGACACCACCCCTCTTCAAATGTTACGAGAAAAACGAAAGGTGGGGACGCAAGCAGTCATATCGCTTTATACCTTATAACGAAAATAAGCAACGAGACGGCTGGCGCCACCTTTGTTTGTAGTTTAGACGAAAATGAAACATGGAAGACACAAATACTATTGATACCATTACAATAAAGTGAAATATGTCACAAAAATAAAATGTGCTACGTGACCTATACCGGCAACCAGCAGTAACACTGAACTAAAATTCTCAAGGTCACTGGCCAAAAAGAGAGAGAAAAACGTTTTCTCTGCAAATATGTAAACAGCGATTATATATCGCAGAACTAGCAAACAAACGTTGCATTCCGACCACCAAGGCACTTCATACAGACGGAACTATCAGGCGAGTTGTAGGACAACATCCGCACTTCCTTTTTTTAACCTTTTAAAGCCTAGCGGTAACTTTACGTACCACCAGGCTTAACATTAAAAAATTCTACGTGGTGCCCACATTGCGTTTATGTGTTTTGTACGGATCTCAGAACAAACAGCGACTTTTGCCTTATAAAACATTAAGAGATTGGTTTTTATAACCGAAGTGGAGAGTGTTTACAGCGCGGTACGCACTGGGTCCTTGTATAAAGCAGATACGCTTCGTCTTCAAAGGGTTAAAGACTAGTTTACAGCTGTTATCGGAAAGTCAATAAATGAAGTGGCTACATTTTTTGTGAAGTTATAAGTCGCCGCTCGCAAACTCGCTTCCCAATCAAAATTATTTCAACCTTATTTAATGAAAATACAGTTGAACTCGGTTATAAAGTCATGAAGGGGACTAAATATTTTGTGTCGTTATAAACGAGTGTTGTTATAACCCAGGAGTATAATGTTAATGGCTAAGTGAGGAATTAATTGTTACCACAGAACATCTGACGCTATAGACGTGGTATCGTATAAGCTGATGTCGTTATAACTGGGTTCGACTGTACTTAACTGGTAGTCGTCGAATTCGAAGGCGCAATGATCACAAGTGGCGAGCAGTCCACTAACTTGCTGTCTCCATGGAGCAGAGCCGGTCTTCAGAAGTTAACAGCTTTTCAGCTGTCAAGAATTTTCCCAAATATTATGGAATACTGAAGTTCATTACCGCATTAACAACAGTCCCCCACCTGTCCCTAACCTGAACCAGATCAATCCAGTCCATGCCTCCCCATAATACTTCTTGAAGATGCATTTTATTACGATCCTCCCATCTACGCCTAGGTCTTCCAAGTGGTCTCTTTCAGGTCTCCCCACAAAAAACCTCCATGAACCTCTTCCCCATACATGCCACATGCCTCACCCATCTCATTCTTCTTGATTTGATCACCCAAATGATATCTGATGAGGAGTACAAATAATAAATCTCCCCGTCATGTAGTCTTCTCCAGTCTCCTGACATCTCGTGCCTCTTCGTCCATATATCTTCCTCAGCGTCCTATTCTCGAACACCCTCGGCCTACGTTCTTCTTGCAATGGGAGAGACCAAGTTCCACACCCATACAAAACAGAAGGCAAAATCACAGTTCTGTTCAGTCCATTCACGCTACATTTCGCTAGTATCGATGCTAATAGGGCGAGGCACTTAGAATAGTCTCTCATACTGCCGTTTTCTCATTCTAAAAGGCCTTCAGCCTTCGTAGTTAAAGACGGAAATAAAATTCGAGAGTCAATTTTGGATATAAAGCAGTATCAATACAACACGAGCGATACAGCGTGGAGTGAATAAACTCGGTATATAGATCTGTGGGGTTTCCACGTTCAAACCCATGACAAGAGACAAGAAAGTCTGAGCGTTGTCGTGTATCTCCTCAGTCACTCCAATCAAATCAGAACGTAGGCAATTAGCACAACCGTTCCTGTGTATTACTCAACAACACTATTTCTTTCGACGTTGCATAATCTAAGGTGCGCGGCGAGACGCTTCTCTCTTCTAAATCGCGCACAAGTAAAATAAAGAGAACAATTGATAAAATTACACTAGTACAGTATACATGTTAAATACACCGGCTGTCAGCCGTATGCCTAGTAATTTTCGGCGGGAATAATGCCGCAGAAGCGTAAATCCGAATAGTCACAATACCAAATATAAGAATTATATGGCTTCCATGTCCACAGCTGTCATGTACCTCCACACTTAATTCTTACGTTACAGGGTCGGGGGCGCAGTTGGTTGAGGCACTGCGCTACAAACCGGCAGGTCACGGGTTCGATTTCCGATGGTGTCAGTGGATTTTTTCATTGGCATAATCCTGTCGGTTGCACTAGCCTCTAACAGAAATGAGTACCAGGAATATTTCCTGCGGGGTAAAGGCAGCCGGTGCGTAGGGCTGACAACCTTACCACCTTCGTGTGCCGACTGTCTAGAAATCTGGGAGCCTCGACCTCCTGGAACCCTAAGGGCCTGTCCAGGCCTCTAATGGGACTGCTTTTACAGGGTCATGCGAAATATTCAGTAACACTGATATTCCACGAACATATACAAATTTCCGTAGTGACATTAATAACAGGCATCTGCAATGACGTAAGTGCATCGCCAATTTCTGGTCCTTAAAACGATAAACCGATAACCCGAGTTACGTTACTAAGGTATTCGGAGACATAACGGAATAACGCCTAGTGGTCAGTATATTTACCACGAGGTATATCGCTAGAAGCTCCGCATTTGGGCCCACACACTGCATTCCAGGTGCGCACAGAGAACGTTTCCCTGGCCGGGCGGGGGGGACCCTGCTGCTATATATATGTATAATTTATGTTCATTTCAAAAATTGTATTGTAAAAACCATGTCGTACGCATAACATAACAGTGTTTGTAACTGCATTTATATAGATACAAATATAACTACACGTTCCGTGACTCAACCACAGTGCCCTGTCTTCTTGTTTTTCTAATTTTATTAATTTATTTTTCAAAATTCTAATGTACTAGTCATCAGCCGACTTCAGTAGCTGACTTCGGCTGAAGAGGAAATCATGTAAAACTTCGAATATTGTAACGTCTACAGAATGTTTTTTTAAATTTTGGATTTCGGGGGTTTGGGGGGATGCCGGGCTGCAGCCCCCACCCCTTGGGTGCGACCCTGGTACATTCATCTGTTCCGTATGATTCTTACAACAAAAAGCAATAACTGCTTTGTCTTTGTAATGTAATATCATTGTGTTCTCTGTCATGAACGAAAAGAATGTTTATATACAGAACAACACGGATTAATTTTAGTTTTCGAAGCGTAAAGTGCATTACTGTGTAAACGTATCAGTTGTTTCTTCCTGTGGATTGCGGTATGCCGAAACGTGACGCTGACTCGTCAGGTGAGCGCTTGCCGACGTTTCGAAAGAACGTGTTGCCTTCACTTTCAAAGGTCAAGTGGGCTCAGATGATTTCTTCTCAACCCTTACAAATGAGGGCAAAACGTTCCCCCGAAACGTCGGAAACCACTCACCTAAATACTCAGCGTCATATCCCCATAATACCTTAATCCTCAATCAAAACTCTGTGAAAACCTCAAGACTAGCATTTCTCATCTTTCGGCTCAAGATTTTGAGTCAGTGTATTAACCTACGCCGATCCCAGTGGCCGCGCGGTCTAAGGGGTACGTCTGCGGCCGAGCGCTTGCTGGGATCGTGGGTTCGAATCCCACCCGGGGCATGGATGTTGGTCTCTTGTGAGTGTTTGTGTTGCCAGGTAGAGGTCTCTGCGACGGGCCGATCCCTCGTCCAGAGGAATCGTACCGACTGTCGTGTGTGTCTGAGTGTGATCAAGCGAAAATAAACAACCTCGACACCTACTGCGAAACAATAGGTAGAAGAGGGAAGGACTACGTATCAACCAACAAAACCACGTTTTAATGCGTGTACACGCACTTTACGTTTGCACGGCACTAGGTCTTTATTCTTTGATACGACAGAATTACACAGGAAATAGTTTAACGAAATAATAAGTAACACAGGTCGCCTTTCGGTCACATAACATCTTACAGCATTATCTCACCTGGAGATTGTGGGGTGAAGTGGGTAGAGGGAGGGGTGGCTGGTGTTAACTTGTAGACTGACACGTACACTCAGGCGTATTTGACATCATCATGATAACATCAAATCTATCACAAGTTAAAGGCATACAAAAAAAAATACAAATATACATAGAAGACGAGCAGGTATGTGTCAGCCAGTATATAAATCCGGCACGATTGGCCGCCAGGAACGAGATTGTGTTCAGGGATACAGGCAGTGATGGACACACATTCCTGACTCTTTGACGTGTACTCTTTTTTGAGTTCTAGTGGTTAGCAAAACGAGATCAGTGCGTGCGACAGCTACACCCTGAGGACTGGAGCCGGTATAAGAGGTCGAAGTCTTCGCCAGTTACTTCAGGTGAGCCAGGTTACTCTTGAACGTACGCTAATTGGCAGTGTCAGTAGCACTAACTCTTAACCTTTTAAAGCCTAGAGGTAACTTTACATACCACCAGGTTTAACATTAAAAAATTCTACGTGGTGCCCACATTGCATTTATGTGTTTTGTATGGATCTCAGAACAAACAGCAACTTTTGCCTTATAAAACGTTAAGAGACTGGTTTTTATAACCGAAGTGGAGAGTGTTTACAGCGCGGTACGGACTGAGTCCTTATATAAAACAGATACGCTTCGTGTTTAAAGGGTTAAAGAAGAAAGAGGGCTCAGGCGGTTAGCCGCCGGCCTCCCACCGCGGAGGCCCGGGTTCGATCCCGGGTCAGTCCATGTGGGATTTGTTGTGGACGAAGTGGCACTGGGACAGGTTTTCCCCGAGTACTTCGGTTTTCCCATGTCACTTTCATTCCACCGGTGCTCCATTACCAGGGAAATAATAATCATCATCGTCATCATCACAGGGTTGCACAAGAAGCCTCAAGGCTGCGGTGCGTCCGTAGCGTCTGCTGCGGGGCCCTTCAACACTATAAAAAACTCTTAAAGAGACGGGTTGAACTACTCCGAAGATGTGCTACAAATTAATTCATACACAAACACGACTTCGAGAAATTTCTTTACAGATTGCATACCCATGTGAGACTAGCAAATTATGTACAATAAAAAGCCGTCTTTACAACTTCAATATAAAATTATTATTTATGATATATAAGGCCACCTAGGTGGTCGAAACATGTTGCCTTATATATCATAAATAATAATTTTATATTGAAATTGTGAAGACGGCTTTTTATTGTACATAACAAGACATATTTGGCGACGCCAGTAAAGAAAACTGGAGATAAAGAGATCAAAGTGTCAGTTTTTCTGACCCCACAATTCTTACTCTGCGTATGAAAGAGAGCATTAACACAGTTCCACTTGTAATCAAAGCATCATAATCACGGACGAGGATGTCTACATTTAATCTTAAATCAAATTTCTCAAAATGAGTTGCAGTTTTCTCCCTGCAGACAATATCAGATTTACGGAGTTTCAGGTTATGCTATTTCAGACTTAGAAAATTTTTAAAAGAGCAAAGAATTGAAACAATAACATTATCTAACGGGCGCCTAATTTTTTCTTGTGGGAATGAAAGAGCCACGTAACGAACGTGGAGGAACAATACTGCTGGGCGACGACGTTGCGGCCGATCAGGTTCCATCGTGCTGGATTCTGCATTTCAGCTGGACTGAGTTTCCTCACACACGTACACATTTGACCATACGCACATCCTGAGGTCTTGCTTTTCGCCCGCCTGTTTTACACGCCGTTTCGCTTCAACGCCCCTTGCCACTATACACCACTTCTTAATTTACGCCGTCTCATTTTCCCTTTAACGCTCTTTAACTGGCTGAGTTCTGTTACGCTAATGCTCTATTTTTGATGTTAATATAACTTTTCAATTACGCCTTTTTTGATTTACGCTTACTTTTCAAGAACGCAACAAGGGCGTAAAACACGGGCTGCGTGTACTTAATTGCTACTTGCGCAATATTCGACTTGCGCCAGAACTTCCAGAACGTAAGTGTTGCGTACGTCAAGGAGTGTCGGCACATCCTTTGACACTTCTGAACAATATAATTTCCGCTGCTTCAGGTTTGCCATCCAGCGTCTGACGGGTAACTGTTCTTAGTCCAAATTCTACCACAATAACAGAAAACTGGGATTGCTGTGTACAAACTAAGATTAGGTATGTATTTGACTGTGTCTGGACGAAGGATAGGTGTCGGTTTGAGTCCGTGTATATACGCAACCACCACGTCCCACAGTACACTTCGAAGAAGAGGATTCAGCCGTGCTGGGATGTAGCCCTGTGTTGTTGCGTTCGTGGCGTCCAGGACTGTTGTGCCTTCAACTTAAACAGCGGAGTCCAAAACAATATTTTACTGAGACTGCCGATTGTTACTGTCTCACTGTCAGCCTTGCTACCAATTTTTAACTTCACAGTATTGCCATACACAAAAAAATGTTTCTTCTTGTACCGTTTGACCCTTGACGGTGAAGGCACTACCTTCCCTCGAAACCCCGGTAACCACTCATCTAACGATACGGCGTCACATCCCAGAAGACTTGAATCTTCAGCGACAACACCCTGAGAACCTCAAATGTGGCGCAGTTACTGAGGAAACGCGTTCGACATTTGTTATTATACATTCCCTTAATTAACCGTGTCTAAAGTTGCAACCATATCGTGTCGGGTCTGCAGAATCTTTAGATGCCGGGAAGGAGTTTTCACTGAGGAAAAGACTGGGCACTGCCAAGTAAACAGACTGTTACAAATCATGCACTCTTATAATGATTTCATGCATATAACACTTTCAGCCATCAAGTTCAGCAAAACAACATGTATAACTAAGTTGCTACCTCACAAAAAACATTCAATCAACATTACAAAGTCCAATAATATAATCCTGATTGCGGACATTATCGTTATATACGCTGAAAATCGATATGAAAACAGATGATATGTGTACACACACACACACACACACACAGACACAGAATAAAGTAGATAGGCCTACATATACAAACATACAGAAATAAAGTGGATACATACAAACACACGTAGAATAAATGTGATACATACAAACATACATAGAATAAATGTGATACATACAAACACACATAGAATAAATGCGATACATATGAAACACACATAGAATAAATGTGATACATATGAAACACACATAGAATAAATGTGATACATACAAACACACATAGAACAAATGTGATACATACACACATAGAATGTGATACATACAAAACAAACATAGAATAAATGTGATACATACAAACATAGAATAAATGTGATACATATGAAACACACATAGAATAAATATGATACATACAAACACACATAGAATAAATGTGATACAAACACACAGAATAAATGTGATACATACAAACACACATAGAATAAATGTGATACATATAAAACACACAGGATAAATGTGATATATACAAACATACGTAGAATAAATTTTATGGTATTCATTTCCGTGTATTAAATGGCAATTTCTGATACAATAACCAACAAAATGCACAATATTGAAACATAATTTTACGATAAAAAATTTATAAAACTCCAACATGTTCCGATTCTTTAAGAATCATCCTCAGGGAGAAATACCAATAAAAAATGTATGAAACACGAATTACATTAAGCGAATGATACACGATCTATGCGGAAGTGCACGGTAGAAGCAGAAATATTCCATAAGGTGACAACACAATGCACAGCAGAGTTGGATTGCAGTCACTCTCGAAATTAACATTAAAATAATGAGTACATAACACGAATAACGCTAACATTGTACACGAGTACACACGTTATACAAGCAGACACACAACAGTTGTGTTACATACCAATATGGCAGAAAACAAGGTGCGAGTGCAGGTGCACATACAGAATTTTTCATTGGGGGGGGGGGGGGGCCCAACCCGGAGGCTACACATAATTTATGTTTAAAAATTACGTTATAAAAATAATGCCGTAAGTACAACATAACACTGCCTGCAACTGCATTTATATACATAAGAATATAACTACATGTTCCATGACCCAATCACAGTGTCCTGTCTTCTCCTTTCTTTTTAATTTTATTAAATTATTTTTCAATATTCTAATGTACTAGTCATCAGCTGATTTCAGTGGCTGATTTCGGCTGAAGGGAAAACCACGTAACACTTTTGATATCGTAATATCTATAAAATCTGGGTTTTTTAAATTTCGGTTTTGGGGCTTTTGGGGGGGGGAGGCTCCAGCCCGGCAGCATCCCCTTTGGGTGCGCCCCTGTATAGATGGGACAACGGCAGGCATGGTACTGAAGGAAGTGGAACCAAAGAAATTCGGCGACTCAGGCCCTAATACACCAACCCTGTTGACGTGCTTCGAACTCCAATCATATAAACAAGCTCAATGTATGTAGTTCGACAGAACTACACACGCAGCCAAGCTGTTGTACATGGGGAACGCGTAAAGCGAAACGCGACGTGCTCAAAGCGGCATTGCTAAGTATTCACGTCTTTCGCGACGCTACGTTGTGGCGCGTTAATCTTAGGGGCGAGGTAGCTCAGTGAATGTGACTCTTCTAGGACTGACCGTGATAATGAAGGCACCACGATCATCCGAAACGTCTGTAGACATTTACCAATTAACATGGCGTAACTTCCTATAAGAACTGAAGCTTCTAAACCTACAGACTTGCTGCAGTTAACAAAACAGTTCTCTGTAAAGAAACGCTGATACTTCTTTACAGGTTTAGCTACTATACACTGTGACACTGACAAGAAAAGCAAATATATCCCGGGGGAAGAACGGGTACTCTGCTGCAGATACAGGTCTGCAGTTGTTTAGCAAATCTGTGGAAACACAGTATGGGATACCTTCCTTGTATTTCTTTAAACATTCATCACAAAGCAAAACACTTCAAATAGAAAACTGGTGGTCGTCTGTGATACAGTGGTCGTTGTTATAATGGATTATTTCTGTGGAAACAGACTATATTCATGTATCGTGGGGTTATATCGTGCCGAAACAAGCAAAAGCTGTTTATTTCTGAGGAAACAGACTATATTCATGTATCGTGGGGTTATAACGTGCCGAAGCAAGCAAAAGCTGTTTATTTCTGTGGAAATAGACTATATTCATGTATCGTGGGGTTATAACGTGCCGAAATAAGCAAAAGCTGTTTTAAACGATACATAACCGTGCACTGAACAACTAATACCAACAAATGCACACACGTTTATGGAAATATATTATACACGTAGTTGATAATATACAAAAAACACTAATCACCAACAAATGCACAAACAGAGTTTTAACATCAATCGTAACACACTCCTACATGTTTCGACCATGCAGGGTCATCTTCAGGGAGAACTTTTTTTTATCGTTACACTAAGGTGCACTTTACAGTTGAGTGACAATGTGCTGTTGACTGTGTACTGGAGGCGTGGGGGGGGGGCGGGGCGGGGCCGCGGGCGGGGCCCGCCGGGGGACACGCCTCCAAAAACAACGCAATACACAGTCAGCAGCACATTCTCACTCAACTGTAAAGTGCAACCCTAGCATAACGGTAACGAAAAGTTTCTCCCTGATGATGACCCAGCAGGATCGAAACATTCAGGAGTGTGTTACGATTGATGATAAAACTCTCTTTGTGCATTGTTGGTGATTAGTGTTTTTTGTATGATATAGTGCACGGACATGGAACACATTAAATTTGATAATATACAGTCTAACTCGTTAATAACGTCACAAAAGGGACTGAATATTTTGTGTCGTTATAAACGACAAGTATGGTTAACAGTGACGAATTAATTGGTACCACAGAATATCTAACGCTGTAGGCGAGGTGTCGCACAAACCGATGTCATTATAGCCGGGATCGACTGTATTTTCATAAACTTTGCGAATCTGTCGGTTTTTTTACCAAGCAAAAACTGGTTTATCAAGACAATTATAGTGCAAATGTCCAAGCCAAGTTTAACAGAAATTCTTCTAATAATCTAAGATAAACTACGAAGACGGAAGGGGGGGGGGGGGAGGCACAATGTTCCTTAAATGCGTTCACTTAATGCACTTTTAGAATCCATAATCTAGAATCGTTTTTGTCACCTCCTAAAATACCGGCATCTACCTAAACCGAAAAAAACATGTATGATCCTGCAACATTTCGGTAACTAGAATTTTTGGACGCGTGAGTACAACCTATTATTCGGGTAATCAAATCCAGAAGAATAAGATGGGCGGGGCATGTAGCACGTATGGAGGAAAAGAGAGGTGCATACAGGATTTTGGTGCGGAGACCTGAGGGAAGGCGACCACTTGGGAGACCCAGGTGTAGATGGGAGGATAATATTAAAATGGATCTTCGAGAAGTGGGATGGGGGCATGAACTGGATTGAGCTGGCTCAGGATAGGGACAGGTGGCGGGCTCTTGTGAACGCGGTAATGAACCTCCGGATTCCATAAAATGCGGGGAATTTCCTGACTAGCTGAGAAAATGTTAGCTTCTCAAGAAGGCCTCTGCTCCATGGAATTACTTACTTAGTTAGTTAGTCAGTCAGTCAGTCAGTCAGTCAGTTAGTTAGTTAGTTAGTTAGTTAGTACACCCTTCTTATTGTCTAATTCCGGTGACAACGTCAGACCTACAAACGACCTGTTTCGAACTCAGGTCTGTATCCGTTTGCAGTAGCACCTTTAAAGGCTGTACAGGTATTCGTCTTTCTGACGGGTTGGTAGTCAAGGGGTAGTTTGGATGTCTGATGTCTCTCATCCTTCCGACACGGCCTACCAAGGATAATGCATCAGAGACAACTCCTCTTCGCAGTTCAGGTTCGCAGTTATCGCCTACTGGCAACAAAGTTAATTTATTTGCTCACAGTCTGTTTGCACTTCAAATGGGAAGCTGTGAAGGACAAACATCGCCAGAAAAAAAAAACTATCAGCAACATAATCTGTACAAACTGGTTCTATGTCAGATACCCGCAAAACGTGTCATTAGACATAAGCGACTAGTCAGCGGTGATGAAACCGGACGAAGTGAGGAAGCAACAGTTCAAGGAAGCAAGAGGGGTAATCTTCTTGCGTCAAACTCATTACACAATTTCTTGACAGAAAGCCACAAACTCTACAATGCTAATCGTAATTTTAATGCAAGACATGCCCGTTAGGACACAGATTGCAACAGTGTATTTATTCTTATTAATTGTACAGTCTGAACCAACACACACTCCATATGGAGTTTTGAAGCTTATAGTTTCTGTTACGGCTTGATGGTGGTTCTTATGAGCCGAAACCAGTAGCCAAAAACGTATTTTTCAAAACGAAGTGTTGGGTCTGACAGTAGAATTAATAAGATTAAATATATTCGTGCTGTTTATAATACCTATTTAACCTTTTAAAGCCTAGCGGTAACTTTACACGACCAGGTTTAACATTAAAAAATTCTACGTGGTGCCCACATTGCGTTTATGTGTTTTGTAGGGATCTCAGAACAAACAGCAACTTTTGCCTTATAAAACACTAAGAGATTTGTTTTTATAACCGAAGTGGAGAGTGTTTACAGCGCGGTAAGCACTGAGTCCTTATATGAAACAGATACGCTTCGTCTTTAAAGGGTTAAACAATTAAAGTATTCAGTCCTTTCGTGAGGGTCCAGTGCGTTTGCACTAACACACTGAACTTCCTCGGGGGCTGGGATGGCGTAGGCGGTATGGCATTTCGCTACGGGCTGCAGGGTCCGGGGATCGACTGCTGGTTGGGGGCGAGATTTTCCACACTCACCCAAACCGACCCTGAGCTCCACCCAGCCTTCTATACAACGGGTACCGGGTAAAGCAGCCGGGGCGTTGCGTTAACGACCCATCCCATCTACCGCCGAGGTTAAAGAATGCATAGAGGTATACCTCTACTCCCCGTCTCCCCCTTCATGTCAGGTTATGGGTTAAATTTACATTTAATTAAATTTCTACACACTAAACGGTGCGCCTGTTTGGAGGTACGTTTCGGCACACGTGGGTACCGCAGTTTCGGGCATACCTTCTACTGCAGCCAGCCTGTTTGTATTCATAACTGCGCGGTATAATATACGCGGAGCACGCTCGACAGAAGGGGGTGGGGAAAAAACTTTAATGTATCGGATGTAGAAATAATAATTAAATTCAGACAGCAGCCTGTGAATGCAAATTCAGTGTAAATAGTGTGTCTGCGCATACCCCATGCACAATCACATACTTACTGCCCTTTCTGCGTGCGTTCTAATGCGCTCGGTTATGCACAGCCACGATCAACGACGAAATACGGAACCAATGATGACGTATTACAACCTCACATCATACAGCAGAAGGCCTGCAGTAGGCCAATAATGCATTAACCTAACAATGACCCACAACAAATCTCGGCAACATAAGCGTGGGCATGCGCAGAAATGCATCAGACGTGCACAAAAGAAAATGTTACAGTCCTGTAAGTTCAATACACAGCTTGTACTCTTACCATTAAGTTGTTCGTGTCAGGTCTGTTGGTTTTGAGTTTCTATTTTGTGAAAGGAAGTGAAAACAATAGGACATACACGCTTACAATGCAACTTATTTGCACAAATAGTTCGCTGGCAGTGACTACTGTAGTTATCAGAAACGGAATACAGACGGTCAGACTGGCACTGCATAATGTGCCGCGTGACAGTATCGGCGCATGGAGCAACGACACTGAAGTGAGAAAAATACGGCCCCCCGCGGAGAAGTTTAAATATCAGTAACAACACGAACAGCACTGCAGGTTCTCATGGCGGTGCCTATGCAGATTTCTGGCTTATGGAGTGTGACGCCGTGTAGTTCTGTGGATAGGAACGGACGTTTCGGGGCAAACTGCTGCCTCCAACTTCAGGGTACAGAAGGAAACTGCACGGCGTCATATCCCACAAGACAGTAATCCACAACAACACGAATGCAGTGTTCCGTTCAACACACACACGTATGTACTGTAATGCCACAAATACGGGTACATACACACGCACACACACACGCACACATTACACATACATAATACATACATACCTACATACATACATACATACATACACACATACATACATACACACACACACGCACACATACACATACATACACACACATACATACATACATACATACATACATACATACATACACACACACATACATACATACACACATACATGCATACATACATACATACATACATACACACACACACATACATACACACACACACGCACACATACACATACATACATACATACATACATACATACACACACACATACATACACACACGCACACATACACATACATACATACATACACACACACACATACATACATACATACATACACACACGCGCGCGCGCGCACACATACACATACATACGTAGGTTGGCTGTTAAGTAATGCACACAGTGGAATATCTAGAAAAAGAAATCATGTATTTAAACAAATGAAAAAAGGAAGTAAAATACAATATTTTAGCTACAAATTGGCATACTTATTTTTCGACATAGTCGCCTTGTCGCTCAATACATTTTTCCCAACGTAAAACAAGTTTACGCATGCCGTCAGTGAAGAATTCAGGGGTTCTTTGTCAGATCCACGACGTCACAGCTTGCTTCACTTCGTCATCTGAGGTGAAATGAGTCCCCTTGAGATCCCTCTTGAGGTGAGGAAAGAAATGGAAATCGCTTGGAGCCAAGTCAGGGCTGTAGGGCGGATGGCAGAGAACCTCAAACTTCAGCGTCTCCAGAGCATCAAGCGTTGCGCGAGCAGTGTGCGGTCTTGCATTGTCATGCAGCAACAGAATCGGTGATGTTGACTGCCTAACTCGACACACCCTCCGCCGTAGGTTTTTTATTGTTTCAATGTACCGAGCTGAATTGACAGTATTCCCAGCTTCCAAAAATTCTGTCAGGTAAACTCTTTGTGAGTCCCAAAAAACAGTCAAAAGAATCTTGCTGGCAGACGGAACTGTTTTGAATTTTTTTGGGCGAGGAGATGAAGCGTGCCTGTATTGCATGCTCTGTCGTTCTTCTTCAGGGTCAAAATGATGAATCCATGACTCATTCCCAGTAACAATATTCAAAAGAAATTGATCTCCCTCTTCGTGATAGCGCTTCAAAAGTTCTTGACAACTTTCAACACGTTTTTGTTTGTTTTCTGGCGTCAACATGCGTGGCACCCATCGAAAACAGACTTTTGTGTAGCCAAGTAAACCAATGATATAGCCCACTCTTTCTTTAGACATTCCTAGCCTACCTGCTATCTGCTTCTGGGTGATACGGCGGTCATGCTCGATCAGTTCATCAACCTGTTTTTGATGCTTGTCATCTGTCACGGAAACCGGCCTTCAACTGCGAGGTTGGTCAACAACGACCGGGTTCACATTCACGAAATTTAATGGCCCAACGATTTACTGTAGTTCTGTTAACAGTGTTTTCACCATACACAGCCTGTAAACGGCGATGAATTTCAGTTGGCGTTACGTTTTCAGCACTTAAAAATTCAATCACCGCACGTTGCTTCAATCTCGTTGACATATCATCATAACACAACTCCATGTTAACACGCACTGTTTTAGAACCGGTGTAGAGAAAGGAATCAAACTTGGCACCGCTGTGGAGGGGGGTTGAGGCTAAAAGGACACACTGGGCGCGCATCGCTGCTTTGCTCCATTGGCAAAATATTTCACTGTGTGCATTACTTATCAGCCAACCCTAGTACGTACATACATACATATATACATACATACACACATACATACATACATACATACATACATACATACATACATACATACATACATACATACATACATACATACATACATTACATTTATACACACACAAATACTAGCCCAGAATTTCACAGAAATGCAAGTTCTGCGTATACACGAATTCAGTACCTTCATTTACTCTGCTTTTACGTAGGTACGTACATGAAAGGCCACTGTGGTCCAATCTGCTTTTGTTCTAATGGCCACTGTAACACTGAGAACACCGGTCGAGGGTTTGAATACTGAGTCCAAATTAATGATTAGGTCTAGAATGCACCTGTTATTGTACGCAGGCCTATACCAGACCTGTCCAACGTTTTATGGGCTACGGGCAACTCCTGCAAAATACGATCTCCATGAGTGCAACACGGAACTCAATACACGGAATTCAGAAACAATAAGCATACGTACGATTATATGTGTAATTCTACCTGTGTGTTTTTGTAAACATCAAATGCAATTAAAATACACTAATAACAATGGGACAAATCTATAAAAAGCACCGAAATTCACAACCTGAGGTATGGTGTCGCTCGCTATATTTAGGCCGTTTCTACATAGTGAATTATACTGTAACGTGTCTCCACATACACAGCTTGCAAGTTCTCAAAATTGCTTCAGCGTTCTGCCTCGGCCTTGCCAAGGGGCGGGTTAAAAGACATTTTCCCTTTGCAACTCTCTCCGCGGGCAACATGCTGCCCGCGGGCTACGGGTTGAGGATGGCCTGTCCTATATAAAGTCAGATGGGATAACTCATAAGCTATTAAAGTGTACTGGACAGCGCAGTACAATAAGCACATGCAAACAATTCTCGGTCAAGTTGGAAAGAACGCCAGCAGACCTGTCGATAAAATTACTGCCAGCCCCTGTTTTACGCCCAGAAACTGAACGAAGCTAACACCACACACGTTACGAAATTTTAGGTTCTCAGAGCGGCGTTGCTGAAGATTTCAAAGTGTTCTGGGATGTGACGCCGTGTTGTTGGGCGTTACTTTTCCGACGTTTCGGAAGATCATAGTGCCTTCATCTACAGGGTTAAGCTGTCTACTATGTCCGCTCTACTTCAACTGCTTGGCGCTGAAGATGAAGGCACTATGGTCTTCCGAAACGCCAAAAACTACACATCCAACGACACCGTGTCGCATCTCAGAAGATCTGTATCATCAGCAAATTTTTTGACAATCAAGTTACACAACGGTGAAAGTACTATAAGCGGGGAGGATATGCTACAGTGTGTTAACCCTTTAAAGATGAAGCGTATCTGTTTTACATAAGGACTCAGTGCGTCCCGCGCTGTAAACACTCTACACTTCGGTTATAAAAACCAGTCTCTTAATGTTTTATAAGACAAAAGTTGCTGTTTGTTCTGAGATCCGTACAAAACACATAAACGCAATGTGGGCACCACGTAGAATTTTGTGATGTTAAACCTGGTGGTACGTAAAGTTACCGCTAGGCTTTAAAAGGTTAAAGAAGATAAGCAACAAACATGGCGGGTGACAAAGATGGCAAACTTATGAGGTGAGACGCGGTGAAATACGGCAGAGAGGTACGAGGTATGAAATTGGTGTTATAGGACGACCCAATCTCCACCTAACCAGACAACCACACATGATGAGTAATAATGAAGACTGCAATGATATGTAATTGTAAAATGGGAACGCGAACAATGAAATGAAGGACTTGATGTTTGTTTGTGCAGAGTCTGTGGTGTTAGCGGCGGCCATGTCTACGGCAGCAGGCTGTAGATGTACCTTCCAGGACACGCAGTTCCTGGCAGGGTCTTGTGGCGCCACATTCACACTCTTTATGGGCCTAGTCGAATACCTCGTGAGATCCAAAGACGACATCGCCGATGCCTGCAACCGTCCGGGCCGCAACAGCATCCAGGTGAGTGCAGCAGACACAGAGGCTACGGCAGTCCACAGGCAGGAAACACACTCTGGCACAGATACCGACTGAACCGCGTTTTAAGCAGTCATCCGAGAAATGGCACGCTACCCGTACAGTGCTTTTACAGTAGCTGCTCACGTAATGGCAACGCTGTAGCTTTGCATTCGGAATACGCCCCGGTTCGAATCTCAGCACGGACACTGCCTATCTTAGGTGATATCGTGGCCTTACCCAGTCACTCCAGTCAAATCCCCGGCGGAAGCGTACATATGAACACGACCAATCCCTTAAAAAAAACCCTTTCCAATTCACAATCCATCAGTCATTCTTCCAGTCAGTCCCATACAGCGCGCATTTCTTCTTGTGTGCCATTTGACGTTCTAAGCAATGCTAATTACCGTCTTCTGGGACGCAATGCCACGTAGTCTAGTAGACATAACCCTGTATGTCATGGTACAATTATATCCTGAAGATGGAGGCACTATGTTCCTTCGACGCGTCAGTAAATTTCTATCAGACTACGTGACATCATATCCAACAATTTTTCCCTTCGTCGCCCCGTCCGGACAGGCTCAGGGCTCCACTTATTCTTCCACTGAATAAGTACTGGGTGCTTGTCATCGGGGGTAAATAAGCCGACACGTAAAGCTTACTAATCGCGCCATCTAGCGTCGGCATCTGAAACATGCCGTTCGCCTCCGTCAAGAATGTTGACAATCACTTGAAAGAAACCACAACCCTTCCTTGCAGGGAACAGAGACGGCTGAGTACGACTTCCTGGTGGTTGGTGCCGGTATTGCTGGTTCAGTGGTGGCATCACGTCTGAGCGAGAATCCAGACTGGACGGTGTTGCTGTTCGAGGCGGGTCCGGAAGAGCCCACGGCCACTCAGGTGCCCGCCTTTGCAATGAGTGCTGTGGGGTCGGAACTAGACTGGAAGTACCAGACGCAGCCACAAGACACGGCGTGCCTTGCCACCGGCGGCGTATGCAACTGGCCCAGAGGTAAAGCACGAAGTCGCCTTGTGGCAAAGTTTAAAATGCTATGGACCTGGATGGGGTTACCACGGGGTGTCACAAACTTACCGAAATATTTAGCAGCCATCTTCAACTTCTAGGTGTTAGAAGGGCGAATTGAAGCAAGTTACGTAGTGAGGACCCACAATAATTAGGCACTACCGTACAAAATTTAGTCGCCCGGACGACCTGGCGTCCATGATTTGAGCATCTCTGGTATTATGTATAACAGAAAGAAATAGGATATTTTGAAAAATTTAATTTTGTAAATGGCAGAAAGTTACTGTTCTGACAATGAGTTTATTTATACTACAAAGAACAAAGCAAATACTGATAAAAGGTCACGATTGTAGGCCGAACGGGAGACATTTAAATCCGATCCCCACCTCAAGATTCTTCTTTCCAGTCGATACCGAAACTGACTTCCCACCTTTGCCGTGCCAAACCAATACGTTCTCCTTCCCATACCCACTTCAAAACGGTAAGCGCTGAATGCCTGCTACTGCCCATTCAAATTGCAAGCAGCCAAAAATAACTGCACTCGTTTGGTCATGCAAGATGTGACGACCTGACACCGACGATACTGATGATTCCTCTCTTATGAGATGTGACGCTGTGACGTCAGGCGAGTAGTGGCCGTCCCCTTACCAACCCCTTCTTAGCTACCGTACCTTACCAATCACAAAATTTCTCATCGACGTCTCTTCTATCTACTCACTTTCCTCGGACCTTTGATTTCATATGATTCCAATTAACGTTCTTACGTCAAACAAGGGCCCACACAGACTCCTACACAATGACTACCGGGTCTCTTTCCCGCGGGTAAAGCGGCCGGGGCGTGGCGTTAACCACCCACCACCATCTAGAGCCGAGGTTAAAGAAAGAGTACAGTCACACTTCTGCTACCCCCTGGGCATTCATTGTCTGTGTGTGACAGGACGAACTTTACATCAAATTCAGGTATCACGCACGAATGTGTAAGGTCTGTTGCGAATAACACGAAAAGTAAACGCGGCAATAACATGCGCGACTTCAGGCTTCCGTTGTAGTGTTAATGAGACAGATAGGTTGTCTCGAAACGTCGGATATTAACTATTAATCAAAGCTGAGTAACATCTCAGAAGAGCGAAGACCTCGAGGCGGTAACAGTTTGCGAACCAGATTGCAACAATTATTTTTGACTTCCATTTTCTCTTATTTTCAAGGCATATAATTAGACGAAGCAAAACTAAAAACAACGGCTCCTCAACGAGCAATGCAAGGGATGTAAGGTATCTTAACCTAGAAGCTGTCACTCAAGATTAAGATGCGTTACGCCCCTTGGAAGTAGCGTTATGTTAACACTGAATGAGAATCATACAATATAACCGTCTTCACAACCTCAATATAACACTTCTTATACACAATTTATTTAAAAATATTTTAAATAACTTTTATATAACAAGTGTTATATTGAGGTTGTGAAGACGGTTATATAACACAGTTAATTATTAGCCTCACACCAGTATGCAGTCCCTTAAAAAACTGAATGAGAAATTCTAGGCGGGGCCGCATTGAATCTGCTTCTTTCGGTGGGGCAACAGAGGCTGTTACCCAGTAGAAACACAGACAGTTGTGGCGTAGCCCTAACTGTAGTAGTCGTAAAGGCGATATCTAACCTTGGAAACAGATGTCCTTCAAGGAAGACCTACAAGAAACATACAGGACCGGGCTGCCTTTCTGTTAAGTTAAATTACAATTGTAGGTTTATCGTGTACTAGCATTTTGACACTGGCAAAAATCTGGTCTGTAACCACGGCGAACACGATTTGAGCGCTTGATGTCGTTACATTCCGTGAGGTTTTCATCAGGATTTCGTAATCAAGGAGGGGATACTGTCTTCGTTAGGTAACGAACACTTCCTCTCACAGTCTTCCCAATTCACCATACCAGATCGTCCCCCCATCCCAACATACACTACACGAATCTTGCAGTTCACATAAGGTCGTTAAATGATTAGCCAATTAGAGAAAAAACGCAATTTGTTGTCCGTAGGAAAGATGGTTTCCGGTACCGGTGGGATGCAAGGCATGATGTACATGCGAGGGAACCCCAAGGTATACAACGACTGGGCTAAATTCGGAAACGATGGTTGGAGTTACGACGAGGTCCTCCCTTACTTCCTCAAAGCGGAGAACAACAAGAACCCCGAGCTGATCGAGAGAGAATACCATGGCACCGAGGGGCCCCTTGTGGTGCAGCAATTCCCACATCGTCCCCCTCTATCTGAAGCCATAGTTGAAGGAGGAAAAGAACTAGGGTACAGAAATGGAGACTTGAATGGCGTGAATCAAACAGGAGTCGCGATAGCTCAGATGATGGTCGATAATGGCATGAGAGGGAGTACATCGAGGATGTACTTGAGGAAGGCCGCGGCGAAGGATAATCTAGGCGTTCTCATCAACTCCCAAGTAACCAAAATCCTCATCGATAAGAAAACAAACCTCGCCACAGGAGTGGAATTTATGGATAACGACGGTGTCAAAAAGACTGTGTACGCCAGGAAAGAGGTTATATTGTCCGGTGGTAGCATAGGATCTCCCCAAATTCTCCTGCTGTCTGGCGTTGGTCCAAGTGAAGATTTGGAAGCTCTGGGCATCGAAGTGGTGCAGGATCTACCTGTAGGTCATAACCTACACAATCACGTATCGGTGGGCGTCGGATTTTACATCAACGACACCGGCTACGAGACCCTTACCATGAAAGTGTTGACGGAATATCTGGAAACCCACGGAGGACCGATGTCTGGAACTGGTATAACGCAGACCACAGCATTCTTTCTGTCCAAGTACGCATATGACAGAGTACCAGATCTTCAAGTATTCTTTGACGGCTTCATGGCCGCGTGCTCCAGGACAGGTTTAGATGAAGAATGTACCAATGGCGAATTCGGAGACTGTGGAAAACGATTTATCAATGCACGTCCCACAAACATATTGCCAAAAAGCAGGGGTTACCTCAAACTTAGAAGCACAAATCCAAAGCATCATCCTCTCATTTTTCCCAATTACTTTTCTGCTATGCGAGATGCAGAAGTATTGCTAGATGGCATTAAGCTTGTAATTCGGTTATTTGAAACACAGAGCCTGCAGCGATGGGGAGCACACTTAGACAAGACGCCAGCCGAAGGATGCGAGGGACCGATATTTGGATCGGATGAATACTGGGAGTGTGTTATCCGCAGACATACTGGCCCCGAGAATCACCAGGCAGGGTCTTGCAAAATGGGTCCGGCAGGAGATGCCACTGCTGTTGTAGACCCTCAGCTGAGAGTGCATGGTATTCGGAACGTACGAGTGATAGATGCATCCATCTTCCCGTACGTTCCTAACAGCAACACCATTGCAGGCGTTATCATGGTAGCAGAAAAAGGTTCTGACATGATCATGAAGACCTGGCAGTCCTCAGACAAAGCAGACAATGCATGTCATAAATTTGGTGTCTCTCAGCACTGTGACCTGAATTCAAAACCGAAGGCATCGCGTTCCCTGCTGCAAGAGTAAGTAGCACAATCTCCAAACTAGATCACCAGCAGAAACCTTGTTTAATATATGAACGACTGCAAAACTTGGTAATGACCCTGTAACATATCCATAAGTGAAATGATGTGCAAACTTAACGACGTATAATGTATCATCGCCTAGCAACAAAGAACGATCATAAAATACGTGCAAAAATGGAGTTATGTCACATAAAAATATTTTAAATTTATTTAAGCGGCATTTACGTCACTCAATTACCTCTAATACGCAATCATGTGACATTTTAACTCAGGTTTTCTGTCTGAAAAGAGAGACTTCCCATTACGAAGTGACCAGTATAAAATTCCACGTAACCAACAGCCAACTTCTGGGGAGGTTGGGCGACTCACTAAAAACAAAATGTCTTCAAATGAAGTACGCCAAAGACTCTACATATTTTTAGAGAAATTACTATGATCGATTTGGTCTAGGGTTAATTAATAAGGCCACTTCAATTACACAGGTTATACAGCGGCCACAGCGGTGTGCCAGCAGCTTGTTAACTCACCTTCGTGTCATAATAACAACTGGCGTAACTGCCACTTTGAAAAACTGGATATACATTCGCAGCGTAATTGAATGTTATTTAATAGAAAGAGACACATGTTACAGGAAGTGACGTAACCTGTCTGATGGTGTAAACAAGGAATAATATAACAAATTCTGTGTCACTGAAAGTCTAAATACTGATGTATAATAGTGTAAGCTCTGGTTCTCCTCTTTTCTTATTTCAGAAAGTCGCTGGCTAAACTATAATTCGATCCACAAGACAAATATCCATAAAAACATACGGTGACCTATGTAAGTGTCTTACATTCCCTCATTTATAGCATAAAACAAAATATTTTACAAAGGACATGGCGACGTTAATAGCTGTACTTTTTCGCCTAACTCCGCATGAAACATTAAAAATACGGGAACGAGAAACGGAGGGAGGGCACACTCAATTTGCGACAACCAATACTGATTTTCTTATAATAAATTTCTCTTGCAAAATGTAAATATAGAAAATTTGGTCATCTAGAAAAATTTCGGGGGATTGCAAAGGTTTGTGTAACATGGTACATGTACAAAACAAAGGCCAATATTTTCAAAATGAATTTAACGGCTGTAAAGTAATTTCAGTAACTGGGATGACCAACACAGGTAACTTCGTCTCTAGAAAGACACCATTTTAAGCAGATTATATTGAGTCATGCTGAATGGGCAACACAGTAACGACATACGTGTTACAGACTCCATCCTGTTCCAAGCTTCAGATAAAACACGCGATTTTGACAAATTAATTATATAATCTTGTACAATACATAAAAAGAATCCCATAACGTGTAGTCATGTTAACGTTACATAACGTTAGGTTCTCGATGAAGACACGCATGTGAGTCCATTTCGTAATACGATACATCACATAGTGTTTGGTGTACACAGTGTTTGGTGTACAAGGCTTCTCTCCGAATGCCGAACTATGAAGGATCGAAAAGCAGCAGTCCATATAAAATAGAGAAGACAGGCGGACCAATTAATTTTCCAGAAGTTATGGCACCAAGAAAATTCGCGAACCGCAGCAGTTGCAAGAGTTAGTGCTCCGAGAAGACAGAATCACAGCACTTGCCCGAAGGGCACCGAAGCACGAGCACACGGATGGAGTGACGGCTGAAATTTTCAACCACACTGTCAACTTCATCAACAGAACATGGTAAGGTATATGCTCACCAAACATGGTAAGGTATATGCTCACCAAAAATGGTATATGCTCACCAAACATGGTAAGGTATATGCTCACCAAGCATGGTAAGGTATATGCTCACCAAACATGGTAAGGTATATGCTCACCAAACATGGTAACCATCTTGCTTACCATGCTAACCTGTTGACGAAGTTAACAGTGTGGACGGAGACGTCAGTTTGCCCCTCACCTTGTGCTTGTGTCTCTGGATTCTTTTACTCGGGCTGTTGTTCCAATTCACCCATCATCCACAAAATTCGGGTTTTGGACACGTTCTTGTTTCCGTCTAGGACTTTTTATTACGCGTTATGGCTCAACAAACGTAACATGCCTCCACATACATAAATCTTTCGATGCATTGTGATGATATTTCCGTATCGCAAAATCATGATAATTGGTACATAATTTAACACCAACGTGGGCCGCGGTGGCGCAGTTGGTTGAGGCACTGCGCTACAAACCGGCAGGTCGCGGGTTCGATTCCCGATGGTGTCAGTGGATTTTTCATTTGCATAATCCTGTCGGTCGCACTATGGCCCTGGGGTCGACTCAGCCTCTAATGGAAATGAGTACCAGGAATATTTCCTGGGGGGTAAACGCGGCCGGTGCGTAGGGCTGACAACCTTACCACCTTCAAGCGCCGATTGTCTAGAAATCTGGGAGCCTCGACCTCCTGGAACCCTGTGGGCCTGTCCAGGCCTGTAGTGGGACTGCTTTTTTTTTTAAATTTAACACCAACTCCAAAATTGATCCTCGGACGGACGCATTACAAAGACACTTACATAAATTTCCAGATTAAATTAAGAAACAGGCTTCAAAGTTTACATTCTTCAGAACAGCCGCATGCAATAAATTCAGAACCTATTCAATAAACGCCCTAAAATTACGACGACACTTCAGCACAGGTAAACTGCGCCTGTTGTCCAACACGTACACTAAACGACTTTCAGCAGTTATCCGGTCTCGATTCCAATCAGCTGTTCCCGAAAATCGATAACACCGACAGACGTCTCAAAGCCGTCAAAGGAAACCAGTTTGAACACGATCAGCAACCTACAGCGTTCTTGCCATGTTACGTACTGACGCTTGGACAGAAGGAGCTTAATCCATTTATTCATACATTATAAATTCTGCCACTTCAATCACATACCTTACTATCAGTAATATAATTTAATCACACCAAAAGTTCCTAAATATTAGGACCCCTAATGACGGCACACTCTGGACAGCGCTTTTGCGCAAGGTGTGCAATGTTGAAGATCTTATTATCGTTCCTGTGTATCACAGAATGAGAATGATATTGTATTTTTGACCGTATTATTTTTGATACAACTCATACATATGAATCAGTTGTTATGATTATATTTCTCATACGGAGGGTAGTGAATGCTATTTAAATATATAAACCTCACAACCCATCGCCGCGGTAAGAGTAAGTAGTAATCATACTCAGATGCGACTACTCATGTGGAGGGGTACGTCTCATACAGCGCTGCACAGTTAGAGCTATCCGCTGGTCTTGGTTGATAACCCTTTTATTTATAAGGAAAAAAGCAAACGAGAGTGCAAAGTAGTCAAAGAACAGGTACCATTACTGTGTTCCTTTCAAGTCCTCGAATCGCGATTAACATATTGGTATGTATTAATATTTTAAAGTAATCGATAACGGAAATTCCATCTGCAAGAAAAAAATATACAAAGACCATCACCGCTCTCCATGAACAGAATTAGGGGGACGGAAGCCAAAAACCCAACGCAAAGTAACTTTATTCGCTGAATATATAAGAAATAAGACGTACAATGCCGAATATACAACCAGAAATTATTTTCGTTATTCTTTCTACGTACTTGACAGATGTATACAGCACATTAATTAAAGTCATCGAAAAACTCAGCAATCCCACACAAAAACGTCTCCACAGCATGCACAATATATAAACCGCATCCAAACCTGTTTAAATATACGCTAAATCGAATCACTCTCGATACGATAGAACACAAATATGAGTGTTAACTAATGTCTTTTGTATCCAAATAAGTCGAAATCTGTTAAAACGTCATGAAAGGGACTGAATATTTTGCGTCATTACAAACGAGTGTTGTTCTAACCGAAGCGTATAATTCTCTGGTCAACAGTGAGGAATTAACTGGTATCACGCAATGTCTGACGCTATAGGCGAGGTATCGTATTAACCGATATCATTATAACCGGGTTCGACTACAAAGCTTCGGAAATGTTTCTCCATCTACTACCATCGTATATAACGCAGTAGAATGGGCGCGAACAGACTAACGGCAGGGCAGATGTATGTGCCTTTAAAACGTTTGATAGTTCCTTACCTTAAATACTTTTGCGCTCTCGGTTGCTACATTAACTATTTGCTACTAATGTTGCGTTTATTGTTACTTGTGTACATGAACAATGAAAAATGTTGGCAAATAAATTGTACAATATTCAATATGACCAAAGCATTTATACTATTCTTCATTCAACATCACCGTCTCTTAAACGTATAATTAAGTACGCTGAATTTCACAAAGATAATTACAATGAATTACAACTATAACAGAGTATGAACACTAAAAACGGTGTCACTAGTAATGGACGCACTGCAACACCTAGCCCAACCTAACCGAACTGTTTTCTGTAACAAACACACCAAAAAGCGCACGCCGTATGTGTTTAAGAGACGAACTGTGTTAAATACGAATTCTTAAAAGATCTTGACGTATCTCGGACATTTTGGTTCCCCGTGGCCGTGCGGTCTGAGGCGTGGGTTTTCGGCCGTTTTCTTGCTGGGATCGTGGGTTCGAAATCACGCCGGAGACATGGATGTCTGTCCCTTGTGAGTGTTCTTAGGTAGAGGTCTCTGCGCCGGGCCGATCACTCGTCCAGAGGAGTCCTACCGAATGTGGCGCATGTCTAAGTGTGATCGTAAAGCCTCGACACACAGGAAGCCCCGGCTCTCTAGGGGCTGTCGCGCCGTGGAAGAAAATAAAGAACATCAGACAATTCACGTGAGCAAAGTGGTACCGGGTGCGAGTCACATCATATCTCCTGAGGTATGCGACAGGCCCGATCAGTCATCGAGTTACATTTAAAAACGCTTCTCAATTCAGGTTTAGGCCCACCCTTAACTGTAGATATCGTATTGACAGTGGAACTTTAACCCTTAACGACTACGTTTAAGCTTCATGACTTTTACAGATTTAGTTCGTACCGCGGAGTAAACACACTCTATTTCGGTTATACAAAACCAATCATTTAATGCCGTACAGGTAAATAATCGCTGTTTGTTCTGAGATCCATACAGAACACATAAATACACTTCGTGGGCAGAACGTAGAATTTTTGATGTCAAACCTGGTGGCACGTAAAGTAACCACTGGGCTTAGAGGGCTAATGCCAGTTGGCACACCCCTCAGGTCAACTTACCGGTAAACATAACAAAAATGCTAGGTACTTATAATAGCAACGACATTAAATTCAGCTTAATGATATCCGGTTTCTGACGCCGTGTATTGTGACCGGTGGATATCAACGTTTCGAGGGGAAAAGCTACCCTCACGTTCCTTTGAATCGTTGATATCCACCGTTAATACTACACGGCGTCATAAACTGTGTGGCCACACACTGCTGTCAAATCCTGGAATTGTTGTCTCTACTTCAGTGCATTAAACATTTGCGGTTGTGAACACTGTAACGAACCTAGGGGTTGCACAGAACTCGGAAACTTTCTCGATTGGCTGAGTGAGGATTAACTTGTGAAAAAGGATTCTGCGAGTCTGTGTGCGTAAGATCATAACACAGCAGCGACAACTTCAGTCCGGAGGCATGACGAAAGAAACGCGTTTCACTGGACAGAGGAGGGTCAGCACATGCATCACCAGTTCAGCAGAGAACCCAGTGCCATAACCACACTCGTCGGCTGCACATCAAACTGATCTTAACCCATCTCAACTACAGGTAAGTCGAAAAGGAAAATTCATATTCTAAACTTCTGAGGCTGTAACAGCAGGATACGATCCTGCCTTTTGCTCTGAACATCTTCACGTGTCAATTATCACTTACTACTAACACATTCTGACGTCGATAGGTGTATGTTTTGAAGCCTTTGAACACAAGACTTATCAGGTATAATGAAATTCCTGTTACAGTAGACAGTGTTGCGCTAGACGGCACATTGTGAGTACTCAGATAACAACACAACAGCACGGCCTTCAGTGTTACTGTTATCATAATAAGGCTGAACACGTGCGGGCTACACTTGTGTATGCCATTAGGCGCGTTACCAAAGTTGCGAAAAGCGGCTGTCACTTCCATCATGTGTCTGTCTGTCCGTCCGCATGGAATAAATCAGCTCCCCTTGGACATATTTTCGTGAAATTATATATTGCTCGCTTCTATTAAAATCTCTCTGATCTCAAGTTTGGTTAAAATCGGAAAAGAAATTGAACACTTTACATGAAGACCAAAGTACATTTATGTTACGTCGTTACATTTTTACTAAAATGAAAAGTTTGAGACTTTTAAACAAAATCAAAGCACACATTTCACGCCAAATACATTTTTTCCGACAACTGAACCGTTTAAGAGATGATTACAAAGAGCACGGCAAAACGAGATGGATTATAGATGATGTAATGTAATGTGTCCGGCCGCGCTTGGGTTCGAACCCCCGCGCGTGCCAACGTCAGATGGAGAGATGTGGTCTGGATATTTGGCAAACGAACCAGCCTGTATAAATTAGGAAGAAGGCGCAGTTGGAATGATTTGTGAGTAAGCATTTTCTTTCTTTAATCAAATTTTACCGAAATTATTTAGTTTAAGTAATGAAATGCGGAGAAGCAACAAATTCGACCCCTGTAACAAGAGTCCGCAAAGTAATTTTACCTGGCATGGTGACTGAACATGGCAAAACCACCACTGTTCTCGGCCACACGTAAAAACCTTCTTAAGCTGCTTGAAAACCTGTTTTATATAATGGGGAATGTGCAGAGTCCAGCGCTCTATGGGGAACCAAGGCCCGCAATGTCAGCGAAGACCATCCACAAAGGATCACTTTAACCCTTTAAGGACGAGGCGTATCTGTTTTATATAAGGATTCAGCGCGTACCGCGCTGTAAACACTCTCCACTTCGGTTATAAAAACCAGTCTCTTAATGTTTTATAAGGCAAAAGTTGCTGTTTGTTCTGAGATCCGTACAAAACACATAAACGCAATGTGCGCACCACGTAGAATTTTTTAATGTTAAACCTGGTAGTACGTAAAGTTACCACTAGGCTTTAAAAGGTTAATACTTCGCAGTAGTTACGTAACACAAAGTTGTGCCAAGCCCGAGCATTCCTATTTGGAATTCGGATTCACATCTTTGTACTCGTTTTCGGGTTCCACAGACGACCAGAAAGTTTCAACGCCAGCCTCTACAAGCTCGAGGTGACCGCAAAGAAGCGCGTTGTTGCGTGGAGGCGCGCCTGTACCCACACTAGCTGCGCCGCGGTGTATCCCAAAACTTCTCCTGTCATTTCCTGGGACTTCACATCATCCCCGCGAGTTCTCAACAACAGATCAGCTGGCACCAGGTGGTGGTACATCACCACGAAAATCTGAGGAAGGTGAGTGAAAAGATGCAGTAACATCCTTAACCTTTTAAAGCCTAGCGGTAACTTTACGTACGACCAGGTTTAACATTAAAAAATTCTACGTGGTGCCCACATTGCGTTTATGTGTTTTGTACGGATCTCAGAACAAACAGCAACTTTTGCCTTATAAAACATTAAGATACTGGTTTTTATAACCGAAGTGGAGAGTGTTTACAGCGCGGTACGCGCTGAGTCCTTCTATAAAACAGATACACTTCGTCTTTAAAGGGTTAAATACCATGTAATTCGCATGCCGGGTAATTGACACAAAAATAAGAAGTCTTTAACAGTAACGCATTGCTTTGGCGCGGCCCAAGCCCTGACGTTAAGATAAACTTTGCGCGACCGATAATTCGTGGGGGGGAAAAAAAAACGTAACAATATTTGCTACTTACTGCTTCGTACGTCGATGTAATTGCGTAATATGGCGCCACGTGCAGTACATGAGGTTGGTCGAGATATGACATAGCAATGACGTCAGACGTGTTCGTTATTCGCGGTTATGGGCAGTTATCAGTTTTTGCTTCTTGCCCTTTGAATTACGCATAATTGAGGAAAATAAAACCGTCGAATTGTAACATTCGATGTATTACGAATATACTTAAAAATATGCATGAAACGTTTTTAAATCATTAATTACACCGACGATTGTATTTTGATGTTAAATATCCCAGTTGGCGTGTGTATGCAAAGGTAGATATTTCAGTCCCCAGAGAAAAAATCGCCGATCGCAGTGGCCGCGCGGTCTACGGCGTAGGTCTGCGGCCAAGCGCTTGCTGGGATCGTGGGTTCGAATCCCACCGGGGGCATGGATGTTTGTCTTGTACAGTGTTTTGTGTTGTCAGGTAGAGGTCTCTGCGACGGGCCGATCCCTCGTCCAGAGGAGCCGTACCGCGCCTGTGGTGTGTGCTTGCGTGTGATCAAATGAAATCACAAAAAAACCCTCGACACGTACTGTGAGCAAGTAGGTAGAAGACGGAAGGACTAAGAAAGAAAGAGGAAGAGAAAAAATCAGTCACAACCAACACTTTTCTTTTCTTTGTTAAAAATTACTGAGCGACTGGGTTTCGCCTTGTATAGAGCCATGATCCAGCCTACAAAAACATGAATTGAGAAAGAAACTCTACGTTACATGAAGGGAAAGGCCTTGCTCTTTACAACGTGGAATGATGTTACACGAAATAAAACTGTACTTCAGTTTACCGTAGCTTACGGTCGCTTAAGTTAGTCGACCGTTAGCTAGAGCAACCTGACGTACAACTATAAAACAGCATCACCACACGCAATACATGCCTCCAGATTAACCCTTTAAAGACGAAGAGCATCTGTTTTATATAAGGACTCAGTGCGCACCGCGCTGCAAACACTCTCCACTTCGGTTATAAAAACCAATCTCTTAATATTTTATAAGGCAAAAGTTGCTGTTTGTTCTGAGATCCGTACAAAACACATAAACGCAATGTGGGCACCACGTAGAATTTTTTAATGTTAAACCTGGTGGTATGTAAAGTTACCGCTAGGCTTTAAAAGGTTAAAACGCTTCGAATACAGCCCGCAATACAAGCCCAGTCTCCATATACGCTTATGGCCAGGAAAACTGAGGATCCATAGACGAGGAGATAAAACTCCGGAAAACTTAATGGACAATGTATGGAGATGAGAATGTGTATGATAACGTATTTTTACAAACGCAGGACTGTTGCTGTTATACTGTCGAACATATTGTAGTTCTTACGGTTGACGCGTATCGTACGTTCAATATTTTATACACATCTTTTATTCTATTTCACATATTTATCACCCTAAGTAACGTCCACACAAGACATTTTATTTTCCCTTCATGTGACGTTGAGTTTCTTAATTCATGTTTTTATAGGGCCCAATGATGGCTATACAAGCCGAAACCCGGTCGTTCATTAATTTTTAACAAACCAAGAAAAAGTGTCTGTCATGACTAATTTTCTCTCTGAGGAACTGAAATATCTACCTTTGACGATTATATTAGTGCGTTTCCATATTTTGGAGAGGTTGTTTCGAACACCATTTGACCGCTACAAGCGCGGCTCGCAAAATTTTTAGTTTTAAACTTTTTATGAAGAAAGTGGGTTTGACAGGAAGCTCTTCAAAAGTTAATGTTAGATTTTCTTCTCTACACCAAAACAGTAGACGTTAATTATACATACCATGACCTTCGTTCAGTCTGGACATCTTGTATGACAAAACAAACAAAAAGTCTACAACTCTTCGCATGTGCCCTTCAAGGCAGAATAAAAAAGGAATGAAAACTGAGTACGTAATAACCACAGAAAAAGAACACAGAAAAGGTGTAGACTAAACAGAACTGTGGTCGTCGTCGTCGTCGTCGTCATCATCATCATCATCATCATCATCATCGTCGTCGTCGTCGTCGTCTTCGTCGTCGTCGTCGTCATCATCGTCATCATCATCCCCATGCAAGCTATACCTCAATGGCACTGATGAAAGATACCAAGTACATTACATCCCATACAATTTACATCCTCTATCCGTATTCCAAAGGCAGGAGCGGTCCTTTCTTCTGCGATATGACGTGTCATAGGGAAAAATAAATCCTCACCTACAACGCTGCGAAAACCGAGACTTGCATTTAAAATACTGTTTCCAGAAGCTAATTTATAAGTACTGCACTTCTTCATGGTGGTAAGGCATTTTTGTTCCACGGCGCAACAGCACCTAGTGGGCTCACTATCGAGGCTTCATGAATGACAGACACACCACACTTTGTAGGATTCCTCTGGACGAGTGATCAGCCCGACGCAGAAACCTCTACCTCATAACACACAACAACCACAAAAGACAGACATCCATGCCCTCAGCGGGATTCGAACCCGCATTCCCAGCAAACGAGCAGCCGCAAGACCCACGCCTTAGACCGCGTGGCCACTGGGAGGGGCAGTAAGGCAATTACTGATGTTAAACTGCACACAGCCCATGTACCTTTTATGCGTGCTCCGTACACAGTGCTAACACGCGTAACTTAACTAGGTAAAAATTACGTGGCTGTGTAACGCCATCTACACTCTAGTGGCAGTATGCGGGGACACGATATTCATAAATGGGCTGGCAGCCCTGTCTGTACTCGTATCAAGTTAATAAAGACATTCTGACCCACCAGAAAAGTAAACGTATGGTAGTTTTTGTAGTTTTCCATACCGTGTATGTATGACTCAAACATATATTGTTCTACCAACTCGTACACTAAGAAGTTATACATATTATATATGTTATATGACTCATTATATATAATGTATATAATTTCTTAGTGTATGAGTTGGTAGCACAATATGTATTTCGGTAGTTTTGTTTTCAAAATATAAGTGTTTGGTTCCTGTCACACCAATTAAAAATTATTTCTAGTGACAAGCCGAAACACGCAATTTCGAGTACAATTCATACGGCCCACTTTCTCTGTTGTTCAAATTTCTACTCTTACATATGCGCCATTATTATTATTATTATCATTATTATTATTAGTAGTAGTAGTAGTTGTATTAGTGCCTGTGCGAATAATTCGAACGTAAAACAATAAAATATTTAATCTACAAAGATTTATTTATATATTTGAAACTTCGAAGCACTTTTCGATATACAGCATATGATTTTATCAATGCATCGTTTTCTGTTACATTGTCGATTGACTTCAAAAATTAAACACAGTGACGTTGTCAAATGAAGACGATCGGGAAAATGCCACATACAGCTGGCCATGGGAAAAACAGGCCATGATGGATACACTCCACCGCGTCTGAGCGTCTCTCTCAGTGAGCCATACTGATTGTCACAGAAAAAAAAAGTCGGAAATCATCTTTTGCAGATTTTGAAGGAAATGGTAGGATGTGATGGATGTGAGTGAAACCTTGCTATAAGGACAGCTTTCCTAGGGCCAACACCCTCCCCGCTGCTATGCAGTGCGTCTGCTGCTAGCACTCATGTAATTCCCATGGCTTCCGATAGAGGCAGCAATATCAATTTTTAACGTTAGCTTTTTTTTGTGAAAAGTACTTTTTTAGTAGGAGTTAATGAAAAAAAGGAGATTTCCATCAATGCCGAATCATAAACTTTCTAAAAATGGTTGTCGTGAAAAAAACCTGTTCAATAGGTCACGACGTCGCAAACAAACTTTAACGTATTCACATGTATTATTATTATTTGTTTTACTGAATTATCCCCTTTACGCAGGGTATTCACACTTATATACCTGAAACAAACCATGTTTCTAGGGTACACAATGCCGCAGCTATTCCGCGCGTACTGGTAATGGTGCATATAGCGCTGTCTGCAATATTAAACTCTTCTGTGCTTCTACATTAGCACTTCCCGCAGTATGTGTGCTGTGCCCAGTACAGCTGTTTTCTGTAGTTCCTTGATACCGTGCTTTCCCGGTACGCTGCTCAAGTATTTTCTGAAAGATTTTGAAATGGTTCCAGTTGCCCCTATTATTACTGGCGTCACCTTTGTTTTTACATTCCACATGCGCTGGATTTCTGTTATAAGGTCTTTATATTTTAGAATCTTCACGGCTTCTTTCTTTATCACATTTCTGTCTCCCGTGATTGCTACATCAATTAGCATACATGTTCCTTTTTCATTATCCCGGATTATGATGTCCGGCTTATTGTTGGGGATGGTTCTGTCGGTTTGCACCTGTTGATTCCACAATATGGTTACCTTGCCCACTTGACTTGTTTCTACTGATTTTGGTACATGTTCATACCAGAGTTCACTGCCTAATTTTACCCCTAGTTCCTTACATATGTTGAAGTGCAGTCGAGCACACACTCTACCATGTCGCTTGATGTATTGTTCTTTTGCCAATATTGGGCACGCTGACATAATGCGGTCTGCTGTCTCCTCAAATTGGTGACATAATCTGCATTTACTATCTGTTTCTGTTTGTAATTTATTATTATTATTATTATTATTATTATTATTATTATTATTATGCGTTTATGAGGAACATACGATTTCAGCACAGGACACGTCTACTAAGTTCAGTTTGTCGCATACAGTGCCGCAGTCTGGCACGTTTCCATGTTCGCATTGGCCTGCTAACGTACGAACAATATTTCATACATCATGTGGAGATAGCGTACGTTTACATGCGCCATGTTCGCAACGTACTGGCGTATGCCTCCAAATTACGAGCCGCTTTATATCCCGGGAGAAAGTGGCCGGGACCTTAAGAAGACTACCCATCTCTATCTATGACGAGAATCTATGAATGAGTGAACCAGTACGCCCACTCCCCTATACGCCCTCATGGTGTGCACAGAGATAACTTCATCATCATTATCATCATCATCATCATGAGCTGTGAAGTGGCAGGCGTAGTGCCTGTTCGTTATCCCTCAAGGTGAAGCTGGCCCTTCCGTCTTTTCCTCGGACGTCCTATGTTTCTCTTCCCCTGTGGCCTATATTTCAGTGCCTGTTTGTGTGTCCTGTCTGTGCCCATTCTCTCTACGTGTCGTAGCCACTCTCGTTGGTATTGTTTTATTTCCAAGACAGTATTCTGCACTCCACGCTTCACCCTGACGGACTGATTTCTCTCCCCGTCTAACTTAGTAATTCCTAATAAATGTCTCAAAAATTTCAACTGTGCTGCGAGATAAATTTACCTTCACCAATACAACATTTCGTCTCACGTAAAAGGCTTAAAAATATTTTGACAACACTAACGAACAACTCGTATACTAACACTGTCGGACCAACTGACGTACTAACACTGTCGGACCAACTGACGTACTAACACTGTCGGACCAACTGACGTACTAACACTATCGGACGTGAAATTACACGCTCACTGTTTATATTGTACTTTCAGACATCGGTTCAAGAACGAGTCGCAAAGTAGAACAACCTTAAGCATGGAGAGCTGCACGACAGCAGGTGTCAGCGCCTGTCCAGAACGCGTCACAGGAATGCCGGGCATCCTGTTCTCAAACCTCATTAACACCTTGTTGGCATCCCAGTGTGCCCTCGGAAATCCGGAAATTTACCCTGAGAACATGAGTCATCGCCTAGAACCAACTTACGACTTCATCATAGTAGGAGCGGGTTCAGCAGGCGCTGTGATCGCAAACCGTCTCAGCGAGATTGACAACTGGAAGATTCTGTTACTAGAAGCAGGCGGTGACCCTTCAGTAACGTCAGAGATTCCCTATTTTATGTTTAGAACGACAGAGACATCCAATGATTGGGGCTACAAAACGGAACGAGAGGATGGTATCTGTCAGGGCATGATCGACAAGCGGTGTTCCTATGCGAGGGGGAAAGTTCTGGGTGGGTGCAGCACAATAAATGCGATGTTATACATCCGTGGTCACAGCCGGGATTATGACAGCTGGGCTACTTCTGGCAATATCGGTTGGAGCTACGACGATGTACTTCCTTACTTTAAAAAATCTGAAGATATGCAGGTAGTCATCAAAGGCGACGAGACTTCAAAATGTCACAGTGCCGGGGGTTTACTGACCGTTGACAATTTTGATGACACGAATCCTCTCAAACCAGCAGTAATTGATGCCTGGAAAGATCTAGGATACAAATACCTCGATGACTGTGAGGAAACAGTTCGTGTTATGAAGTCTTTCGGCACATTACGTCAAGGAACTAGATGCAGCACGGCAAAAGCTTTTCTATCTCCAATTAAAGATAAGAAAAATGTCCACGTTGCAAAATTCAGTCAAGTTACTAAGATACTTATTGATCCAGATACAAAAACTGCATATGGAGTTCAATTCAAGACTGGAAAGGATCTTAAGAAGGCAAAAGCTTCAAAAGAAGTCATTATCTCAGCTGGAAGTATAAATTCACCACAGCTCTTGATGCTTTCGGGCATAGGCCCACGGGAACACTTAGAAGAAATGGGCATTAGGCCCATCCATGATCTTCCAGTTGGCCAGAATCTCCAGGATCATTTCGTTAATTTTGGAGTAGCATTTTCCGTACATAATTCCGAACAACCACCCCCTCCGCAACTGATTCTTGATGCTACATATGCCATGTTCATGGGTAAAAAGGGTCCTCTCTCAGCTTTTGGAATTACGGACGTTCTTACATTCATCAGTACAGAAAACGATCACAGTTATCCAGATATCCAATACCACCATATTCATCTCCCATACAACGACAGCTACTATACACGCGCGTTTGTTAAAGCCATCGGTTTCTCTCCAGAGATTGCCCAAACTTACGTCGATCTCAGTTCCAAGTCTGACGTTGTGCTTGTTGTCCCTACCCTCCTTAGACCCAAAAGCAAAGGCAAGATTCTGTTGACGAGTGCTGATCCTCTTGACAACCCAAGAATATTCACTCATTACCTCAGGGACCTTGAAGACGTTGAGAAAATGCTTAAGGCAATAGAACATGCAGAGAAACTTGCAGGGACGAATACAATGAAATCGTTGAAAGCACGCCTTGAATATCTGACGTTTGATAACTGCGAGGCAGAGTATGGAAGTAAGCAATATTGGGAGTGTTCTCTCAGAAACGTAGGAACAACAATCTACCACCCAGTGGGGACGTGCAAGATGGGGCCAAATGACGACCCTGAAGCTGTTGTTGATCCAAAGCTGAGGGTGAAAGGTATCAGAAGACTACGAGTTGCAGATGCATCTATAATGCCTACCATAGTAAGTGGGAACACGAATGCGCCCGTCATCATGATAGGGGAAAAAGTATCAGATCTTCTGAAAGAAACCTGGCTCAACAACTGAAAGTGCAAGAATATGGAAAGCAAAATACTGTACATCTGAAGTTCATATGTAGATAATGGAGACACTAAATCCTTGGACTGATGCATACAGATATACATTTCTCGGTGAGAAGTTGGTTAGAAATAGGGGACTCTCGTATATTGAAAATAAACGCCTGAACCATATTTTTATGTGTAAGTATACTTGACTCATACTACAGGCAATATTGACAGACTTGAGGCAATTCACTAAGGTGAACAGACTACGTGCTGGACAACCAGGCTTCGATTCCAGGTAGGGAAAGGGATATTTCCCGCTGCATCTTGGGCAAACCGAGTCCGGACTACTCACCTTCTATGCAATAATCCTAATGCGCCTGCAGCCATAATCTGGTAATAACAGAAATTTCATTTTGTACTCAAGTGCTTAAATAGTTTTGTACATTATGTAAACCCCCCGTGCACAATGTGAACAGAATATAAGCATTTTTATACAGCAGACAGCAGTCAGTCAACATTTATTTATTCGTCACCGAGGATTATGACCGGAGTCAAAACACAGCGTCAGTAAGATAAAAGACCAATTCTTCGTACATTACAAGCATAACCAGTACTTTAAGACATCATTGCACGGGAAACTGTAATGTTAAAGGTGGTCGGAATCGTGTAGTCGCTACGGGCTGGACGGTGCGGCGATCGAATCGCGGTGGCGGCGAGATTTTCCCTGCCATGCAGACCGGCACCAAGGCCCCCCCAACTTGGTGTACAATGGGCACCGTGTCTTTCCCGGGGGTAAACCACCGTCCTCGTTCTAGTGCCGGGTTGCGAATGTGTTGGAGCTACCTGTGCGCCTCCCCACTGTGCCTGTTCAAAGTATGACTTACACGTTACATTTTTGTACAGATATATTGGTTTGACACAATTCTGATTCTTTTAACTACAAAAAATCACATCCTTTACAGCAGTTGCCATAAAATTGTTTTCACCTACCGACAGATAAAATTCCACCACCCCAAGTGGCGTAGCTAGGTTTTTTGGAGCCCGGGGCGAGTAAAAACAATGGCCATCCCTAAGAGAAATTATGAACTTCAAAAAATCACATTACCTATTGAAATTCCTGTTATTTTCTCAATATTTTAAACAATGATGACGGCAGAATATCATTTTGTTTTCCATTTAAATCATTCATTTTGCTGCCCCTTGGATTCTGCTACCCGTGGCGGCCGCACAAATCGCCTCCCTCCCCGTAGCTACACCCTGCATCGCCCAACTCCGTATAAGCAGTCATTTTTACAGTAAATTTGTGCGTTCTTCTAGCCGTAAGAATTGATATACACAATAAAACTCGCCCGGACCGCTGACAGTACAAGACACCTCACAACGGAGGATGAAAGCAAAGGCACATTCTCACTTAACTGTATAAGTGCATCCAATAGTGTAACAGACTATTCTCCCTGAAGATGACCCAGCAGAATCGAAACATGTAGGGGGCTTTTACGAATAAAGATTTTATGTATTTTGGTACATTAGTTGGTGAATATTATTTTATATTTTATAGACCATTTTAGTATTAAATTCATATTTTAACTGAATGCTACCACACTATAAAATTCAAAATTTTTGAATGACATTGACCAACTGGGCATTGTTCTATTCCAATACAAGTTTATATAAGGTAACGACACTCACAGCAACAGTCATTAAATAAATTAGTCAAACACTATTACGTTTGCTGAATGGAAAGATAATTTGTTTTTGCTTGGCTGACTTCATAATGCCAACTGTGTCCTCACAATCTTCGAGCTGTCTGTATCCTATACCTCTCCACGCACCCACTCTTCCCTGAGGAATGAATGTACACGTGAATTAGATACAATTCTCTCTTCGACACCTCTGTGTACTTTTGTGTGTGTGCGTGCGTGCGGGAGGGGCAAGCATACAAACAGGCAGCGGGGAAGAACATTAACAAACAGGTCAAAGATCTATAATTGGTGGTTCAAATAATAATGAGTTTAATGGACTTTTTAACAATTGGGCTTGTGCGTTTTTAAGTGTTAAATGTATTCCCCCCTGAAGATGGTGTACTAGTACGCCGAAACATGTCGGCGTTTATGTATTGTGCATATAGCGTTTTAAAATTGTGTAGGAGCTGGCGTTAACGTTTTAAAGCCTAGCGGTAACTTTACATACCACCAGGTTTAACATTAAAAAATTCTACGTGGTGCCCACATTGCGTTTATGTGTTTTGTACGGATCTCAGAACAAACAGCAACTTTTGCCTTATAAAACATTAAGAGACTGGTTTTTATAACCGAAGTGGAGAGTGTTTACAGCGCGGTACGCAGTGAGTCCTTATATAAAACAGATAAGCTTCGTCTTTAAAGGGTTAATATAGATTGTTGTAATAGATCAAAGATTTTTCTAAGTAGTGTGCCTTGACTGTAGATGACTAGATAAATGCGTCTGTTGAGGTCATTTATAGCAGAGAAGGGTATAATACACTATACACTTGCTAACATACCAAGTGGGAAACAGTGACTGTTGGTACGAACGTTCACGTAACAATGTCCCCCCAGTCCCCAGCAACGGACGTTTTATTAAGGTTCCGCTGTTGCCAGCAATTACACAGCGCCCGCTGCATTGTGAACTACTGCTAATTGGCTGCATGCTTTAATGTTTGAAACAAATTGTGTAGAGGCAGTGAAGCCACCGCGAACAGAACTAACGCAGACGAGTCTGAGAGAACTAAGATGAATTACCGAAAAAGGAGGAATTATTCTGCCGAAGGTAAAATTCAGAGTGGCATACCTCATCGCCCGACACGATACACGTCATACACTGCAGCAGGGCGAGATCTTTTCATGTCATAATAGATCGAAAAAGATGTTTGTATGCATGAGTGTAAACAACTGTAAACTTCTGCCTGCAACATCTCACTTTAACCCTTTAAAGACGAAGCGGATCTGTTTTATATAAGGACTCAGAGCGTACCGCGCTGTAAACACTCTCCACTTCGGTTATAAAAATCAATCTCTTAATGTTTTATAAGGCAAAAGTTGCTGTTTGTTCTGAGATCCGTACAAAACACATAAACGCAATGTGGGCACCACGTAGAATTTTTTAATGTTAAACCTGGTGGTACGTAAAGTTACCGCTAGGCTTTAAAAGGTTAAACAAAATTTAAAATTTAATTTAATTTAATTTAATTTAAAACTGTAACTTCATGATCAATAACTTCGTACATTTTAGAATTTTAATAATTGAATCATTTTTTAATCAAGGCAACACAGTGCCCAGTTAAGCGAGCTGGCCTTACACAACTTTGTCAGAATAACTCCCTGTTGATGGCACCTCAGTGCCGAAACATGTAGCAGTTTATAAGAGTTTTATACTTGTGAATGCATTTTATTAGTGCATAAGTTGGTTAATTATTAATTATCCAAACATTTTAAGTTAAAAGTATAATTAAATCAACCAAGACACGGTCAAAATAATGTAAACCAATTACCATATTACTTACTTAAACACGTATCTAAGACCGATCTGCATTCTTTAGAAATAGTTTCATGTTACAGCATTCTTCTTATAAAAAATCAAATTAATTACAAATAACGGATACGGGTCTCTAAAAACTGTTATAGTTTTTTTCCCCCATGAAGTACCAGCAGGCCGCTGATTTTGCTTGTCTATTTTATCCAAACACGAGGTCTGCTACCACTTGTAAGCAGTGAAATTACAAATAAACCGCACTGGGCTAAATCTGACGGAAGAGTCACTGTGGCTTATTGAACGGCTAGCTAAAGAAAGGAGAGGAAAAAGGCTGAAAGAGAAAAAGCAAAGAATATTTTTTTCTTTTTCTTCCTCATTTTCAAAGCTGCAACTGCCGTCAGCCCACAGATGCTGATACATAACCAGTGTTGGCACTTCCTGTTAGCAAGGAGTAGAGTAAGAAAAGATTTTGAGGAGCACGAAATTAGCACGAGATAGCAGTGTAAGCACCACACAAACACACAAGTACGCCTAACATATATAGTATACCTTCTTAATCATTTATCGTCGTAAGCATAAGTACGTCTATAAAAACACTATCACACTATCACAAGGAAACTAAAAAGTAAGTGCAAATTTATCAGAATTTTTATCCTGTTAATTTTATTTTATGACAAACATCCGCATTGGAAGTTATTCCCAAAAAGCAATTATCTTCCCAAACACTTCCGTGTCCCTCTAGCTCAGGCCCGCTCAAGCTTCCATGCGATGCGGGCAAGTTAGGTAAAGTTTGGTCTGTATACGGACAACATAAAATTCAATATAGATACAGGCTGAGACATTATTACATATAATTATAATCATAAACATAATTTTGCCTGTGCATTTCTCTGTACATCATGTGCAGTAAAAATATACTGAAAATAATAGGGAGAACGTATTAAAATAGAATTGACAAAATAGGATATGATGTCGCTATTTTTAGCACATTTTTACACAATTAATATGTAATGCATGTATCATGTGTGCATTAAAAGTAATGCAAGTCTCCACAAATTAACAGCTCTTAAGTTCCCAAAATTCCTTTGAGGTCCTATCTCATTTCTGCCAGGGAATTGGTTAAAAGACGTTTTCTGACTTCACACGTCCTCGTGGGCAACATGCTGCTCGCGAGTTACGGGTTGAGGATCTTTGTTCTAATTGCAGCTGATTGTGCTTCCAATTAAACGTGTTATGCAGTCACAACGCTTCTGTTTCTCAAAGCACGTGTAATTAAAGCTACCTTGTAGAGTCAAATATCGTTTCCTGAAAGGCGACGTAAGGGCAGTTAATGACACGAGACGTCCGCTGCCAAAATGATCTGTGAATAACCAACTGGAAAAGATGTGGACAGAATTGGTCGTGGCCTATTTTCAGACCACGCACCGGTATTTAGGTGAAGGGACTGACTTAACAAAGTTGGGGAGACACTTATACCAAATTCTAAAAGGTTTTGATGATGGTGTATAATATTGTGTGGTGATGGGTTTATGGACTTTATCCATCGTCCGAAGAGTAAAATATTAAAAATATTATAAAATTAAAATCACAACGTTTCGGAAGCTGGCTCTGCTTCCGTCCTCAGGTGAATGGAGCGGGAGAAGAGAAGAACACCTACTCAGTTGGGCCCCTTAGACAGAGCTAGCCTCCATCACTGGACCTGTCTAAGAGGCCCAACAGAGTAGGTGTTCTACTCTTCTCCCCCTCCATTCACCTGAGGACGGAAGCAGAGCCAGCTTCCGAAACATTGCGATTTTAAGTTTTTAATATTTTTAATATTTTACTCTTCGGACGATGGATAAAGTGCATAAACCCATCACCACACAATTTATATCAAACTTATCAAAAATAAGCAAGCGGAAAACAACTGTGAGAGATGAAACCAGGAAGGGAATGCCTCGTTACAGAACAATACAATCATACCAGTTTTAAAAAAAGCTCTGCTCCTCAGCTGAATCCTTAATAAACAGTACTACAGATGAGAATTACACGCTTAAACTGTGACGTAATGCCTCTTCTACATGCACATTACAGCTGTAGTTCAGATAGACAGCCTGAAACGCACTTACCTAATGACGCCGGAATAACTTAAGAACCGTACAAAATTGGCAGGAACGTGAAGGTCTTTCCAAGCAAACAGACATCAATGAATAGTATCGCCCCTTACCTGCAACAGAAACAGGAAATGTGTTTAGGAAACCGCGACACTGTTTTCAGGTTACAATAATACAAGTTAGACTTTTTAAGAAATTGCAAATGTCTCGGCACGTCATGAGTTACACGCAAAGTTACAACGAAACAATAGAATCAACCAAACGTAAAAATTAAAGACACCGCAATGAACTAGATTCGGACTTAGAACTACTTACATAATACCAGCGAATCCTGCTGAGGGGAAGTTCTAACATTAAGATGCCAACCTGCAGTCGATTTCCAAATCTCACCGTGCCAGGTAAAGTTGGTAAAGATAAATTTGTGCCTGTGGTCAATTAAGCACAAAACACGTGAAACAGACGAGGTATGGCTCCATTCATTCTTAACTTCCGCACTAGATAGAGGCCAGCGGTAAAGATACGGCATTCACTGGTCGGCTCCGAGCCCGTCCTGGACGCTATGCCAAAGAGAAAAGTCTATGCCGCAGCCGATAATCGAACCCCGAGTCCTCGGTCGCGCAGCCAGCAGCGTAGTCACTTGCTAGCATCAGGCATCAAATTCGAACAACGAACTTGCATATTACAGGGCCTACACGAACGAACATTACGCCCCGTTAACTGTCAGACATGGGGAGATGTACCGTTATTGTCAAAGGACTTTGAAGCAGAATATGCGACAAGGGGGTCAAATTAACCCTTTAAATACGAAGCGTATGTGTTTTATATAAGGACTCAGTGCGTACCGCGCTGTAAACACTCTCCACTTCGGTTATAAAAACCAGTCTCTTAATGTTTTATAAGGCAAAAGTTGCTGTTTGTTCTGAGATCCGTACAAAACACATAAACGCAATTTGGGCACCACGTAGAATTTTTTAATGTTAAACCTGGTCGTATGTAAAGTTACCGCTAGGCTTTAAAAGGTTAAAGGACATACTGTCATATCTACTGGAAAAAGTTAATTGCCTAACATTTAAATAATAATAATAATAATATAATAATAATAATAATACCGTGGGCTGGGACAGCGCAGTAGGTATAGCGACTGGCTACGGGCTGGGCGGTCCGGGGATCGAGTCCCAGTGGGGGCGAGATTTTCGACACCTGCCCAGACGGGCCCTGGGGCCTAGCCAGCATCCTGTACAATGGGTACCGGGTCTCTTTTCCCGGGGGGGGGGGGGGGAGTAAGCTGCCAGGGCGTAGCGTTGACTATCAAAAGCCGAGGTTCAAGAAACAGCACAGCTATAATTCTATACACCTCTGTGCCTTCAGAGTGAACTTTGCTTGACCTTTTTACTGCAAGTACTGCAACAGGGCTGGATACAGCTTATTCATGACGTGTTAACAAACTAAATAGACAGAACCCCACAATACGACCAGGTGTTATATTTCCTGCCTGTATAAGAATAAAACGCCCTTCCCATAAAAGGCTAATTATTTCAATTATTAGACGTATTGACTAAAATGCGCGGCTTGGAAGTACCACACAAAAACTGTCGACATTTACTCTGTACGCGGATTGTTGTGGAAACTGTACCAAACTTCCGCGTTCCACACAAGGGGACGGTTTACTGACTAGCCCAAAGACTGTAAGTTTCTCAAGAAAGACTACTTCACGCAGTTAGTTTACTTTCTAAAGCAAATATGGATAAAAAGCAGTACACTGATAGAAAATGAAGTAAGGATGGCCCAAGGACGTCTCATACTGAGGCAGCTAGTCATCGCATTTTATCCGTGAAATGGTCGGATTTTATCCGTGAAATCCTGGGTACGACGGCAGAGCAGTTTATGTGGGATCTGCGGTGGAGGAAATGGCATTGGGACAGTCACTCCCCTTCACCACCGCTACACCTAGTACTTCGGTTTTTCCCCTGTCAATCGCCACTCCACCAACGCTCGATATTAATTCGTGTATCATCCGGGAGATAGCAATGGGTTCGTTCGAAGACGCAGTTCCACACAGACGCAGCCGGATCTCAACCCGCCACGAGACGAAGAAAAAGAGCAGGACGCCGGGGTGAGAAACGTGGTTTACAGATCCTGTTAATATAGGCTGCGAAACAAAGGATGTCTGAATTAAACTTAACTTGATCCTTTCATATAACCGTCATTATTATTTACTTATTTATGCCTTATTTGACGACATCAGTAGCTCAGGTTACAGGAGGCGCGCATCCACAATTTTTTCTTCGGGGGTGGGGGGAGATGACCCTGAGGCTATATATAGTTTCTGTTTGATTTTAAAAATTTTGTTACAAAAATCATGTCGTAAGTACAACATAACCCTGGCCGCAACTGCATTTATATACATACGAATATAACTACATGTTCCATGACTCAATCACAGTGTCGTATCTTTCCGTTTTCTAATTTTATTAATTTATTTGTCAAAATTCTAATGTACTGGTCATCAGCCGATTTCAGTGGCTGATTTCGGCTGAAGAGGAAATCACGTAAAACTTTAGACATTATATCTACAAAATCTGTGCTTTTTAAAGTGCAGTTTTGGGGGGTTTGCAGGGCTGCAGCCCTACAGCCCCCTCCCCTCTTGGGTGCGCCCTTGGACTTGCACAGCGTCGAAAAACAAGATCGATGCATGGATAATAAATTGGAAAGGGTGTGGCAGCACACGGTCACTGGATAATTTTACGTGCCTACTATTCAAGCACTTCCCGGAACGTCCACGGCAAATATCGGTCAGGGTACATTTCAACCCAGGACCTCGCAAACAATACTCAAAGCACCTAGCTTTGGTTCCAACAGATATATTGTAACCTAGGAAGTTACCACATATTCAATAGTTAATGTAAATATGAAGTAGTTAAACCATATTGTTATATACTGCCTTAACTCGGAAAAAGGAAAAAGAACATTGCTCCCCATTACCAAGGGTCAACCATTGTACTTTAGCTTTAGATCTAGACTTAGTTTCATCATTCTTATGTTATCTATAGTATGTAACACCATACTGGCACTTAACAACCTGAACACTGACTTGAACATATAAACGCCCGCTGAGACCTCAAAGGCTTTATCCATCCATTCATAAACCAAGTTCCTGTACACAGGCCTGATGGTGGTCCGTTCGGACCGAAACATGTCGCCTAATTTACAATAACTTTATAATATATTCCGGGGCCGCAGTGGCGCACTTCGTTGAGGCACTGCGCTACAAACCGGCAGGTCGCGCGTTCGATTCCCGATGGTGTCACTGGAATTTTTCATTGACATAACCCTGTCGGTCGCACTATGGCCCTGGGGTCGATTCAGCCTCTAACAGAAATGAGTACCAGGAATATTTCCTGGGGGGTAAACGCGGCCGGTGCGTATGGCTGACAACCCTACCACCTTCATGTGTCGATTGTCTAGAAATTCTGGGAGCCTCGACCTCCTGGAACCCTCTGGACCTGTCCAGGCCTGTAATGGGACTGCTTTACCTTATAATATATTCTACTAGTTGCGAAGACTGTTGTCTCATTTCATATTGTTATAATAATAAAAAGTGTTACCGCACTTTCCCTTACCTGCCTGCATCATGTATCCGCCTGACATCTAATGACAGTTATCTGGCGTAAACCATCTCGCAACCTGTTAGATACACATCAGACAAGGTCCTAACGTTCACAGATTTCATAAAATTTCATGACAATTCCGCTCACTGCGTCAGATAAAACCACGAAATCGATGAATGGCATGGCATTGTTCTTGTTAAATACTGTCTCCTTCAAAGTGTCAGAGCAAAGTATCTACCAAGGACTAAAACTGCAGTACTTTTACTCTTACAACAGCTGGCTGCAAGGATATGCAAGAAGGGAATATAGAACAGTGCACGCCGTAAGCTTTACGAAACCGAGAAACATATAAAAATACATCTTGCAGTCGGAACCAACCCAGTTCCCATTTCGCTCATGAAACAGAAATTTGCCATAACCCAAACAATTCGTCAAACTGAGATTCCCGCATTACTAGACAGTTGGATGACGAACGCACCTTCTGTCAAAATGTTGTGTCCACAAAAAAAAACTGCTTGTCCTTATATTTTCGTAAAAACATAACATGCTGAAGTGTCGGTCTGCTGTGAGGATAGGTCAAGCTTTTCTTTCTGTCTCCTGTAAAATTGTGTATCTGTGGGTTACGACAAATTGCCGTTTCATAAGCGATCGGTTACGCTGTGTTACACTGACCACATTCTAAATGAACCAGGAATATATAACTCATAAAAGCAAAAGGCCGTGTTACTGTGGAGACCATTCAGTTTAGCACTCAGTTTCACATTGTCATAATACTTTAAGGTCCACCAGTTACACACAAGCCAGGTGCGCAGCAAGAATCTTTCGCTGCGAGAGGGTGCTGACCTTGAGGCTATATGTAATTTACGTTTGACTTTAAAAATTCCTATAAAAATCTTATGATAATTGCATGTGGGCTTTATCTTCTTTCGGAAGAAGCAAATAGGGAAAAAAGAAAACAGGTTCGCACCCAGCATTTTCCCTTGGGGGGAGGGGGGGGGTGACTCTGAGTCTATATATAATTTATGTTTGATTTTAAAAATTATATATAAAAATCACGTAATTACAACATAACGCTGTCTGCAACTGCATTTATATACATACAAATATAACTACATGTTCCATGACTCAATCACAGTGTCCTGTCTTCTTGTTTCTTCAATTTTATTAATTTACTTTTCAAAATTCTAATGTACTAGTCATCATCCGACTCCAGTGCTGATTTCGGCTGAAGGGTAAATCATGTAAAACCTTTGATAACACAATATCTACAAAATATTTTTTTTTTAATTTCAGTTTGGGGGGCGGGTGCTTGCAGCCTGGCAGCACCACCCTTTGGTGCACCCCTGCGCACAAGCATAGATTTAAAAAAATATATTTCTTTCGCAGTAAACTTAGCTGCAGCGTGCCAGTGTGAGCCGTCATACCCCGCTGACGGTCTGATCTATGTACGTAATAAACACGAACACCTGCTGGGCAGACATCGACCAAACGATGGATTCTTGACGCCTCCGTTCCTACAAGACATGGCGCCCCGTTACTGGGTGATTGGCGCCAGATATTTCGAGGCAGCGCAGCGCTATCTTCTTCAATTGTCTAAATGTCCAATGGAAGACCCGAGACTACTACGTTGTCTCGAAACGTCGGACGTCAATCAGCCAGTGACGACGCACCTCATCACACAAGAAAGAAGACCTCACCTACACCGCTGCAAAAGCCTCGAGTCACGCGAAGAATTTTTACCGGCAGTCAGGCTGAAAAACTCCGATATCCTTTCTCACGCAACTCTTGGTTCATTTAACGACAGCTTAAGTTTCACAGCACCTTAGGATTCAGCCAAGATAATTAACCCTTTCAAGACGAAAATTAACCTGAATTACAGTCGAACTCGGTTATAACGTCATGAAAGGGACTGAATATTTTGTGTCGTTATAAACGGGTGTTGTTATAACCAAGGAGTCTAATGTAGTTTGTTAACAGTGAGGAATTAATTGGTACCACAGAATATTTGACGCAATGTAAGAGATGTCGCATAAATCAATGTCGTTATAACCGGGTTCGATTCTATATTTAAAGACTCAACCCGTACCGCGCAGTAAACACTCTCCGTCTCCGTTATAAAAACCAGTCAGTTAACGCTGTATAGGGAAATAATCGCTGTTTGTTCTGAGATGCATACAAAACACATAAATACACTGTGTAGGCAGAACGTGGCATTTGTGAATGTTAAACCTGGTGGTACGTAAAGTAATCAGTGAGCTTTGAATGTTAATTAATGAGAAAAACATGGAATGATGTGTTTGTGCCCTAATTTAAAATGCCATCCCGTCACTGTACCGGAGGGACTGAGGCATACCATGAGACAGGTCAGGACAGCTGGTGTTGTTACTGTTGTACTCTAACGTTATGCGTTTGTACATTTGCGTTTTGCTCCATTTTGTTTCTAGCGTGATAAAGAATACAGTTGAACCCGGGCCCAACAGAGTACGAGGCAGAACTAAATCTACGACAGCAACGTTAACCTTTTAAAGCCTAGCGGTAACTTTACGTACCACCAGGTTTAACATTAAAAAATTCTACGTGGTGCCCACATTACGTTTATGTGTTTTGTACGGATCTCAGAACAAACAGCAACTTTTGCCTTATAAAACATTAAGAGACTGGTTTTTATAACCGAAGTGGAGAGTGTTTACAGCGCGGTACGCACTGAATCCTTATATAAAACAGATACGCTTCGTCTTCAAAGGGTTAAACATATTACAGAAACAGGGACAAAGAGGAAATCGGGGGGGTGGATACACAATAAGTCATGTCATTACGATAGGGATTTGCGGTTAGCTATGGTAAAGGGCGCTCACATCGCCGCCAACTCCTTCCTTACAACCGTCGCCCCACGCGCTCCAGATCTTGCCATGCATACCTATGCATTGCAGGCAGCCATGTCAACGAGCGGTTTCAAATAAAACTCCTTTATACGGGCCACGGTGGGTCACATCTGTATCCGGAACCGTCCGACCTTATCCTATGTATGAAAATCATAGGAGCAACGGTATAATTTTATATAATTACACGCAGCAGACCTCTTCTTCAAAAGCTGAGTGTCGTCCAGTAACCCCACCCATAAGGTGAGAAGCGAACACTGGACAGTCACTGCCGCGATCAAGCGGGAAGCATACTGTTCATTGCTTCGGACGATGCGGGTTCAAACTCAGATCATTTCAATCACCGCCTCCAGGCAAATTTCGGGGCACTACCTCACACTACAGACTGTCCAGAAATTCTGGAAGCCTCAACCTCCTGGATTCCTAAGGGCCTGTCTGGGACTCTATAGAGATTTACATATATAACACTACGTATTCTGACACACCCTGTATTTATTATTATCTATTTTTTTAAACATTATATGTTTCATCAGGCGTTTGTTTATGCGAAAGCTTAAAAAATTCTTAGCAAAAATTCAAAATTTTGCCAGCTCTTACAAATGATACAAAATTTCACCTTGAATTTTAATTTTTTGTATAAACAAACATCTGATGATGATCGATTTGATCGAAACATGTAGTGTTTGAAAAAATGATAATAAATACAGTTTGCGTCAGACACCATGCGTAGTGTTATTTATGCAAGTCTATATACACAACGGGACGGATTGTTTCAAACTGTATATGGATTGGTTTACGTTTACCGTTACCTTACACTACACCACTACCGATTCGTTCCATATCTTTCCCAATTCGTTATTCAATAAATTGCCCAGTCATTCGACGCTATAAAGTGTCAGCTACTGACTGCACCATTAAATAAACCAAACTAATATTAACCCTTTAACCCTTTAAAGACGAAGCGTATCTGTTTTATGTAAGGACTCAGGGCGTACCGCGCAGTAAACACTCTCCACCTCAGTTTAAAGACGAAACACATTCTAATATAAAGACTCAGAGCGTACCGCGCAGTAAACACTCTCTACCTCAGTTTAAAAAACCAGTCATTTGATGACTTGTCAGGTAAAAGTTGCAGATTGTTCCCAGATAAGTACAAAACACATAAACGCAATGTGAGCACCATGGAGAATTGATTAAAGTTAAGCCTGGTAGTACGTAAAGTTACCGCTAGGCTTTAAAAGGTTAATAACGATAGCTACTGTGGCCTTTTTTTTTAAATATTTATTTCAAAGATGACATTGGCAATATTTACAGTGCACAAAGAAAAATCGCAAAGTTGTTCCTATAACCAATTTAGCTAACTAGGAATACGTGAAACAAAAGTTAAAAGAGACGGAAATATAAATAAGATTAGTGAAAAACGACACAGACCACTCGTAAGCTCTTGTTTTGAAAGACTTGGGGAGTTTGAGGCACAGAAAATCACATGTGATATTCCAGAGACGGGCGGCGTAAGAGTCCTGGCTATAGCACGTGATCGAACTGCGAAATCTGCCTAGACTGGTACAGTGCTGCACAGACGCACTGAACAACACTAACCGAGGATCAGCTACACGGCATACACAAAGCAACATCCTACTCTCCCAGAAATGTCACCTTCCATGGAACAGCGACCAACATTCCACGTGCACCCAAGCAATTACACAGGTCATATTAACAATTCTGCGGCCGCCGCAAAATTTAGATATGAAGTATCGCACAGGTTAAGGTGGCAACAGGCGACAAGTACGGAATTAATTAAGCGACACGCCACCTGCGAATGAAGCTATAGCTCCACGCATTCTTAACATCAGCACTGGACAGAAGTCAGCACACAGCTTCACGCTTCGACCCCCTTAACCCCTGGGGAATATCACCCATTAACCATTAAACAGGAGGCTGGGATCACTACAGAGCCGGTCTGGATGTTTTGGAGAAAAAATTCGCCCCCCTGCCGGGATTCGAAAGGCGATTCCTCAGTCGACAAGCCAATAGCCTAGTCACTATACAGACTGGGCTTACCAGTAACTAAGAGAAAGTCAGTTTTACTGTTCGATTTACAATCCGAAATTACTTCTAACAAAATTACATAAAAGCCACATCTATTGTTGCTTTCCTTCCCCTACATTCCATCGCGTGCAACGTAAGTTACCTTGCGGGAATGTGTAAGGGACACCTCTGTTCAACTTCCAACCTTAAACTCCAAAAGACGTCAGCAAATGTCGGGATGGCCCAAAAAATGTGGTAGACTCACTCCCTTGCGTTTAATTATACGAAAAAAATTTAAGACTTACAGAACAAATGTGTTTGGCACTAAATACGTGCTTCACTCCACAAATCTTGTCCTAAAAATTTCTTGCCCTACGATGGATTAGTGACCGGAAACTGCATGTATGTCTTCAAGTTAAACGTCTTCAATAACTGTCTGATTTTAACCAAACTGAAACCTTACGTTTTTCAATGAAACATCAAAATACGAAACCCGTTAATTGGTTCCTCTGTTATTATATGCGGACACCAATATAGGCTTTACGGGTAGGCGCGTTTTGTAAGTTTTCATCGTAAACACGCTACAAACAATTCCTGGTGTGTGATATTTGAGGCTTTCACAGTGTTGCTCCTGCAGAAAATTCAAGTCTTCTGGGAAATGAGTGTGTCGGGCAAATTAGTTCCTGACGTTTCGGGAGGATCGTAGTGCCTGATTTTCAGAGTTGATCAGTCCAAGAGCGTCAAAGCGCCATACTGAAAAGACTGAAGTCTACCCTAAATACATCCCATTAAGACCTAGTAATATTTCTAAAAATCCAGGGATTGCCAAGTATTGCGTATCATGTTGCAAAGAGAAATTACTACAGTAATGATGTCCCACAACAGAATTTAATTGCATCAAGAAAGAGTCCAAATAGAACTACGTAACGACAGTGTCGGTTCCTAAAATTACATACTGATTGTGACAGGTGACTGAATGAGTATGGAGCACTGGTGGAATTACACTGACAGATGACAACCGAGGTACTCCATTAAGAACCTTCCCAAGTGTCACTTTATCCACCACAAATCCAACACTGACAGTCCTGGAACCAAACCCTTGCTTTCCGAGAAAAAGCCTCATAGAAGCTGCATTTTAATGACGAAATATAAATTTAGTGTGTTCCATGTCCGTGCACTATATTATACAAAAAAACTTTAAACACCAACAAATGCACAAAGAGTTTATTCTCGTCAATTATAACTCACTCCTACATGTTTCGACCCTGCTGGGTCATCTTCAGGGAGAAACCTTCCGTTGTCGTTACACTATGTTGCACTATACAGTTTAGCGAGAATGTGCTGTTGACTGTGCACAGTCAACAGCACATTCTCGCTAAACTGTAGGAGTGTGCTATAATTGACGAGAATAAACTCTTTGTGCATTTGTTGGCGTTTAAAGTTTTTTTGACGAAATATAAGTTTCAAACATAAAGTGCGAACTGCGTCATGTGAACAATATTAAAAGAGCGTGAAAGACAAAGAGTGTAGTAATCAGCACATTGTGAAATATCTCCAGCAGAGGGCAGAGAAAGCTCGGTGAGGATACCAGGCACGGTACCACACCAAAGCGCCTACTTGCAATGGAGGCTAATCGCTGAACTGAGGCACCAAACAGCTCTCTGTTCGTACGAATACCAACACCCCGCATGCAACAGGAAATCATCAGTAACAATGCACACTACTGCCTAAAGTAACAGATTCTTTTTAATATTGACTGCACAGATATAACGAACTTGTTTTTAATGTGTTCCATGTCCGTTCACTATATCATCCAAAAACACTAATCACAAACAAATGCACAAAGAGAGTTTTATCATCAATCGTAACACACTCCTATATGTTTCGACCCTGCTGGGTCATCTTCAGGGAGAACTTTTCGTTACCGTTACACTAAAGTTGCACTTTACTACAGTTGAGTGAGAATGTGCTGTTGACTGTGTATTGCGTTGTTTTTGGAGGCGTGAAATCTTGGCGGTCCGGGCCCGGAGGTGCGAGGTCTCTGTGTACAAAGAATTTCTCATGTAATACAGTCTCCTTGGAAAAGACGGGCTTTGTTTTCCCTACGGTAGGACTACAGACTTTGCTGACAGGATTACCGGTGCAAAGCAGAAAAGTTACGAACCACTCGAAGTGCATACATTCTTGCAACAAACGATGCCACTAGTTTTCTATACGTGTATGTTACATTCTGCCGTATTCAAGATCAAAACAGCAGGCTCGCCAAAAACGTTTGCACATATCTACCAAATTACATGCCACCAAATTCCCAAAGACCGTTATCCTAAGACACAAAGGAACTAGAAGCGAGTCACAAATGGAGCAATACTGCAGACTTGCCAATCTTTCCATAATAATCTGTGCCCTTCCCACAGCTGGAAGGCTATACAGCGCCACCATTCCGTACTGCCTCTGATTTGACTGCCCACGCAGAATATCCCACACGCGCTGAGCCGCAGACGGTGACCATACTTTGATATGAATCCCTTTCAAAAAGTCGTACAGATCACTGACTATAAAGTGGGGTCATCAGCCCAGATACCACCACTCAAGACGTAATCTACCATACAGAGCGAAAACAGCAGCCCGATGCGGGTAGATCAACAAGAAATGAAGCTTGTGAAGACACTAGAATTACCTGAGGTTCCGACAATAACACTCACGGGTTTTATGTTCAACATCCCCGTTGGCGCATGTTTCAATTCTCACAAAAAATCAGTCACAGTCAACTCTGTTTGCATCTCTTTATTTGGAGATTTGAGCTACAAGTTTCGGCCTGTTATGGCCATCATCATGCTCCTCTAAAAAAAACATGAACAACGAAATTCTACTTCCAGAACAGGATGGCCTTCCTCTTCACAGTGGAGTTAAAATATACAGCATTGTGTATATACAATATGGAATAAAAAGTGGCATATATATATATATATATATATAGGTACAAAAGATTACGGGTTTATTAATTGCTTAAGGACGCTGTTTAAACTGCATCGGTTACATCAGGCCTGCTCAATCTTTTATGTGGGGGAAGGGGGGGGGACTTTCAGAAAACTTGGCCTGCATGCAGGCAACATGTAATTGAACACATAAAATGAAGAAAGCCGAAACATGTAGCAGGACTGCCACATGTTTGTGTATTGTACATAATTATAGGGCAGTTGTTGGAACACACACTCTGACCTGTCTTACTGCACGGAATATGGAAAATTTTAAATCAATATAAACTCGTTTTACAGGGTAAAGTAATGTGTAACTAAGTATTCATATGCTCGGCTTCCTCTTCTACCATCAAGAAGAAGATAACCTACCCTCCAACATGCTGAAACCTACCTACCAAAAGGCACGGAGTCACAGCCAGCTTCGTCAGTTCATAGACTTCCTAGTTTCCCGAATACACTACTACAGAATCCACAGACACCGTCAGCGTTTCATACAACTATCCCCACCAACCCAATAAAAACAATCACGAGTTACGAAGTGTCCCTACCTCTTTCGTTCTCTCTCTTTCTGCTCGCTTTGGTTTTGAAGAAAGTGTAGATCGAAGTAACAACGTTTACGTGGTTTGGCACAGTCAAGTAAAGTTCCTCGTCCTTACAGTGTGAGACCAACATACAAACAGAGACAGCTAGAGGAAACAGCCAACAGAAGATAAATCTGCTGTTTCTCCGCTGTGACTTGCACTCTGAATTTGGTACACGACATAACACACATCCTGCGATTAAATACACAGGATTTACCAGGTAGGTACATAAAATATAGTTTAATAAGTAGACGAGGATAAGCTGTTCATTTAAACGTCTAATAACTGTACGCCCTGACTCAATTAATTATGCAACGATATAGCTGTGCTTGGCACACAGTGAGATGTGGACACTGGATTCAATGAAATATGAGGGGTTGACGGCCATTAAGTCATTGTTACCTTTTGTGATAAAAATCCGTACAATTACGCAAGCAGTAGTCGGTATAGCGACTCGCTACGGGCTGGACAGTCCGGGGATCGAATCCCGGTGGAAGCGAGATTTTCCGCAACCGTCCAGACCGGCCCTGGGGCCCACCCAGCCTCCTGTACAATGAGTACCGGGTCTCTTTCCCGGGGGTAAAACGGCCGGGGCGTGGGGCTAGCCACTCCATCCCCTCCTCGTGCCGAGGCTCACGAAAGGGTAGAGCTATACCTCTACTCCCCCTCTTGGGCCCTCAGGGCCTGTTATAGGGTGAACCTTTACCTAGTTACGCAAGTACGGCGGGATATGCTGCGTCCATCTTGTGAGACGAGACGATTGAGGCAGCACGCTCGTTCGAAACGTCCTATTAATTACGAAGTTATATGGTGCCACATTCCAGAACACTACAGTCTCTTGAACGGATTCATTACTTTAAATGTGTTCACAAAACCTGAACTTTATGGCATACGGTACACAGCGTCATACCGCTACACATCCATGTATAAGAAGTGTTAATATATTCACATATTGACCTGTTTTAAAGTCTCTGAAATATAGAGTTCGGTGTAATTTGAAGTCATTAATACTCCTGGAACTTGATTTCACATTTCTGTCGCGGAGTAAATGAAATTTTCGCTCTTTCTGGATGTTACGCAGCATAGATTGGTAGTTACCAACGTTTCGGTAACACCATTGAAGCCAAAACCGAGAGGTTGTCACAAAACGTCTATAACTAACTACCAATCTACGCTGCGTAACATCCCCAAAAAAAGCGAAGACCACATTCCTGACACTTGTTTGTGATCACCACACGTTAGCACACTGTGCAACAGGGTGGCAAAGATTTCAGGGTGCCTAGTACCAAAACAGCCACACAGGCCGGTCGCAAACTCTGCACGGGGTATGACCGCCGTTGCAGTGACAGATGGTGTAAGTGACATTCAAACAGATGGATAGAAGTATCATGAGATTGCCGATAATCCTTGCAGGACGTGCGTCAACTCCAGTGTAAAACTAATTAGTTTCCATTAAGTTCTGGCCACATTATCACACTATACTTCGTATTTAAACACTGTCACGGTTTCCTTGGTCTAACAGAACATAACAATTCACGCGGACGGCGCTGTGTGGGTCCATTTATGCGTGACAGTCTTTCTTGCTTCATGAACACGATCACTTCCGAATGGTAAAAGTTGCAGTTCGCGCGGTGTTAATTACTGAACGGATTTCTTTTAATTCGGCAACCAGTTAAAATGCGCCTGCGCTGTCGACAAAGTCTTAGCCGAATTCAACAGTGGTAAAACAGGACATTCGAAAAGGTTGTTCCGAAGAATTGGAAAGGAGGCGGAAAAACTAAAATCAACTCCATGAAAAGGTTCAGTGTACACTTCTAGCATTCGGACTACAAAATCTTGCTTCGTTTCGTAGACCTTACCTCTTCTGCCTACTCGAAGTAGGTGTCGAGGTTGTTTATTTTCACTTGATCACACTCAAGCACACACCACAGTCGGTACGACTTCTCTGGACGAGAGATCGGCCCGTCGCAGAGACCTCTACCTGACAACACAAACACTCACAAGAGACAAACATCCATGCCACCGGTGGGATTCGAACCCACGATCCCAGCAAGCGCTCGGCCGCAGACCCACGCCTTAGACGGCGCGGCCACTGGGACAAAATCTTGTCTTTATCCTAAACATTACGAACGGCGAATCAGTCGCATAAAGATCACCAAAATTAGCCTTACTTAACCTTTTAAAGCCTAGCGGTAACTTTACATACGACCAGGTTTAACATTAAAAAATTCTACGTGGTGCCCACATTGCATTTATGTGTTTTCTACGGATCTCAGAACAAACAGCAACTTTTGCCTTATAAAACATTAAGAGACTGGTTTTTATAACCGAAGTGGAGTGTTTACAGCGCGGTACGCACTGGGTCATTATATAAAACAGATACGCTTCATCTTTAAAGGGTTAAATATCAACAAAAATAACGCCTCCAACGACAGACTGTTCAGATGTTACAAGAAATGCGATAATGTCAGTCACGTATTGAGACTCAGACCTTAGTCACCGTGCCGAATTTCCTTCCGTAAACCAAGTTAGGAAAACCAAAGGTAAAAAAAAGTAGAGTTCTCTATGCCATGAAGACATAAGGGAAGGGGGGGATAGACGTATAACTCCGCTCCTTCTTAACTTCGGCGCTAGATGGAGGTGAGTGGTCAACTTCACGCCCCGGTCGCTTTACTCCCTTGTAAGAACCACGAAATCCACTGAACAGCAGGCTGGGTGGGCAGCGGACAGGATCTGAACGTTTTGTACAAGAGAAAAATATTGTTTTTTTAAGATGCTGGTTCCATCAAGTGCACAACAGTTCGATACAAAACATATACAATACAGAATTTAATGTGTTCCATGTCCGTGCACTGTATTACACAAAAACACTAATCACCAACAAATGCACAAAGAGAGTTTTATTATCAGTTTAACACACTCCTACATGTTTCGACCCTGCTGGGTCATCTTCAGGGAGAACTTTTTGTTATCGTTACACTAAGGTTGCACTTTATAGTTGAGTGAGAATGTGCTGTTGACTGTGTACTGCGTTGTTTTTGGAGGCGTGAACTCTCTGCGGTCCCGGCTTGCCCGGGCAAGCCGGGACCGCAGAGAGTTCACGCCTCCAAAAACAACGCAGTACACAGTCAACAGCACATTCTCACTCAACTGTAAAGTGCAACCTTAGTGTAACGATAACAAAAAGTTCTCCCTGAAGATGACCCAGCAGGGTCGAAACATGTAGGAGTGTGTTACAATTGATGATAAAACTCTGTTTGTGCATTTTTTGGTGACTAGTGTTTTTGTACAATACAGAATATACAAACTCCTACATGTTTCGGCCTTTTTCGGCCATCTTCAGGTAGCTGAGTTTTTCTTTTTGGAATACCTCCCGGAAGATGGGCGAAAATGGCCGAAACATGTTGTGCAGTTGTTGGAATAAACTCCGTAAAACTATCTGACTGCACGGAACATGGATAACATTAAAAGAGAAAAATCCTTCGCCGCTGCCCAGATTCGAGCCCAGACCGTCCAGCCCGTAGCATCCTCACTTTCTGACTTCCCATTAATGGAACGGAATGAGATGTTTTCGTGTCGTTTGTAAATCAGTGTTTTGCATTAGTGGAAATACTCTGCCCTGCACGTTTTAACACCCCGGGAGTCCTTATAGATGCTTACACGAACCACTTCAGAACTCAAAAAATTCCTAGACATATTCACAACTGCCGCCTTCGAACATCAAATTACACGACTCAAACTGCATAAAAGTTTTAATTATTTCCAAATGACTGAGATAAACAGACCCAATGGACCAAAACGAGAAACTGACCATAAAAACAAACAGAAAACAATAAAAAAAGAGACCACAATCAGATGCAGCTGTGTGTTTCATAGAAATGGACATGGGTGGGATAACAGTCCAAATTTTCAAACGCAAGTACGCCATATTTCATACTATTAGCTCTGTGTGTGTCGCTGAATTATGAAAGATATTTGACCAGTTCTGACGTCCACCAATAAATGAGGCGAACTATCAACAGTGGTGATTCCTACATATTTTCGGTTGGCATAACAGTAATTAAGATAAGAGATAATATTAAAATGGATCCATTTACGACGCTGTCAGTATCTGATACCATACTGCGTCGATGGACGGATGAATTGACAAGGACTTTTAAGTCGATGTGCTATCATTGCATTTGACTAAAGGGTCTGAGGCAAACAGCAAGTGTTTTGGGTGAAAACCGAAACGGCTACATACGAAATACAGGCCCAGTGCGTTGCCACTACATCCGCACGTTGTGAGGGCCTGGACCAAGTTCATGTAGTTCGTACGGGGACCAATGACGGGGGCTTTTGGACGGGCTAATGACCCGTCATGGCGGAAAGCTTCTCAATAACAACACACACACAGTGTGAAAACACAGACCTGTGCATTTCAGGCATTCTATGTGTTTTATACACTATAATTTTAGCTGTTGTTTTGTATGGGTGTGAAACGTGGTCTCTCACAGTGAAGGAGGAACAAAGACTGAGGGTGTTCGAGAATAGGGTGCTGAGGAGGATATTTGGGCCTAAGAGGGACAAGGCGACAGGGCAGTGGAAAGGACTACATAACGAGGAACGTAATGACCTGTACTCATCACCAAATATTATTCGGGTAATCAAATCGAGAAGAATGAGATGGGCGGGGAATGTAGCATGTATGGGGGAAAAGAGAGGTGCATACCGGATTTTGGTGGGGAGACCTAAGGGAAGGCGACCACTTGGGAGACCCAGGCGTAGATGGGAGGATAATATTAAAATTGATCTTCAAGAAGTGGGATGGGGTATGGACTGGATTGAGCTGGCTCAGGATAGAGACAGGTGGCGGGCTCTTGTGAATGAATCTCCGGGTTTCATAAAATAGGGGAATTTCTTGACTAGCTGAGAAACTGTTAGCTTCTCAAGAAGGCCTCTGCTCCATGGAGTTAGTTAGTTAGTTAGTTATGTGGTTTATACTAAATGTGTATTTTAGACTTTGAAGGTTGAGATCTGAAACCTGAAATACACTTGTAAAGTATACCCCCTCTGGTACTGTTGTAGTTGGGCCTGATGATATTGGTTCATTTTTTTGCGGAAACACGTATCCTTATCAATGTTCCCTCTAAGCTGCGCGTGTGCACGGCCGCGCAGTAACTGAAATTCTCCCGCGCACACTGAACTGTTGCCGCGCAGCTGGAATTTTTCAATTTTCATTGTAAATATTCTTATTACGCATATTACAAAAAAAAAACTTTTAGAGCGCCGCGCAGCCGTCAGGTCGTGTAAAAATTTTCTGCTCAGAGCAGCAGCAGGTCCGCGCAGCTGTAAAAAAAATGAGAGGGAACGCTGATCCTTATTCTTCCCGAATACAGTAAAATCTGCTGTATCCGGCACCTCAGGGACCAAAGGTTTGCCGGATATCGCGACTTTCCGGATATCAGAATGTTACACTCAATATGTAGCTTAGTGTAACTAGCAACTGCATGGACAGACCCAACCATTTAACTTGTCACTTGATATCCTGTCCTGTTTTATATGCTGCACTCTGTATTTCTTTTCGCCACTATTTACGTAACAAGGTGCGGTGGCATTTGGACAACATAACACGATAAGTCGCTCCTTATTTAACTTAAAACTCTTTGTCAATTTGCCGGTTAATATAGATTTCCGGATAATCCAATACCGGATATCGCAGATTTTACTGTACCGTGTTGCGTTAGCTGATTGCAATATTCATGTGTAATAAAACACCCTGTAGTTTGTAAAAGGTACAGTGTCGTAACAATGTCACGACACTGCTTAACCATTACACGAGCACAATCGTACAAAATAATTCTCTTAGACGACAATATAACGCAAGCATTACTGTTCACACAACTATACATTCCATTATGTAAGTACGACTGACTAAGACAAGAACGAACTGCATACTTCTGTGCCACCGTATGGCCGTCGCTTGAAACGAAAAAATTTCGTCCACAACCTCTCACTTTTGAAGAAAAACGATTCGGCATCTATCGTGGCTTGCGCTTTGTGAAGTTGTGCAGTTTTATAAAAACAGACCAAACAGTACGTACCACAAACAGCAATCTGTATCCTTGTAGAGCATTAAAATATCTGCAATGTAAATCCTGCAATGCAACTTTCATATATATATATATATATGGCACTGACCAATGTAGTACGTGACAGCTATGCATAGTTTACACAGAGAACTAACTGCCTATCATGTGGAGGGTTCCTAATATGTAAGGTCGAGGTATTTCTGAGAATAAAGTAGTGTACTGCGGCATATGGACAGTATATCGTGTTACTACAGCAGCAACTGCAACCGATCAGAAGGTAAAATTTATCAATAAGGGAGATACAGTGCAGAAGCCGGCGAGTTCTTAGTAACATGTAGTGCGTTAAACATTTTGCAGAGCTCCGGAAATTGTGCTGACTGCTGTAGACAGCAACAGCTGCACAGCCAGGGCTGTGCAGTCGGTACACAAAAGCTCCGACTCCGACTCCTAGATTTTTAAAACTCCAACTCTGACTCCGACTCCTAGATTTTTAAAACTCCAACTCTGACTCCGACTCCTAGATTTTTAAAACTCCAACTCTGACTCCTACTCCTTCACAAAAGCTCAATGTGTATTAATAATGGTACACCTACGAATATAAAACGTTCCATAACCACCACGTGAATCATCAGGCGACATTTTAGACTTATAACCTATATTTAAGTATAAGTCTAATGGTTGCTGTAGCTATCGGGGCTCTGGAGTTGGAGTATCTAGTTAAGATTTTAGATTGAGGTCGAAGTCGGAAGTCGGAGTCGGTGCATTTTTACCGACTCCGACTTCACAGCCCTGCATACAGCTGAGCGGAATAGCGCCACTGTTTTTTATGTTTCTATTTATTACATAAAATTGTCTGTTATTTGTGACTATACACAAGTTTCCACTTTATGTAACCTGGGGTACAAACGACAATAAATTACTTACATTTTGCACACGGTATAATGTTTTGAAAACATGTTTTAGCCCGTCTTTCGTTGCGACAAACTTCAAACGAGGGGATAGCCCCGCCCTACCCTACGCACCTCTCCTCTCTCCCCTAAGCATGCTACATGAGGCTTCCTACAGCTCAAACGAAACCCTACGTCATGCCGTCCCCTATCTTGACACGAAAAGATTGAATCATGAAAACACATAGTATTAACCGTCGTTTCGTTGTAACGAAAACTTGTGCTAAAAAGTTATTAAAAATTTGAATCAAAAACATGCAACAGGAATATGTAAACAATTACAAAAGGATGACCTTCATAATTTCTACTCCTCAGCAAACATTATTACTAATTAGATCAAATATGCGATGTATGGTGCATGTAGAACGCAGGAGAAATAACAAGTACGTACAAAATTTAAGTCAGAAACCCTGAATGGAAGGGAATGCGTGGACAGTACAGGCATAGACGCCACAATATTAACAGGATCTTTAAAAAACTGGATGTGAAGATGCGGACTGGAGAAAACTGCTTCAGAAAGGAGTCTGTGGGTGGGCCATGGAGGGAAGACAGACACCAGATTACAGAGATATTATTATTATTATCATCATCATCATCATCATCATCTTCTTCTTCTTCTTCTTCTTCTTCTTCTTCTTCTTCTTCTTCTTCATCATCATCCACTTTGCTTACTTCACAACAGTTCAGCCAGTTATCAAAGAGTACAGGTCTCACTGAACAAGCACTTCGTGTTCGCTGTTCTGCCAAACATTCTCTAACTGAACGGCATGCACTACGTACTATAGCTTTCTGCATTAGCATATATACAGCAGGGCAAAGATTAGGCAGTTTTAAACTTCCGTGCAATCTGTTTGTGACAATACCCGGTGTGGATAGCACTAGCGGCGTTATACACGCCGTTTCCAATTGCCATATCCTTACTAACTCTTCTTTCAAGTCTGTAAACTGCTGGAGCTTCTCGGTGCCGGTGCTGTGAAGGCTGTGACTGTTGGAAATTGCTGCATCAATTGAGTGTGCTCCTTTGATGGTTTTCTCAAACATAACTGTGTCCGGTATTTGTTATGGACAGTTCGATCAGCTATTATGGACCTGTCACAGTACAGTTTACAGTTGCAGTTCTCTAACACAGACCGTGGCTCACATTTATAATACGGCATTGGTCGTCCCTTTGACAGACCACATTTGATAGCCAATTCTTGAGGGACAATGTTGGCTACTTGATTGTGATGGTTGGTGTAACCGCCTTGAGCTGGTGCACGAGACGCACCCGCTATATGGTGAATGGTTTACAACTTCTATCAACATCTTCTGCAGATATCCTCACTAATGTTTGGATCCTTCGAAATATACACTCTGTAGCTAATTCGTAGTCCTTCCCTCTCCTACCTGTTCACAGCAGGTGTAGAGGGTTTTTCATTTTCACTTGATCACACTCAAACACACACATCACGGTCAGTAGGATTCCTCTGGACGAGGGATCGGCCCGTCGCAGAGACCTCTACCTGATACCACAAACACTGTACAAGGGACAAACATCCATGCCCCCCAGTGGGATTCGAACCCACAATCCCAGCAAGCGCTCGGCCGCAGACCTACGCCTTAGACCGCGCGGCCACTGGGAGCGGCTTGTATCTAATTACTGGTACCAATGACCTGATTCCGAATGGCTATCATTAATCCAGTAGTTCCTGGGAAGAGTTCGCCAACCTTTAGCCACGCGTTCGATGCTGTTTTATCAACACATTACGATCAGTACGTTGCAGTATGTTACCGCCGCAGTCCCCCGTACAGTGCGATAAACGCCACACGTTATGACTTTGAATTTCGCAAACATATTGCCAAACACGAGCTATAATTTCGACAATTGACCCGCCTTCCATAAGGCGCATAGTTCCGTCATACCCCAGTGGCAGTACAATTTTTTGCAGTATGATTGAGTTTCGCAACAAATATGTCAGCAGAATGCCACGTCAGGTGTGTTACACACGCCGAGACAACAGCGCGCAGGACCCGTGAACAGGTGAACACTGTGGCACGTGCAAACTGACTCAGCCTGAATTTTCCAGATTCCAAGCACATTTGCGGGTTTAAACAAATGCTGGCACACATGAAGCGAAGCAAAACTCAATCAAAACACACCTCTTTGTACGGTACGTAGTCTATAAAGAAGATTCACATCGCGTTCAAAACATGTTTCAACCACCTTCAAGGTCATAATCAGTAATGACTTACGTTAACACCTCATTTTTCGCACGATCAGTTCAACTGGTCTTCTCCATCCTTCTCCAGCACCACATTTCAAAACTTTCCAGGTATTTCAGATACACTTTCCGAAATGTACAAGTTTCAATACCATACAACAACTATTCTCCAAATGTAGCACTTTACTAGTTTCTTCCTTAGCCTTTTAAAGCCTAGCGGTAACTTTACATACGACCAGGTTTAACATTAAAAAATTCTACGTGGTGCCCACATTGCGTTTATGTGTTTTGTACGGATCTCAGAACAAACAGCAACTTTTGCCTTATAAAACATTAAGAGACTGGTTTTTATAACCGAAGTGGAGAGTGTTTACAGCGCGGTACGCACTGAGTCCTTATATAAAACAGATACGCTTCGTCTTTAAAGGGTCAAATATAAGTCTAATTTGCTGGTCAAACGAACCTCCTTGTTGAATGCTGCTTTTGCCATAGCAATCTTGCATTTAATTTCACATGTACATCTTGCATCGTTTGTTATAATACGTACTACCCAAATAGTTGAAATATTCCACATTCTCCGGTTTTTTAAATCTATCATAATCAGTACGGGGGACGGTTATCTTTTTATTCTTATTACCTTTAGCTTTACACATTAATTTCCATTCCACAGCATCTTCCAACTTCAATTAGTCTACAGTTCAAGCCCCGTAGCACCGCTTCATCCTTAGCCAGTAGCATATCCATGCACAGTTTGTTCAAATTAAGGAGGACAAGGTGGAAAGTATACACAGCAGATGAGACACGTTGTAATATTTTCATTAAAATTTATGATGAAAACAGAATATTTAGAATACCAGGGTTTACAACAGAGAATAATATTTAACCCTTTAAGGACGAAGCGTATCTGTTTTATACACGGACTCAGTGCGTACCGCGCTGTAAACACTCTCCACTTCGGTTATAAAAACCAATCTCTTAATGTTTTATAAGGCAAAAGTTGCTGTTTGTTCTGAGATCCGTACAAAACACATAAACGCAATGTGGGCACCACGTAGAATTTTTTAATGTTAAACCTGGTGGTATGTAAAGTTACCGCTAGGCTTTAAAAGGTTAAGTGGGCATAACGAGGATGTGAAGAAATGGAATGGTTTCATCTGGCTCAGAGTAGGGACCAGTGGCAGGCCTTCGGAAAAAGGTAATGCACTTAACACATCATCAGAGCAGCCTGAACACTGTAACTTACATTGCTTATCGCGACCTTCCATGGCTATCATAAGAAAACTCACAATAATTAGGCTTATACAACAAACTAACACAAAACGTTTGAAATGTCCCAGTTCCTGTACACAAAAGCATATGAGGGACAATGATAACCACATCATTTGAATATTGGTATAATTTATGCAACGACGCGGCCGGACATCAGAATGAGACATAAGATAATCGCAATGTGCATACGAACCTAAAATGTGGGAACGTGTTATCAACGTCAACAGAAGATTCCATATATAAAGCCAAACGAATGGACGCCTATATACCAGTCTATAGCTAATATTATACAGCAACCCACCCCGCTACGGCCATAAACCTTCGCACTGTCAAAATTCTGCGGCGACGCACCACGCAGTGCTACGGCAACAGGAAGCACACACAACATATCTTAAATACCACGTAAATATACAAATCAGTATGACTTTATTATTACGTATAGAACGCCAACGCATACAAATTAAAATATAGGGTACAATTTTTTCTATAAGATGTAGATGTGGTAAGGGGAAAATATTCTGACCAATACTTCAAGCTAAAAGAAATTTCAGCCCTTATATTTACTATATAGACAAGTTAAGTTCATTTTAGTAACGTTGTTATCATTATCATTTATGAATCTTTTGTACATTTATTACTTTACGTACATACACTAAACGTTTCATTTCTTCCAAGGCGCAACAGCCCCTAGTGGGCCAGGGCCCCCTCATTATCGAAGCTTCACGATCACACTCAGACACACCACATTCGGTAGGACTCCTCTGGACGAGTGATCAGCCCGAAGCAGAAGCCTCTACCTGACAACACACAACACTCACAACAGACAAACACCCATGCCCCAGGTGGGATTCGAACCCGCAATCCCAGCAAGCGAGCGTCCGCGGACCTACGCCTTAGACGGTGCAGCCCACTGGAAACGGCATACACTAAATTTTAACAACACAAATATCACAGCCTTCCTTCTGTAAATATTCTGGGTAATTACAGCAAATCCACACCCCGCCCCCCCCCCGGATGATAAACACGGGATTACTGAAAGCTGTCGGGGAAAATCAACGCAAATAATAAATTCGGTTTAACTATTTTGTGTACTATTGGGACGTTGTATTTAATTATAAATTATACATATAATTATAATAATTATAATTTAATTATAATTACAAATTATAATTAAGTGCACGAGGGAAATTTACAATTGACAGGGCCTTCGGGTTCCATAGAAGGCGACAGCGTTGTTAAGTAGCTGCACGACTATCAGCTTCTCACGGACTCTTCTCACTGGCAACATTTTACTCAGTTGCAGCGCTGTGCTCTAATTCTACCCCCCGTCTCGTATCACTCCCGCGGCACGTTATTTTGACACGTTTCATATCGAGACCCCGACAATATGCCGGTGCTGAAATATGTGAGGGTTTTTATAATAACTTGTGAATGTATTTGGTTTTCAGTGCATGAGTTGGTTGATGTAATACTTGTTTATTTAAAAAGAACTAATCGCAGCAACATGTTTCGGCTCTTATTAAGCCACCCCGAGGCTGAACAAGACTGGATAAACAGTAAATGTACAACTGTGTCTGTAATATTATTGAAATTGAGATCAAAGTATCTGCCACAATTATTATATTTACAAGATACAGATATCACAAACTGTTTATGCAAACATCAATTACTTATGATGGCTGCTAACTTTTATTCTGGTATTAGCCAGCTGTGAGCCATATGGATTAAAACATATTATGAAGTTGAAGAACCACCCCTTGTCGGCCGTCGAATGCTTAATATATTTGCAGTTCCTCCATCCATATCTGATGGAACTCTCCTCCACCCGTAATTTACGTTTGCGCCACGTCGTTTTGACGTCAGACCTACACAGTTGCGCCTTGCCCTAACACCAAGTTTTACACCCCTGTACGACTGATATAACCGGCTTCGGTGCCTCACTACTGACACACGGTGACGTGCAAATTTAAGGCGAAAGGGAAATAATCGCTTAAAGAGGGACAGGCTGATAACTAAGCGTCAGGTCCTGAAGTCTTTCTGAACGTAGCGCGCAGGACTAACCGATAAAATCTTTTACGCCCTCATACACAATTTCAGGTTGTTTAACGACGCTGTTTCAAACGCAGCCGATAAAGCTTTCAAATGAGATGCGAAGACGTTCATAAACAGACATAAGATCCAAATCTGTACAGGAATGGTTTAGTTTATTTGACGGCACTATTCCAAAACTGCCCTCGAAAGCCTGAGAGAAACCACAAAAACCATCAGCCATTATACCTGTAGCGTGATCAGAATTCGGACCATGTACGTCGCCAGACAGCAGGCCCTACAGCGACTGTAGAACAGCCTAGAGGTTGTACACACTTCCCAGTTCATTCGTCGCAGTGACCCTCCCATTCACATACACGACGCAGTTGATAAAGCGTCAGCATACAAACCAGCAATGATAAAACTCCACTTAAACAAACAACACTCAGAGTAAACACATGGAAGATAACAACGAGGTGGTTGGCTCCATAAAATAAGTTGATATTCAACTCCGACACTAATAAGTTCGACCCTAACAACAACTGGAAAGAGAAATAGTGAAAGACGACCAGAAATTAACTGGAAAAAATGTTCGGAGCATATACAGGTGGTCATAGCGATCTGTGGAGTTAGAACAGCCATTACTCGACTCTCATGTAACTGACTGACTGACTGACTAACTAACTAACTAACTAACTAACTAACTAACTAACTAACTAACTAACTAACTAACTAACTAACTAACTAACTAACTAACTAACTAATTAACTCCATGGAGCAGAGGCCTTCTTGAGAAGCTAACAGTTTCTTAACTAGTCAAGAAATTCCCACATTTTAGGGAATCCGGAGATTCATTACCGCATTCACAAGAGCCCGCCACCTGTTCCTATCCTGAGACAGCTCAATCCCGTCAATGCCCCCCGATCCCACGTCTTGAAGATCCATTTTAATATTATCCTACCATCTACGCCTGGTTCTCCAAAGTGGTCGCCTTCCCTCAGGTCTCCCCACCAAAATCCTGTATGCACCTCTCTTTTCCCCCATACGTGCTACATGCACCGCCGATCTCATTCTTCTTGAGTTGATTACCCGAATGACTCGACCCTCATCTACTTCCAAACACACAGAAACAGACACTTCAAGTAATGGAATAACATACAAGTTTTAAGCTGACACCCATCGTGTGTCCTGCATTGACCCTACTACAAAGCCAATAATTCATCAGAATCCAGGATCCAAGGACTTTTATAAATTCTAAAGATTAAAAAAAGTTTACAAATTTCAATTTATATACTGTAACATCAGATTACGCATCAGAGTTACAACACGCACACCTGACAATATTCCTTGTAACAACTACACTCGCATATTTTATGATACTTTCTGAGATGTCACAAAGCACACACTTTTACCTTGTACGGAGTTTGCTTATAAGGCACACCTGATGACGGCAAAATTACCCAAACATGTCGTGTACGAATAAATATTGAACGTACGTTGTGTTGAAAGGATCGTATTGTGTTGTTTGATTATACGTGCACAGCGGGATGGATCATGCCAAATTTATTGAAAAAACCTCATTCGATATTACGGCCAGCATTTCACAGCCAGACGTAACTGCAGTATAATTCATTACGTGCATTATTTAATAATCTATCTTATAATAACCAACCAAATGCACGAAACGTCAATGTTAAGTTTATATTTCAAATTTTAAAATTTGGTGCCTGCAGTAGCATACTGTTTGCTGCCCAAGACACCAAGATGACTGTTTTACTTCATATTTGATACATATCTAACTGATGTACGTTCTCCCTGATGATGGGTCATAAAGAATCGAAACATGTTGGAGATATTATGTTTGAAAATCTTAAATATAAACTTACATTGACATACACGTTTTTTATTATTATTACCAACCACCGCACAGTAATTCTTTTTTCTCCCACATGTTTCGCCTAACCATTGTAGCCACCATCTGGGACTCATTTTTCACAGACGTGCGAAACGTACAGTATGTCACTGAATAGTAATACGTACATTAATTATTTACTGCAGTAGTTGCTATACAGTACCAATAAATTTCTACAGTTTAATTTATGTATATTAAAATACCGTATGTTAATACATAAAATAAGGTACGTACAAATTGTCTCCAAACACCTGTCTTGCAAATCACTTATAGATAAATTCTAAAATGTTTTGACGATGCCGTATAACATTGTGTGATAATGGGTTTATGGACTTTATCCATCTTTCGAGCGGTAAAATATTAAAATCAACGTTTCGGAAGCTGGCGCTGCTTCCGTCTTCAGGTGAATGGAGGCGGAGAATAGAAGAACACCTACTCTGTCTAAGGTGCCCAACAGAATAGGTGTTCTTCTCTTCTCCCCCTCCATTCACCTGAAGACGGAAGCAGAGCCAGCTTCCGAAACGTTGTGACTTTAATATTTTACTGTTCGGACGATGGATAAAGTCCATAAACCCATCACCACACAAATTACTTCTAGTTTTGTAGTGAGCAGCCCCCCGGCTACGGTATCCAATGTTTATTCCATGCGTGGTGTCTCTGTACTGTTACTGTCACACAAATCATACACGATTTAAACTATACAGAATTATTGGCACCATATAGTGACTGCTGTAAGTAATTAATGTACACATTACCATTCAGTGACATACTGTACGCTGCAGACGTCTGCGGGAAATTACACCCTGATGATGGTTACGATGGTTAGTCGAAACATGTAGGAGTAAAAAGAATTATTGCGCAGTGGTTGGTAATAGTAATAAACTCATATGTAAAGAAGCTGCACGGAATATGTATAATATTAAGCAGGGCTGGGGAGTCGGAACACAAAAGCTCCGACTCCGACTCCTCGATTTTTAAAACTCCGACTCCGACTGCTTCATAAAAGTTCAATATGTATTAATAGCGATAAACCTATAAAACGTTTCATCGCCACTACGTGAATCATCAAGCTACTTTTTAGACTTCTAACCTATATTTAAGTATAAGTCTAATGGTTACTGTAGCTCTCAGGGCTCTGGGGTTGGAGTATCTAGTTAAGATTTTAGACTGAGGTCGGAGTCGGAGTCGGTACATTTTTACCGACTCCACCTACAATTCCTTCCGACTCCCACTCCACAGCCCTGATATTACGTATTACACTGACACATAGCGCGTTTGTTTGGTTATCGTAAGACAGACCTAACAGTGTTATGAAGACCTGTCAGCAGGCGATCTGTGAATATGCTGTTGCTATCTGCCGCCAGGTCAGAATGTCATGGGTGCCGCCAGACTTAGCGACACTTTGCCATCCTCATATCAAGTCCACGAGCTGTTCGCCTTCTGCAGTACTCTTCCTGCAGCTCATTGCACAACTCTTCGGTTACTCACCAGACCAATCGTCATCGCAGACGTACGATTCATTCTTCGGATACACTGGAGGACAATTAAACCAGCAGAATTCATTCTTCGGAAATTCTGGCGCTCAAACATCTCCGTTATATGATACATTCTTTGGTTCCTCGAGTGTTTTCGACAACACAGGTTTCTCGACCTCACCGTTTCCCCAAAAGAATGTGGAGAAACAACAGCCCGTTGAGGAGTATGATTTTATCATCGTTGGAGCCGGCTCAGCGGGGTGTGTGGTAGCCAACCGGCTGTCCGAAATCAAGCAATGGAAGGTTAGTGTTTATTACACGGAGTGTACACGATTTACTTCTTTGGTGTGGTAGTGCAATGTTAAATATTCATGATTCTTATTTTCTGCAACAAGACCAAGGGAGGCAAAAAAAAATTAGTTCTCAAACTCCGTTGATTACCGTCAGAATTTTAGCAACATTTCAGTTTGTATAATATTTGTTGTCGTGTATCTTTGTGTATGTGAAAGGGGGCGTGAGAGTTTATTTAACGACGCTGTCAATATCTCATACTGTTTAGCGCCGACTTGCAGGACAAGTGGAAAAGGCGCGTAAGAAAACGAATCGTTGTATAAGGTACTAACCTAGAAAATTGAATAGCCTGAGGAAAACCAAGAAGAATTTCAGTCACAACAGTGCCCAACGCGTTTGAACCCCGGACACATCCAAATAATAAGTAGGAGGCCTCAACAACTTTTTAAACCCCTCAATAACTTGGTATTCAGTTAACAACTGTTACAGACAATAACGATACGTACAATCAATCACCTATAGCTTCTGCGACGACCAACGGAACCAAAATACTCTTACATTAGCCGTAACGATCTTCTAATCGCGAGCACCATTCATACAAAAATTCCGAAAAATTCTGTTTGTATCAATAATGTCAGTTGCAGTAGTTATACCCTGCACACATTAATCACACGGAGGAAGCTACAGGCACTTCAACATTTCAGCTTCCATTTAACTTGGATCGGAATTGCGCATAGCCTAGTATATATTTACCAGCATTTCGAAGAAACCTGCTGCCTCCATCTTCAGTGTAAAAAAATTAACATGCTGACAGCAGGTAGTTAACTGCGTTATAAGTGCAACTTTACGAGGTATAACAACACGTAGTTTCGTAGGTGGTCACCGACGTTTCAGAGGAACCGAGTATCCTCATGAGGGTGGGAAATGAATACAGCAGATTTCGCCTAGAAGTTACCAGTCACCTACAAGACTACATGGCGCCATAACCCTGAACAGTAGAACCTCAAATTTCAGCGATATTAAACTTCGTATGATGGTGAGTTGTATTTTCAGATCCTGTTGCTCGAGGCTGGTATAGAGGAGCCATATGTGGCTGACGTGCCGGCTTTCGCACCCCTTATGCAGGAGAGCAACATAGACTGGAAGTATCGGACGCAGCCCGAAAAACACAGCTGTCGCGCGCTGCGTGATATGGGATGCGGCTGGGCACGAGGCAAGGTAGGGCCATAACTTTACGGCGAATTCCCAAGTTCTCACTGTTCCAACATTATGCTGGGCTAGTGTTCCCAGACGTTGCTTCTAAACGTCGAAAAACACAAACCCAGCGACACTACGTCACATCCAGAACACCCGGATCCTCAACAATACCGCCGTGGATACAGGAATCTCGCACTGTAGCTTAAAGGCGCGTTCCCGTGGTCGCGAAAAGCGCCTATTAGCTTCGTCACGTCTGTCTGTCCGTCTGCCCGTCCGTATGTATGAACTCTACGCCCACTGAACGGATTTTCGTGCAATTTTACATTAGAAGGTTTTATTAAAATCTGTCCAGGAAATCCAAATTTGGTTAAAATCGGACAACAATAACGGCCACTTTACATAAAGACCTAAGTACATTTTACATTGTTAACAGCGCCATGTATAGATCAACAATACCAAAGATAAACCACTGTTGCCTTTCTCCGGCAATTGCAATATTGTACATTGTTGACGGAGATATACGTAGCTCAACAACACAAAGGGATCCCACTGTTGCGCTTTCACATCAACAATGGTTACACGAACGCGCCAAAATGATACGTTATGCGTAGGACACATTGCCTATCTTGTTGTGTATCTGTAATACAGCATACATTTTTATGATAATTTCGGATGTTCTGCTAAAGTAAATTCTGTAACAGTGGAACCGTGAACAGAATTTATGCCTTATGGGGGGAGGAAGGCAGCCGGGGGGAAGGCCGACTCGACGGAAGGAGCGTCCAACTCTTCCGCCCAAATCCAATACTCGAAAAAAAAAATCACGGTATATCGAAAACGTCTGAGGCCACACAAGAAATAAACCGAAGTTGACCTTGTGACCGCTATGAAGGCATATACGGTGGTGGCCGTCTAGCTCCACTCATTCCTAACCTCAGAAATGTAAGAACCGGTCTGGACGTTTCGAAGAAGAGAGAAATGTCTTGCCCCGGCCGACACGCTGCAGTTTTTAACGGTGAAATGTAACAGCGCGAACACTAACCATGCTACAGTTTATAGACACTATGCCCACTTGTTCTTATAGTTTGCAAAGCAGGTGAGAAACACACGCCTAAACAATAAGCGACCCACCGATTGTGAGATGTACATGTAGCCCTCGGTTTACGGAGGGGTTCCGTTCCTGAAGAACCTGTCGCAAAAAAAGAAAATCGGTGTGAACCTAATTTTATGTCAGTCAATGGGAAGTCAAGTGAGTTACGTTCCAGGCCCCTCTCAAAATCGACATAAGTAACATCGTATTACATTTAAAGCTCTGAAATTAATTCTATGAACGTAACAACAGCATTGTTATCAACACAAATCAATCAAATGTCACAATTTTGATGTTCGACATCCCCGTTGGCGTGTGTTAGCAATTATAGTATTAAAAAACAAATATTTTGTGCCTCACTTTATTATCTCATGAGGTTAGAACGACCGGTTTCGGTCTGTATCAGATGATCATCAGGTTCTGCTTCAATCATTGATACCAGAACAGTACTTGTCAGGGAAGGGAAGGCCTTCACTTTTACAGCAAGTTAAAATATACATGAATGTATATATAAAATTGCATAAATAAATTGAAATAAAAGTTGGTATGTTAAATATGTAGATAATTTTTATCCTTATCTAATTATCTACATATTTAACATACCATTTTTATTTCAATTTATCTATTCAATTTTATATATATACATTCATGTATATTTTAACTTCCTGTAAAAGTGAAGGTCTTGTCTTCCCCGATAAGCAGAGTTCTGATGTCAATAATCGAACTGAACCAGATGATGGTCTGATATAGACCGAAACCAGTCGTTCTAACCTCATAAGATAATAAAGTGAGGCACAAAATTTGTTTTTTTATACTATAATTCCAAATGTCACAAAGTATACAATAACCGAACAAAATTTCATTAAATAAATTAAATTTTGTACATTTACTTTAGTATGTTACAGGCCCAGGTCGAAAGTTTTTGTAAGCGGCACTGTAAGGTCCCTGCACTGATCGTTTTTGACAGTGGCGTAATGCAGAGATTTCAGTTCCCCGATGGAGTCCTTGCACACCTCGTACTATACATGGCGTTTCCTCTTTTATTAATTCAATCAACAATTTTTAATTAAAACTCACAAATTGACACTGTAGAATTGTGACCCAACACCAGCACATCACCAAGCGCACTGAGTGTTCCCCTGCTGTCTCCGGCCATCTCATCCCTGATTGGCTTACATGATAGATGGGGATAGCTGTCATCTCTGATTGGCTACGCTGTTTCTTTACTTCACATCCGGTATCTATAGTTGCGAATTTTTTTAAATTTTTTATAGTTGTTTCATCTCATCCCTGATTGGCTTACATGATACATGGGGATAGCTGTCATCTCTGATTGGCTACGCTGTTTCTCTACTTCACATCCGGTATCTATAGTTGCGAATTTTTTAAATTTTTTATAGTTGTTTCATACTTGTGGCCTTCTTGTTTCAAACCGTCGTTACTGTGAATCGTCGCAAAACAAACTGTCGTAAATCGAGGGCTACTTGTATTCACGTAACTAAAACAAAAATTAAGTCAAATTTCTCTTAGCTGTCACTTACTTTCAGGCAAGGACGTGTCTTTTACAGTTACACTGAGGTTCTCGCAAGCACTTACGACACAGTCCTACATCACACTGCTATAATCTGCAGGTTATGGGAGGGTCCAGCACCATCAATTACATGATATACATACGGGGCAACAGGAGAGACTACGATGGCTGGGCTGAGATGGGAAACCACGGATGGGATTACGAAGAAGTTCTGCACTACTTCCTCAAGTCGGAGGACAACGAAGATCACGATATTTTGAAGCACAACCCCGAGTATCACCACAAAGGCGGATACCAGACGGTGGAGCGGTTCCCTTACCAGGACTACAACATCAGGGTACGTACTGCAGACATATCATTAAAGACCTTGAATTCTTCAGATATTTATTAACCTTTTAAAGCCTAGCGGTAACTTTACATACCACCAGGTTTAACATTAAACAATTCTACGTGGTGCACACATTGCGTTTATGTGTTTTGTACGGATCTCAGAACAAACAGCAACTTTTGCCTTATAAAACATTAAGAGATTGGTTTTTATAACCGAAGTGGAGCGTGTTTACAGCGCGGTACGCGCTGAGTCCTTATATAAAACAGATACGCTTCGTCGTTAAAGGGTTAATACCGCTACAAGAACGATAACGATGGTATGAAGACACTAGACATATAACGGTGCACAGCATTTTGCAAAGTTACAAATTCTGACATACTCGTACCTTATCCTATCACTGTGCAGTATACTGTCCTCGTCAGATGACTTGATTCCTAGCAGCGCGGGGGTGAAGAGCCATGCTGTTCGGGGGGAGGGGGGGGGGGGCCAAGCACAGCGCACGCAGCCACAGCCTTTTTGTCTCCGTTTCAAAAACATTGTCTGATAACTCGAAGCACTGTGCAGTGTCGTTTAAGCACTGGAGCGAACTGGAGTGTCAGACATTGCTAAAAAAAAAAAAAGTAATTCATACCAAAGAGACCGACATTATTAGCATGGTAATTGCGCGTTGCGATGAAGGTAGACAACGTACTCCTACTCGCAACAGAACAGATGTTTGTGGGACAGGTATAACATTGCCTGGCCGTGCCGACGTGAGCCAAGCAGCGGCCGGATCGTGCCGATTGCAGCTGTCTACAGTGTTAGGGAGCTCAGGTGTCCAAGTTATCTGAATAGCAGTATACCAGAACTGTAAGGATTTCTCGCTGTGTGTTTGTTTCTATCCTTCTCGCTTTCTTTATTTACTTCTTTCTCCGTTTTCTGTATTTCCCTCTCTCTGCTTCGTTATAGCTTTCTATTGCGGTTATTCTGCACATGCGCATAACCTGTCGTACCCCATTGGTCTCCTATCTCCGCCGGAAATGTTCCTTTTCAGACGATTTCCATGAACAGTGACAATAGCACTGAAGACTCATGTTTTTTGAGAGAGTAAGCCTACGCCATGTCCCGTGGTAACCAGTAATACGTTTCGCACGAGCTTGCTGCCTCCGTCTTCAGCGTAGCAGAGTGATCAAATCTTCTCATATTGTCCTAACGACGGAGGCGGAAAGCTACTCAACAAACGCTGGTACGTAATACAAATCAGGAGGGTGTGCGCTACGAACCACGTATTAAAAGAATTGGATATTCAGAGGGGAGGATGACCAGGACAGTGTACTTCCTTATTTAAAACAGTAGCTATAAATCTACATTAACCCTTTAAACACGAAGCGTACTCTGCACTTTCATCACACAGTGCATTTATGTGTTTCATGTGATTTCGGAGCAAACGAATATTAAACAGTATTAACCCTTTAAAAACGAAACGTATCTGTTTTATATAAGGACTCAGTGCGTACCGCGCTGTAAACACTCTCCACTTCGGTTATAAAAACCAGTCTCTTAATGTTTTTAAGGCAAAAGTTGCTGTTTGTTCTGAGATCCGTACAAAACACATAAACGCAATGTGAGCACCATGTAGAATTTTTTAATGTTAAACCTGGTGGTACGTAAAGTTACCGCTAGGCTTTAAAAGGTTAATGACGTGGCATCAACGTCATTAATCGGAAAAGGCTCGTTTTAGTGCAACTCAGAATCTGAGCAAAAACTTAAATATATTTATATATAACACTACCATTTAACGCCCCGTTTTATACAGCGTAAAGCTCGCTCTCCCAATGTAACATAAGGAAAAGAAACTGCAAACGAACTCTGAAACCAGGAGACAGAAAGTAGCAAAGAGTTTCATCAAGCTGCTTGGAGAACGAAACGATACGCGTGACTTCAGCCTTCAGCCTTCAGCCGCGATGAAGATGTGAGATCTTCGCTCTTCTTGGATATTACACAACACTGAGTGGTAGTTCTGTATCGACAGGTTGTCCCGAAACGCCGGTACAGAACTTGTTGTCCCGAAACGTCGGTACATAACTCGTCCCGAAACGTCGGTTCAGAACTACCACTCGACGCTGCGTGCATCCCAGAAAAGCTCAAATCTCATTAAAATGATATATTTTGTACTCTTCTCCAAAAACCGTTAAGAGTGATTACATAAAAAAGTGGGTTTCTCTGTATATGCATTACTCATCGAGGGAAATCAGAAATGCATAAAACATTTTAGTTAGATAACCGTAAGGGAAGAGAACACTATATCCGCATCTCGAATAAACAGAACGCGACAGAATGAACTGAACTTACGTGGGCCGGGACACGTCGGTTTTGCGAACTTGGTAACAGAACCTACGCTACATAAAGTCACGGAATTTCTAGATCACCCGATTGATTACAAATCAATCAGGAAGGGCCTGTAGCACGTATTGGGGAACCGCGAGGTGCATACAGGATTTTGGTGGGGAGACCTGAGGGTAGGCGACCAGTTGGGAGACTCACGCGTAGATTGGAGGATAATATTAAAATTGATCTTCAAGAAGTGGAACGGGGGCATGGGCTCGATTGAGCAGGCTCAGGATAGGGACAGGTGGCGGGCTCTTGTGAATGCGGTGATGAACCTCCGGGTTCCATAAAATGCGGGAAATTTCTTGACTAGTGGAGAAGCTGTTAGCTTCTCAAGAAGGCCTCTGCTCCATGGAGTTAGTTAGTTAGTTAGTTAGTTAGTCAGTCAGTCAGCCAATCAGTCAGTTAGTTAGTTAGTTAGTCAGTCAGTCAGTCAGTTAGTTAGGGCCTGTATTACGGAGCCAGCTAGCTGCCAGCGCACGTGTTTCACGTTCCTGAGACATGAAATACTAGCAAACAATTATCCATGTCTGCTTCTCTAAGAACTCGAGTATCATCCGGGGATGTCGGAACTGGACGTGCTTGTGGCAGAAGCAGCTCTGTTACGGCGAGGTGTACTGGCAACTACGCCTCACTGTGCAGAGGACGAAAGTTTAGCCAACGATGACTTGTACCATTATCCGCTTAATTACCATGTCAAACAGTCAAGTTTTTAGCCTACTTTCCTTTCTTAAGGAAAGAAAGTAGGTTTACGTGATAAACGTGCTGTCGGTCTGTCTATCATCCCTTTCGAATTCTGCACCAATTGACAGGTTTTCACGAAAATCCACCTGAAATGAGCTACTCGAGCCCACCCTTACTTCGGTTTTTTCTAACTTACTACAATTAATAATAATACCTGGGAACTTAAAGTTGAGTTGTAGGAATGACACAATTTGGGGCCCACGAATGAAGCCTGATAACAGATCTTCGAAAAATATTAAGTTCTTACTGCTCAGCGGAGGGGGGAGGGGGGTGAAAAAGTTATATTTCTCTCTCGGTACGTGGCGATGTCTAACAAAACCACCGAGTCTTGTTAACTAACTTCCTAACTAACTAACTAACTAACTAACTAAATGTACGGAGAAGAGTCCTTCTCGAGAAGCTAACAGCTCCTCAGCTATTCAAGAAAGTCTCCGCATCTTACGCACCCACTGGTTCATTACCGTGTTTAGAATAAACCGCCACTTGACCTCATCCTGAGCCAGATCAATCCAACCCACACACCCCAGCTGAAGATCCACTTTAATATAATCCTCCCATCTACGCCTAGATCTTGAAAATAGCCTATTTCCCTCGCGTCTCCCAACCAAACCCTGTATGCACCTCTCCTCTCCCTCATACGTGCCACAAGCCCCGCCTCCTCTTTCTTCTGGATATGATCACCAGAATAACATTTTATGAGGATTACAAATCATAACACTCGTCACCATACCATATCCCGCAGTCCGCAGTCACCTCGTCCCCTTTAGGCCCAAATATCTGCCTCCAACCCTATTCGCGAACACCTTCAGCCTGTGTTCCTCCGCCAGACCACTGAGGCTATTAAATTCTAAAATGTTTTGACGACGGTGTACAATGTTGTGAAGTAGTGGATTTTTGGACTTTTTTCATCGTTCGAAGAATAAAATAACTACAATTAAAATTACGACGTTTCGGAAACTGGTTCTGCTTCCGTCCTCAGATAAAAGGAAGGGGGGAAGAGAAAAACACCTACTTTGTTGGGTCCCTTAGATAGGGCTAACCTCAGTCACTGGACAACTGAAGTTGGCTGACGCGAGCTGTCAAGTGATTAACCCTTTAAAGACGAAGCGTATCTGTTTTATATAAGGACTTAGTGCGTACCGCGCTGTAAACACTCTCCACTTCGGTTATAAAAACCAGTCTCTTAATGTTTTATAAGGCAAAAGTTGCTGTTTGTTCTGAGATCCGTACAAAACACATAAACGCAATGTGGGCACCACGTAGAATTTTTTAATGTTAAACCTGGTCATATGTAAAGTTACCGCTAGGCTTTAAAAGGTTAAGGCTAACACTGTCTAAGGGACCCAACAGAGTATGTGTTCCTCTCTTCCCCCCCTCCTTTTACCTGAGGACGGAAGCAGAACCAGTTTCCGAAACGTCGTAATTTTAACTGTAGTTATTTTATTCTTCGGACGATGGAAAAAGTCCAAAAACGCACTACTTCACAACACTGAGGCTATGTACGTGAAATCTGATACAGTGACTGATTGTTACATATTAACGTATGCAATACTGTCCGTTAACTACTGTATTAGAAACATGGCGACGTGAAGTCGTATCAAATTTAAAACAAACGAACCTGCATGTAATACAGTTCTTCGCAAAATTAAAAGCATTTATCGATTTTGCTAGGAACTGCTTGTGAACTGGAGAATGCAGAACACAAAACAAAACAGCACATATGACAGGTCATCAGTCAGCCAATCACAGCACTGCTTGTAAACTGGAAAATGCTGAACACAAAACAAAACAAATCATATGACAGGCCATCAGTCTGCCAATCACAGCACTGCTTGTAAACTGGAAAATGCTGAACACAAAACAAAACAAATCATATGACAGGCCATCAGTCTGCCAATCACAGCACTGTCTTCCTCTTCACCTTGACACACGTGTCTGCTGTCACTCACACTGTCTTACACTTTATATCCCACATTCGCTTCAGAAGAATGCTGACTTTACGTGCAGGCGGCAGCACACATTTTTAACCGTTCGTTCCCCTGCTTTCAGGTGTTCAACCTTCCTTCAATCGCAACATAAAGACAACTAATCAATCCTCTCAAAACGAGGCCAAACATTTGCGAGTGAAAATAACTAACCAAAATAGGTTCACCAAGAAAATAAAAGCCTGTCAGATTCAGAAACAGTTCGCTGCCAGCCGGTTCAGAATCTTCTGTCTTCCGTTTGCTGTCTAAAAACCTAAGGATTAGAACATATGGAACTACAACTTTTCCTGTTGTTTTGTACCGGCGCAGAACGTGATCCTTCACATTAAGGGAAGAACACAGGCGAAGGGTGTTCGAGGACAGGGTTCTGAGGAAGATATTTGGGTCTAAGAGGTGGGACGTAAACAGATGAATGGGCGAAATTGCTTAATGCGGAGTTTCATGTGATCCTCGCCAATGTTCTTTCGATGATCAAATGAAGGCAGCTGAGATAAGCAGAGCAGGTGGCACGTGTGGGAAACATAAATGCATGCAAGATTTTGACGAGGAAACAAGAAGGAAAGCGATTACTTGATCGAACTAGGCGTAGATGGGAGAATATTAAAATTGATCTCAAGTAGGATGTAAGGGCGTGCGCTGGATTCGTCGCGCTCAGACTGGAGCAAGTGACGTGTTGTTGTGAACACTGTAAGGAACCTTCGGGTTCCATGAAGTGCGGAGGTATTTCGTGACTAAATATGGAACTACAGACAGTTACCGACGTAAGTAAGGGTTCCGGTCCTGAAACTTTTACGTAACCCGACATATACGTAAGTCGGAACTGACCCATCCCCGCTTTCACAGCATCGTTGTAAATGGGTAATGTTATTTCTGTTTTTAACACTAACGTATTAAGTAAATATGTACAATAATTACAGTATTAATAATTAATATTACACTATATATAATATTAACCTTTTAAAGCCTAGCGGTAACTTTACATACGACCAGGTTTAACATTAAAAAATTCTACGTGGTGCCCACATTGCGTTTATGAGTTTTGTACGGATCTCAGAACAAACAGCAACTTTTGCCTTATAAAACATTAAGAGACTGGTTTTTATAACCGACGTGGAGAGTGTTTACAGCGCGGTACGCACTGAGTCCTTATATAAAACAGATACGCTTCGTCTTTAAAGGGTTAATTCCTAATATTAATAATCCACAATTTGTTACGTACGTACGAATTTACATAGCATCTTACGTAACGCGGAAACTGCCTATCCTAGCTTCTCAAGACAGAACCTGCTCCCAGGGGTTAGTTAAACCTGCCGTCATCATTCCACCTAACGTCTTGGATTCTTTCCGACAGAGTCGCGAAATTGTACGCGTACATTCAAAGAGTTCTTTGCGTTCCTATCAGATGGCGCGAACGTACCGCCTGAAATATTCCAACTCTCGGAACGCGGCCGCTTAATGACAGACGGCGCCAACAGGCGGATACGTTTCCTGGCGCCACTTCGAGTTAAGTACGCTCATGTCTACGCACCCTTGACACCGAGTTATATCCGTCTGCGAGGAGCAGTCGCTGCATTGCCCATGTTATGATGTTTGATTCGTTTACATGGGCAAGGGAACATCTGCACGTAGACGCTATTGGGCACCTTGCGCTTAAGAACTAACCAAACTGCGGTCCGCTTGGTGCGCTGCTGGGTTCTCAAAATACATTTAAACGACGTTGCGGCATCAAAGAAGAAGCGAGGGACGAAATGCGTTCCTGGAATAAGTAATTCGAGGGTTTAAAGCAAAGTAGGCCTACGGAATGCCTAGAAATCCTGTTGATTGCATTCTCGCTTAATAAATTTGCCACAAGCATACAGTTTCGTTTCGTAGTCTTTTCCCCCCTTCTACCTACTTGTTCACAGCAGGTGTAGAGGGTTTTTATTTTCACATGATCACACTCAGACACACACCACAGTCTGTAGGACTCCTCTGGACGAGGGATCGGCCCGTCGCAGAGACCTCTACCTGACAACACAAACACTCACAAGAAACAAACATCCATGCCTCCGGTGGGATTCGAACCCGCGATCTCAGCAAGCGCTCGGCCGCAGACCTACGCCTTAGACCGCGCGGCCACCGGGATCGCACAAGCATACAGCAGCAGCCAATTTAGGTCATTCTATTCCATACTATGAGAATCCTGGACATCTGTGGAGGTGTCTACAGCAAAATTAGTAGCTTGACGATGTCCATCCCGTTGTGTATACAGAATAACATAAATAATACTACGTACCCGCCTGACACAACCTTTATTATTATTATTGTTATTTTAGAACCTCGCATTTTAAGTTCTTATATTTATTGATGGTGCAAATTTGACTCCTACACATACCTGACGCTGTCCATCCTGTCATGTAAATAGACTTACACAAATAACACTACGTATTCCGTCTGACACAAGCTGCATTTATTATTATTATTATTTAAAATAATAATAATAATAATAATAAAGGCTGTGTCAGACAGAATAGTACTATTATTTATGTAAAATTAATAGTCGTGAAATCTGAGGTTCTCATGCCGGTGACTATGAGAAGTATCGTCTGTACTATTGTCTGATTTGTGACACCGTGCAATCTTGTAAATGTGTACCGACGTTTCAGAGGATTCTGCTGCTTCCAGAATCAGCATAAATGACCACAAAGCCAACTTCTTCCTCCGAAACGTCGGTGGGACTCTTACGACACTAAACAGAGAGTCATATTCCCAAACACGGTGATCTTAATGTTTTCTTCCCTTCCACTCGTCTTGCATTCCGCAGTCCATCGATACAATTGTCCACAGTAAATCCTATTTCCTGTCTTTCTTTCACTTTTCCTTTCTCTACGACATTTATTTCATCTCCCGTCCTTTGCCTCCCTCATTCTTCTTTACATCGCGGTCATGAGATCAGCATACTTTCTTCGTCCGGACATCGCCTCAAAGACCAGCTACGTTGACCGAACGTCTTCGTGTTCTTCCGCAACTCCACCAGGAAAACGCTAGTATAGTATCTGCAATCAGGCCACAACCACTTCCTTGCACATCCCTTACGACTCGTTCAGCCATCATTCTATCACTGACCATTAAACAGTCCGAGAGTTTTCTTCCTTCTATTCCTTTTCATTTTCAATACGTCTTTTCCTCTTTATTCAAGGAAAACATCTCATACATATGTCCCTTCCCTATTTTCAGTTACTCATCGACGCATGGCGGGAACTAGGGTATCCTGAGATAGACATGAACGCAGAGAACCAACTGGGGGTGATGCTGTATCAACACACATCCCGCCACGGAGAACGTCTGAGTACTAACGGCGCGTTCATCCGACCGATCCGCCGAAAACGCAGGAACTTAACCGTCCGTACTCAAGCACACGTGACACGCGTCCTCATCGATCCGCGAACCAAACACGCATTTGGCGTCGAGTACATACGAGACGGCGAGGCCAGGATAACGACAGTAAGAGCCAGAAAGGAAGTAATCCTTTCCGCTGGTTCCATCAACTCGCCAAAAATTCTTATGCTCTCCGGAGTCGGACCAAAAGAACACCTTGATTATTTTGGCATTCATGTCATACAAAATCTAAGAGTAGGGGAAAACCTACAAGATCACGTGACTATACGAGGAGTTATCATATCTTTAAACAAGACAGCAACAACAGCAAATGACGAGCAGAGGATGAAAGATCTTGAAAAATACAAGCATACCAGGAAGGGTCCTTTGTCCTCCACGGGTCCTCTACAAGTGGGTGTTTTCACCGTGACCGAATACTCCGAGGAGCAAGACTTACCCGACATTCAGTACAGCTTTGATGCGGTCAGTGTCATGGACTACATTACTAATCCCACGTTAGAACCAAACGTTCAACCGCTGTCATATTACGACGCAATAAATTTGCGACCTATAGTTCTGCAGCCTCGCAGCCGAGGAAGAATCTTACTCAACACGACTGACCCTATCTGGGGAGCACCCCGCATCTACCCTAATTACTTCGGCGACTACCGGGACCTCGAAACCCTTGTTGCCGGTAATTATATTCTGAAAGTAGACACATACTGACAGGCAGATTTAACTGCAGCATGTAGCAGTCAATTAACAGTATTCGCAAACAATCAAATAAGAACTGCAAAATGTGACTTTCTCACACTGGTGTTGTTGAAGATTCAAGGTTTCTGGGGTTAAACAATCTGCTGTTGGGTGTGCAGTTTCCCCCCTTTCGAAGACACTACGATCCTTCGAAATTCCGCGAACTACAGAACCATTACCACACTGCCAAATCCCACAACACTTGAATCTCCAAAACAAACGTTATAAAAGATAACAAATAAATATTCTACGAACAAAATATATGACACAAAAATATGCAGATTCTGTTTATGATCTACAAATCTGTAGATTTTTTATAATCAACGATATAAATACAAACCAACTCCCCGTACTGATGACTCGTATATGTTTTAACCACCAGGTATCAGACAAGGTCTAGACATGCTGTCCACCAAACCATTCAGACACGTGGGGGCACAACTTGTGGACTATCCTGTACCGGAGTGTGCCAAATACAAGTTCGCCAGCGACGATTACTGGAAATGTCTGGCTATATTCTACACAGCTACAATCTTCCATCCTGTGGGAACGTGCAAGATGGGCCCTTATTATGATCCTGAAGCAGTAGTCGATCCAGAGCTGCGTGTACATGGTATCAAAAACCTACGAGTGATAGACGCCTCCATCATGCCCAGAATACCACGAGCCAACACGAACGCCCCGACTATAATGATAGGAGAGAAAGGTTCAGACTTGATCAAGAAACACTGGCTACAAAGCAGTGAATCGAATTAGCAGCGTTTTTAAAACGAAGAGCTGAGCAGGAAATGTTTCTTGACACCTGAAACACATGAAAATCTGTCGAATTCGTCGAAGTGATACAGTCGAACTCGGTTATAACGTCATGAAAGGGACTGGATATTTTGTGTCGTTATAAACGAGCGTCGTCCTAACCGAGGAGAATAATGTTATGGTTAACAGCGAGGAATTAACTGGTACCACAGAATATCTGACGCTATAGATGAGGTGTCGAATAAACCGACGTCGTTATATCCGGGTGCGACTGTACTTTACAATGAAATCAAGACGTCCGCTCTTAACCCTCATAATGCCAGCCTCCAAATGTCTTACACGTTCCGAGATTTGAGGTTGTCATGGCGGTGTTGCTGAAGATTCCAGTCTTCTGGGATGTGACACCGTGTCGGTGGACGAGAAACTCCTGACGTTTCGAAGGATCGTTCTGTATTCAGCCCTTCGAAAACGTCAAGCAATGCTCGCCGAACAACACAGCGTCACGCCTCAGAAGACCTGAATCTTCATCTTATACATTGAACACGTGGAACTATATATTTTTTAGAACTTTTTCTAACTCCTAAGTCGACTTCTTCTGGAAAGACATATTTTCCTGAGCTTCTGATGTTACCAGGTAGACAGACATGTGCAGGGGTGCACAAATCCCGGATGACAGGTCGCTCAGGCGACCAAGTTTTGTACGGTGGCACCTAATATTTGTGGACCCTCAGTACGGAACTTGCTTCATGTCACCCTCGTGGTGCCTAGAATTTTTGAGATGGCTCCTACATTTTTGCAAAATCTGTGACCCCTTTTCATGTGTGTGTTACATACAGACCATCGACTTGATTGCCGTTGTAATTTTATGCACCGTTACTTTTGCAGGTCGACAAATCGATGCCAGAAATAAAAGGGTTAAGAAGTAATGCCATACAAGATATACAGAGTGACACAAAAGTCACTCGACACAACAAGCAAAATATTAAACAGCGAAAGTCAAGTGACTTTAACTCCACCCGGCATTTTCGCCTCCGATTGCGTACGCTGACGCTGACAGGCCCGTTTGTGCGGTACAGTCTAGTCTTGGTACGTGCAAATGAACAAGAATTATGCCGCATTTCTTCTCAATGCTGTTACAGAAGAATCAATGATTTCGAAACTGAATCAAACAGACGAGGATAAATTAACCGAATTAGTTTCTTCATTAATGATTTAAAAGTTTCGACAATCTGCAAATACGGAACGTAACAAAACATTATCTCTGACCTACATAATGGACATACGCTATTCACAGTGATAATAAACGCAGTCAGACACAGCACAGTATATATACATTTTTTGCACGCTGTCATTTATTCTAAGATTGTGTCAATATACTACATGTTTCGGCTCGGTCGAGGCATCATCAGGTTTTTTCGTAGAAAAAAAAACCCGACATACGGATGGATGTTGGATCAATCACTGTATTAGATTACGGTTAAGTTACATCAGTTTTCCTTGGAACGGTTTTACAGTCAAAACAGCGAACTAGTGATGTTTCAATAATGTTTTTATACTATTTTTCGCTATTTTATATTATGTGATTAAGGATCTCAGTTTTAACATTTATACATGTACTTGATGATGGCTCGGCCGAGCCGAAACATGTAGCATATTGGCACAACCTTAGAATAAATGACATAGTGTGCAAAAAAAAATATATATATACATACTGTGGTGTGTCTGACTGTGTTTTTATCATCACTGTATTTAGAATAACACACCGGGATGACCCAAATCAAGATACGCTATTAATTTCAATAAAATGTCAATCTGCAGAGTCGTTAAATAAAAACTTGTGAAATAATAAACATGTGGGAAGTTACATAAAACGAAATTTGATTTTTTTTTATAATTCTCGAGTTCTCCATACAACCCTTTCGCGACGCTACGTCAGACCCCCCCCCCCGGCCTAATTTGGGTTGTGACCTGAGGTTGGGAACCACTGGTATAGGGTACGCTGCAGACTACTTTTTATGAAGATTATCTACAAATGCCACAGTGATATGTCGCACCACGCTCCTAAGCCAGGGCTGCACAAATCCCGGGAGGCAGGTTGCCCCGGAAGAGTAACTTTGTATGGTGGCTACTAATTAATGCGGGCCCTCAGTGTCGTGCTTGCTTCATGTTACCATTCTGGCGACTAGAATTTTGGAAAATTTGTGTACATGTGCCCTAGCCCACAATGAATGATACCAATGCACAGCCTCCCCATGAGCAACTGCAAAATCTCGTCATAAACGACCCATTTCATTTATAACGTCCACTTTACATAAACTCTAAAAGGTTTTGACGATGGTGTATAATACTGTGTGGTGATGGTTCTATGGACTTTATCCATCGTCCGAACAGTAAAATATTAAAAAATTAAAATCACGACGTTTCGGAAGCTGGCTCTGCTTCCCTCCTCAGGTGAATGGGGGGGGGGGGGAGAAAAGAAGAACACCTACTCTGTTGGGCCCCTTAGACACAGTAGGTTCACTGGACCAGTGATTGAGGCTAGCTCTGTCTAAGAGGCCCAACAGAGTAGGTTCTTCTTTTCTCCCCCTTCATTCACCTGAGGATGGAAGCAGAGCCAGCTTCCGAAACGCTGTAATTTTAATTTTTTAATATTTCAATATTTTACTCTTCTGACGATGGATAAACTCCATAAAACCATCACCACACTTTCACTTCAATCAGTACCCCGCTTCTACCTCATGTCCACGGAGGAGTGGCTCAACAGTCTGTTGTATTAAACTGGCACTGTTGATTACGAAATATACACAGAACAGAAAATCTGCATTGTCACAGTGATTCTTATCCCTCCCTTGCAAGTTCAGGTAGAAAAGAAGCTGACGCCGCATTTTAAAACAAACAAACAGTTCATTTTATCGCCGGACTGCATGTCGAAAGAGCGGACATCGTTGCTGCAAAGCGACGATGAACGCCGCCCGTTCTGCAGTGCTTGATCCAACGATGAAAGAACTCCCTGTATAACAAGATCTGAGGAATCCAAAGCATGATAAAGAACAAATTTGACGCATCAATTATTTGCCAATCTCGAAGACATAAAAACAGAATCTGACCTGCTTCTGAAGCGTTTAATTATAAGAAATGCCAGGCTGCATTGTGCTTCTTACGCGAGAGGAAATTCGTGCTAGAAACACACAGCGCTGCCAATCAAGTCACGAAGGCTGTTAAGAAACAGGCTTCAAACAGCAGCACAAACGACTGGGTTTGATATGATTACTTCATTTAATGTTTGTACTTACGTGTTAAGCAATGTATATGTGGGGTCATCTTTCATGAGACAACCTGTGGTTTAACCGTATTTACACTTGAGTTATGTAAGTTATAGCTACCTTGCGAAATGTGTGAAGACCAACGATATGGCCAGCGATTACACTAAGATCTGTCGGCGACCTGACTACGACACAAACGATCAACAAGACTATAAGCACTGTACCCCGTAACTTAGTACAGACACTTCACAAACTCGTTCTTTGCTTTCAAAATGATAAAATGTAATTTCACTTAGGCCCATAAGAAAAGTACGGCCTTCCATGAGCTGATTTTAAAAACAACTAACAAATGCTCAACGGCATTTTGTGCAGATCTCTGATAATCAATTTACAATAAATGTGGAAAACATGAGTAGAAATTCATTTACGACCTTACGTAACGTACAGACTTAGCTGCGCCGGCGTTCACGGAGTTCAGAATAACTCAACAAAATGTTGTCTGCATCTCCTGTACCGATTTTTTTCGCAATCGGACGAAAAATGTAGAAAATACGGGAAAAATTTTCATTTACGTCCTCAAATAAATGATACCTTTCACTGTGCCGATTTGCATGCAACTCAAAATCAGTCAAGAAATTTTTGTGGAAAGTTCTTGCACCGCATATTTTACCCACAAAGGATGGCAAATGTATAAAACACAGCCTTTTACAAATACCTATACAAATATTTTCCTCCACACCCTGTATTAAAACACCCTATATATATGTTTTTCTCCCCGTGTTTCAGACGCATTCCAAAAAAGACAAAACTACTGTTTTGTATCTTCACACAGAAGAACGTCTAATATAGTGTTGGTGTTTGTACCATAACACTGTTTATGTGGTGCTCACTGCATTAAAGTGTTAGCCCGCATATCGTTTCTCACACCTCTTTAACATGTCACGTACGGGTTAAGCAGTCGTTCCTTTTTTGCTTTTCCACTTCGTTAGTTAGGCATTGCTTTTTCCTTCAGTACTGTGACACAATCGCGGGCAGCCGATTTGTCCGTCCAGACCCACCCCAAGCATCGTGATGCAATGCGCCGAATTTTATGGTTGACGGCCATACACCTAACGACTCAAGCACCATCTAGTATTTAATATGGAAATAATATCATTTCGGAAACTTCAGTGCATGTCCGTATTGATAATGCGTAAATAATCATAATTGACCGGCACCGCGGTACACATTTAACCCTCTGTGCGGAAGCAGCTCCTAATAAAGAGCTACTAGAGTGGGTTCTCCCATTTCTGCGTCTACTTGTAGACAGAGACAGCGCCATTGTACGAAACGTTGTGAACGTTTCATTTTAGCGTCAGACGATGGACAGAACTCAAAATATCAATCACGCATACTACAGCCTTTATATTGAAGCCACATATCGCACCGCACCATTTAATATCGCGAAAACAAATGCAATTAAAATTAACCCTTTAAAGACGAAGCGTATCTGTTTTATATAAGGACTCAGTGCGTACCGCGCTGTAAACACTCTCCACTTCGGTTATAAAAACCAATCTCTTAATGTGTTATAAGGCAAAAGTTGCTGTTTGTTCTGAGATCCATACAAAACACATAAACGCAATGTGGGCACCACGTAGAATTTTTTAATGTTAAACCTGGTGGTATGTAAAGTTACCGCTAGGCTTTAAAAGGTTAAATCTTCGCATAAATATTACAGAAATATTTTAAATTTAGAATAAATGGAAGCACCTTATTACAATTAGTTTATTACACTCATTATAAACAGGTACACACTGTATTTTTTTAAAGGAGTAAGACACAAAATTTGGTATCAATAATGAGATTGAAACCGCTGAACCCTGTGGCCGCACGGTCTAAGGCGTGGGTCTGCGGCGGTTTGTTTCCTGGGATTGTCGGTTCGAATCCCACCGGGGGCATGAACGTCTGTCTCTCGTGAGTGTTGTATGTCGTCAGGTAGAGGTCTCTGCGTCGGGCTGATCACTCGTCCAGAGGAGTCCTACCGAGTGTGTTGTGTCTGAGTGTGATCGTGAAGCCTCGACAATGCGGAGGCCCTGGCCCACTAGGGGCTGGTAGCGCCATTCGAAAAAATTAGATTGAAATCAGTCGCAACGTTAAGAAACGCCCCATTACCTACACGTTTGCAGTGGGGGGGGGGGTTATTTATGGAGATGCATCAAATGAAAACCTTACAATGTTTAACCATCTAATTTAACCATATAATTTAATAGCGCTTTGTCATTTTTCAAGAATTGTCATACCTATCACACAGAGCACACGCTTCTACCCCATGCTAATGACTTGCTGCATCTACGGTTGCACACAGTAGGGTCTCGAAGTCTTTCGCAGTTTTTTGGTTTCCTTTTGTCTCGCCCTCGTATCTGTTTGTTCACGTCAGACTTAGGAAGTTAATGTTTTTACTTAATACAAGGAAAGTATACCTGACTTCAAAACAAGAAATTTGTGAAAACAAGACAAATAATAATAATAATATGTACCAAAATCAGTAGAAACAAGTCAAGTGGGCAAGGCAACCATATTATGGAATCAACAAGTGCAAACCGACGGAACCATCTCCAACAATAAACTAGACATCATAATCCGGGATAATGAAAAAGGAACATGTATGCTAATTGATGTAGCAATCCCGGGAGACAGAAATGTGATGAAGAAAGAAGCCGAGAAGATTCTAAAATATAAAGACCTTATAACAGAAATACAGCGCATGTGGAATGTAAAAACAAAGGTGACGCCAGTTATAATAGGAGCAACTGGAACCATTTCAAAATCCTTTAGAAAATACTTGAGCAGCGTACCGGGAAAGCACGATATCAAGGAACTGCAGAAAACAGCTATATTGGGCACAGCGCACACACTGCGGGAAGTGCTAATGTAGAAGCACAAAGGAGTTTAACCTTTTAAGGCCTAGCGGTAACTTTACACACGACCAGGTTTAGCATTAAAAAATTCTACGTGGTGCCCACATTGCGTTTATGTGTTTTGTATGGATCTCAGAACAAACAGCAACTTTTGCCTTATAAAACATTAAGAGACTGGTTTTTATAACCGAAGTGGAGAGTGTTTGCAGCGCGGTACGCACTGAGTCCTTATATAAAACAGATACGCTTCGTCTTTAAAGGGTTAATATTGAAGACAGCGCTATATGCACCATTAACAGTACGCGCAGAATAGCTGCGACACTGTATACCCTAGAAACATGGTTTGTTTCAGGTATATAAGTGTGAATACCGTGCATAAAGGGGATGATGATGGTAATGTTTCGAACGTAAACCGTCAAATATAAATTGCATAATGGAAAGCTGCTTCACATACGAATTCACCATCTAAATTTGCTAGTTCTGAGCTGGCACAAACACGTTCCGCGACATTCAGATCTTGCCCTCACACAAACCTAGCAGTACGGAACCGGTTGCTGTACACGTTGCGTAAGATGGCTAGCAACTGGATTGCAGTCAACATTTCAACACTGTGATGTTACAGATGATATGCACACTGGTAAAACTGTACAATGAACAAAGACATTAAATTGCATCCAATGCCCTGCCTCTATCTAATTCTTGCAACTGCACTATGTAGAAAAAAACATAATTACTGTGATGTTTAATGCTCCTCACATGACAGCCACAACGTACGAGCACAATGAAATGTCATTAGGCCACCAAGAACCTAATTCAGGCTTACACCACTCAATATTAGCCGAGCTGTTACAAGGACTGCCCCGAACTGGGTCAGGCAAATATATTATTCCCCCCCCCCCCCCGGCCCCTTTCGTGACATGCAACTCGCACAACAAAAGTCGCTCAGCCTATCAATTTCGAAGGATAGCTTTGTCTAAAGGTAAACGTAAAGTTATCCCTGTCCACGCCATGAAAGCATATAGGGGGAGCAGAGGTATAGCTCCACTCATTCTTAACCTCGACAGGCATTAGGCGGCCGCTTTATCGCCGCGAAAGAATCCCGGTACGTACCCAATAGGAGGTTGGATGGGCCCCACAGACGGTCTGAAAGTTTTTGGAGAAGAGATATCTTTTACCCCTAACAGGATGCAAACTCCCTACCGGCCACTCCGTAGACTAGTTATTATACAGACTGAGTTACCCCGGCCCTCTGTAACACTTTTTCTGATGACGTGATTTTACGCTGACACGCCTTCCTTTCCCACAGTGAAAAACAATAATATTACAAACAGGTTGACAACAAATGGCAAGACTTTTTAGCAATATTAAATCATTCCCTACGAATATATCCAACCACAGAACATACTCAAGTGTTCAGCGGGTCGGTATGTGCCTCACACAGCGCGATAGACCTACTGCTGTTTCTTCAAATCAATACAACGTAGGCCACGGACTGCACGATCGAAGGACCGTGGTTCGATTTCACTTAGTGGCAACGTATTTTTTCCCCCCAGCCCTCACACCGTCTGTGGGGCCCACTCGGCCCCCCACTCAATTGGTACTGGCGGTCTTTCTGCATGGGTAAAGCTAAACACTTCCATCTAGTGTGTGAGGCACTCTACTTCCAGCACCCCATACGTCTTCATGGCGTTGTGACAGTTTCATCTGCTTGCCTTCCACTGTAGCGCGATGTGTCATTATACAACCCGCTACACACCAGGAACAAACAGAAATTAACAGTAAGGTGAACACAACGCCAGACGCACTGCAGTCAAACCTTCATTCTTGATTAGTCTGACCTCTTCCACCAATCACTGTTAATGTAGAGGGTTATTGTTGCACCTGATCATCCTCAACGACTCTCTCTCTCTCTCTCTCACACACACACACACGCACGCACGCACGCACACTCGGTACGAATCCTCTGGGCGAGGGATCGGCCCGTCGCAGAGACCTATACCTGTAAAACACACAACATACACAAGAGACAGACAGACATCCATACCCCCGGCGGGATTCGAACCCGCAATCCCAGTAAGCGAGCGACCGCAGACCGCTTAGACCGTTCGGCTACTGGAATTGGCACTGCGGCCAAACTCCGCTCAAAAATTACTACAATCTCGCAGTCATGAAACCTGCTATTAACAGAACGACAGGAGAACGTCTGTCATCTAGATAACACATTCTAAAGCCTTTCTAAAACTTCCGAGTACAGAAGTTGGGCGTGCAAGATAGGCCCCTGTGTGCAACACATACAACAACAATAACGCAGTGGAAAATAACCGCAGGCCACTTACCTGCGAGCCACACCTACAGCTTAAATTAACACTTAAATTTTTGCAAAAAAAAACAGTCACTCTCAATCAAACGCAGACTCAAACAAATCGAAACTGCATTCACTTGGAAATTAACCTTTTAAAGCCTATCGGTAACTTTACATACCACCAGGTTTAACATTAAAAAATTCTACGTGGTGCCCACATTGCGTTTATGTGTTTTGTACGGATCTCAGAACAAACAGCAACTTTTGCCTTATAAAACATTAAGAGACTGGTTTTTATAACCGAAGTGGAGAGTGTTTACAGCGCGGTACGCACTGAGTCCTTATATAAAACAGATATGCTTCGTCTTTAAAGGGTTAAAAGGAGATTAAATTCCGGGCACGCCAGCTGCCTATGGGGTCCAGAATATTTCCTCACTCCGTCTTCTGTCTAGAAACCGTAAACAGCAGAATACATAAAAATGTATTCTTGCCCGCAGTTTCGTACGGGTATGAACCTCTGTTCCTTACCATGAATCAAGAACAAAGACTAAGTGTTCCAGACAAAGGTGCTGGGAAAAGTATTTCGACCTGAGAGAAACTAAAAGGAGGCCGGAGAAAACTGCATAACGAGAAGTTTCGTGATTGGGTACCCCTCGCCAAATACCAGTACTACATTTTTTCTAAAAATTGTCCATTCCGTGTACGTATTGTTACAACAACATGTATTTTCACCGACTTGTATACAAAATTAACCCTTTAAAGACGAAGCGTATCTGTTTTATATAAGGACTCAGTGCGTACCGCGCTGTAAACACTCTCCACTTCGGTTATAAACACCAGTCTCTTAATGTTTTATAAGGCAAAAGTTGCTGTTTGTTCTGAGATCCATACAAAACACATAAATGCAATGAGGGCACCACGCAGAATTTTTTAATGTTAAACCTGGTGGTATGTAAAGTTACCGCTAGGCTTTAAAAGATTGAAACAAAATGGCTCAGGATAGGGTCAGGTGGTGGGCTCTTGTGAATGCGGTAATGAACCTCCGGATTCCATATAATGCGCGGAACTTCTTGACTAGCTGAGAAACTGTTAGCTTCTCAAGAAGGCCTCTGCTCCATGGAGTTAGTTAGTTAGTTAGTTAGTTAGTTAGTTAGTTAGTTAGTTAATTAGTTAGTTAGTTAGTTAGTTAGTTAGTTAGTTAGTTATGTATGTATGTATGTATGTATGTATGTATGTATGTATTTTAATGACTGGGCTTGTGTACGTTTAAGTGTTCAGCGTTCAGTGTGTTCCCCTGAAGATGGGTGTGTTTATCACGCCGAAACATGTCTCGACTCTTGTTAAGTTTTCTATACATTTTATTTTAATTCTGTGTACGAGTTAGTGGTAATACATTTGTTACCCTTACCATAATTTGAGTAGAACGAAGCAGGAGGCGTATGCGGAACCTGTTGGTGGCAAAAGAAATGCAGGCGGTGTTTGCTGGGGAAACCTGGACTAAAGGGACAGCCTGGAAGACAGTGATGTAGATGGAAGATTACATTAAAATGGGTCTTAAAAAATAGGATGAAAGGTGTTGTACTTGTTTGTCAGCGTAGGGATTGGTGCCGGGTTTTTGTTGGCACGGTAATGAACACAAATCAATAGGTCAATTATAGTACAACTTTGTCACTGGTAGCTAACTGCATGGAGCAGAGTCCTTCTTGAGAAGCTAACAGTTCCTCAGACAGTCAAGAAATTACCAGCATTTTATGGAACCCAAAGTTCATTACCGTGTTCACAAAATCCCGCCACGTGTCCTTATCCACGGTTTGTCGATTATAACACACGACTGTATCGTTACTCCAACCAGTCCCAAATCACCCGACCGGTAGCCCAGTCACTACATCGACAGAGCTGAATTCTCGTTTATTTCTGTATGCGTTTCCACGACATATTCATGGTACCAGATAAAGTTCCTTAGCAACCTCTTTGTTTATCCACGTTTCGACGTAGCCAACTGACGACGTCTGTACTGCAACTGACCTTCATTGACAAAGGTTAACGATCTACACGCTAACAGACCTTGCGGAATGTAGCACGTCATTTCATAACGTGAGACACACCCCTTTTTTTTTACCAAGGGTGTGGCGAGACGGTTCAAACCAGCTCGGATGTATGTTTATAATTATCTACGACAGGTACACCCCCTACCTGAACACAATACAGGTGTACATCGATGTTTATCGGTATGAAATACGGCGTTGCGAATTTACAACAGATCAAAGCACTCAGACTGAGCCACATCTTGTGCAACAGGCTGCTGGATTAGGGACACGTGGTGTAACGCTAGGTGATTCAATATGCAGATACACGTGGGCTCACTTAGGAGAACTGAATCGCTAATTAAATGCACAGCTTACAGAGGAAGATAGTAAGTAGATAAACATACGCGTAAACATGAGGTGAAATAGTGGCTAGATTTCCACCCCGGCCACTTTACACCAGGAAAAAGAACTCTCGTTCGTAACCGGATAAAAGATTGAGTGGACCCAGAGCCTAATTAACACTTTGCATAAAAATTCAGATTACTGTAAGCAGGTCATGAACGTTTAAGAGTATAGATTAACCCTTTAAAGACAAAGCGTATCTGTTTTATATAAGGACTCAGTCCGTACCGCGCTGTAAACACTCTCCACTTCGGTTATAAAAACCAGCCTCTTAATGTTTTATAAGGCAAAAGTTGCTGTTTGTTCTGAGATCCGTACAAAACACATAAACAAAATGTGGGCACCACGTAGAATTTTTTAATGTTAAACCTGATCGTGTAAAGTTACCGCTAGGCTTTAAAAGGTTAACGAGCTACTGAGAAAGACAAGAATATTACAAAAGAGATATTCAAGAAAACAAATCCTTTTATGGAACGTGTGAACGAAATTTCTTGTGTGACAGACAGTACTGGCTGATGACAGCTGAGGGCAAGATTAAAATACGGACAAAACCATTCTTATGGGACTCCTTGATCCTTGAAGATGAGGGCACTATTATCTTTCGAAACGTCGGGAACTGTCAGCCCGTCGATACAGCGTCACATCCCATGAAGACATGAAACTTGAACTACACCGCTGTGGAAACCTCAAATATCGAAGAATCACGAACTGCCCTGCCGTACATGCAATTTACGGAACAGCTAAAAACATGCAGAATGAATACAAAACAAAACACGAACGAAGAAAGTAAAAGATAAGAGCTCAGATGTGATACGGATATACAGTCAAACTCGGTTATAACGTCATGAAAGGGACTAAATATTTTGTATCTTTATAAACGAGTACTGCTAAAACCGAGGACTATAGTGTTACAGTTAACAGTGAGAAATTAACTGGTGCCACAGACTATGACTCTATAGACGAGGTGTCGTACAAACCGATGTTGTTATAGCCTGGTTCGACTGTGATTCAGAGCTCCGTACTGTTTTCGTAGAAACTCTACAGGTTTGGAAGGATTTTGTATCCCTTCAGTTTTTCTCCGAAAACCTCAAACTGCTGCCGAAAAACACTAACTTAAGAAACTGATCCAATATCTTTAACTCCCTAAAGACTAAACATGTCTGTTTTATATAAGGACTCAGTGCCTACCGCGCAGTAAACACTCTACACCTCCGTTCCAGTTTTACAGTCTGCTAAAGAACGTCAAAGAAACAGACCCTTCCTTGGGAATGTCCGGAACTACGCACCCAACGACAGTTTCACATCCCAGAAGACTTGATTCTTCAGCAAGGCCGCTGTGAGAACCTGAAATCTCTTGATTTCATGGCTAGCTCAACAACAATTAACTTCTCACTGACTCTGTTCCAAAGGATTCACTGGTTAATGTATCAATCCGTGACGTCACGAATACTTTATCAGGCTGTTGGCCAAGAACAAAGTGTAATGTTGACCTAATAAATAAAACGACACTGAACAGGACTGACTGCAGAAGTAATGACGGGCTGTATAAAAAAAAGCATTTCATTAGACGTACTGGAGCGTAGCAGGAGGTAACAATTATAGGCAGACAGAAGAAAAATGTGTAGAACTGTCACCGCTGCTCGCTAAGCCACGTGCAAATTCGAGAAAGTTAATGCTGCAGTGGTTAGACAATCCACTCGGTACCAACAGCCCTGCACGTCGGCGTTTGTCCAGCACGGTGAGAAAAGTGAACCGAAATCAGTGAACAGGTAAGTCACAGGCAATGCTTAGGTGATGGATAGTGGTTATAAAATTAAAAATTAATTTTCTTGGGCTTCAGCTCTGAAAACATGCTGTGTGCATAGATAAGATATGATTCGTGTGACTGCACGCTAAACACTGAAACAATATGGCTCGTTTTGAACGCACTGGAACGTGTACAAAGAGAACAAGTAACATTAATTACACGTTAGCCCCTTAAGTGCGGTAAGCGTCGGGATGGAACGCAACTGACCTTAACTCTCTATGTTTACAAACAAAACAATTCACCTTTCTCGAAACTTAAAATATACGCTCATTTCTAAAGTACCTCATCATATGATCTGGTTACGTAATATCAGGCTTCACAAATGCCTTCTAACGGGTGTACTATAAACAAAGAAAATAATACTAGAACACAAAATTCAGCAGTCTGCCTTTAAAATATTAATCTTCTCTCGTATCGAACGATTGTTTCCTCGTACATAAAAATTTAAAACTGTTAAATGCTGAAAATTATAAAATCTTTGAAATTGAGACTTAAAATTATTCGTGCCGTCACCATCACGAACCATGAAGGAGAAGAAGGGGAGTTATACAGAAACAGGAGAGGGGAAGTAATATTTACAAAACGGAGACTGGCAACGTCAATAATATGTGCCAAATAAATGAGTAGTGCGACGCAAATACTGAAGTGTGTAAAGTGGTCTTCAGGTGTAATGAAGCTAACACTGCAGTGTGTAAAGTGATCTACAGGTGTAATATAGCTAACACTGCAGTGTGTAAAGTGGTCTACAGGTGTAATGAAGCTAACACTGGATTGTGTAAAGTGGTCTACAGGTGTAATGAAGCTAACACTGCAGTGTGTAAAGTGGTCTACAGGCGTAATGTAGCTATCACTCCTATGTGTGAAGTGGTCTACAGGTGTAAAGAAGCTAACACTAGATTGTGTAAAGTGGTCTGCAGGTATAATGTAGCTAATACTGCTGTGTGTTGAGCGGTTACAGGTATAATGAAGCAAATACTGAAGTGTGTAAAGTGGTCTACAGGTGTAATATAGGTAACACTTCAGTGTGTAAAGTGGTCTACAGGTGTAATGAAGCTAACACTACATTGTGTAAAGTGGTCTACAGGTGTAATGTAGCTAATACTGCAGTGCGTTGAGGGGTTACAGGTGTAATGTAGCAAACACGACTGTGTGTAAAGTGGTCTACAGGTGTAATGTAGTTAACGCTACAGTGTGTAAAGTGATCTACAGGTGTAATGTAGCTAATACTGCAGTGCGTTGAGGGGTTACTGGTGTAATGTTGCAAACACTGCAGGGTGTAAGGTGGTCTACAGGTGTAATGTAGCAAACACTGCAGTATATAAAGTGGTCTACAGGTGTAATGTAGCTATCACTCGTATGTGTGAAGTGGTCTACAGGTGTCAAGTACAAATATTAAAGGTGACATCATTTTAATTGCAGTGCTAAGTCGTCAATAGTAACGTCTTTAACCCATTAGTGAGGTTTAAGCTTGACAGTGTCATATAAAGAATCGTCACAAGAAAAACATATTAAAAACTTGACAAAAACTATTAATTCCCGTAGCTGTTGTGATTTGATTTGTTACACACCGTGACGCGGGTGCAAAACAGACGTGGAGAGAAGCATGACGGAACCCACCATTATCAGAATATCTTATTGCTAAACACGGTACAAACTTACACCTCCCACAGCAAGAAACATTCTTAAGTTGCTAATGGATCAATCTGCTGCTTAGAGGGTCACTATGCAGATCGTGTGTGGAAGAGGGGATGGATGCGTGGAGGAGAAGGGGACTCACTAAGTTCCTTACTGGTGGAAGGGGGAATTAACCTTTTTGCAAGCCGTCGTAGTTACAGAAACTCTAGTTGCTTGCACTTAATAAAAAAGTGTGAACGCTTCAGAAAACGAGAAGCAGACAGGAATTTTACGGCGATGAAAGGTAGGTATAACGTGACAGTTAATAAGATCCAATGAGGTGTTAACATTTTGATGTCGAAGACACAAGTTACAGAAGATAAATTTCCAGTGCAGTGATCTGAGTGAACATACCGCGACCATAACGAAATTTAGAGTGCAAATTCCTCTCATTACTGTGTTGTCTATACTTGAGTGGTGCTGTACTGTTACTGAAAGTGTGTCATGGTGCCTGGCTCTGTAACAGAAGTGATGCGCTGTATAAATTGGAATATATACCTCACCACTGTCGTCATTGGTTTACTGTGTGCAGAAGGGGAAAATTGGCGAACAAACGTCGATTGAATCCGGTACATGCATCTGAACTAGGAGCTGTCAACGATAATTTAAATTTAGTTCATACTGAACCCCAAATCGAACTTCTTCATTAACCTTTTAAATCCTTGCGGTAACTTTACGTACCACCAGGTTTAACATTAAAAAATTCTACATGGTGCTGACATTTCATTTAACTGTTCTGTGTCTCAGAACAAACAGAAACTTTTGCCTTACATAACGTTAAAAGATTAGTTTCTAAAACCGACGTGGAGAGTGTTTACAGCGCGGTACGGACTGAGGCCTTATATAAAACAGACAACCTTCGTCTTTAAAGGGTTAAAAAAAAGACATCCAGTGGCAGCAGTTGATACATGCGGACAGGTGGACGGAAGGACAGACATGACGCATCTAAAACGGTGCCGTTCGAGACTACGTGAACGCGTTGGTTAGATAATCTACAAAACATGTTACTAAAATAAATAATTAGAAATGATTTCGTAACAATTCCTAATTGAAGAGTCTGATAACACCCGCCCGATAAGGATTCAGGTCTTCTGGGATGTGAAACTGTGCCGTAGGGGTTAATGGTTCCTGGCGTTTCGAAGAAAAGTAGTGCCTTCAGTTTCAGGGCCAATCAGTCACAACTCAGAAAACACGAATCCTCAGCAAAGCCGCTGTAAGACCCTCAAATCTCGCCACAGTCCGAGTAGTTTCGCAGCAATGCACGGACAGGCATAGTGGATACTTCTGCAGAGCGTTATACAAGTCGGCGAGCCACGCAGGCCGTTTGGCCGTTGCGCCAACGCGTGTCACACTTTAAAGAAATCACCCTGTATATGCAATAACTACGACAGTTCACTAGCGTGTACCGTTCTCTGTGACGGACTGGTAAAGGGACCAAGATGCAACCTAGGTATCCAGATTACTATCTTCATGAATATATCGCTGTTCAGTTCGGTAGACAGGTACCGACGTTTCGAAAAAACCGGCTGCCTCTATCTTCAGGGGACTAGAAATTTCACATGGACGATACTGTAACAATCGTACTCTATTTTAATGCAGCACTCCATAATCTTACAGGCAAAAGGTAACAGAGTTGTTAAGGCTACTTAAGTCAGCCACGACAATCACGTGACCTCACATCTGAGCTTGCTCTGGGGCTGTTTTTCACAACTGATTGGAACTACGCTGAAGAATGGCAAAAACTACGGACAGTGACGCGGGGAGAGGTGAGGGGAAGCGGTTGCGATTGAAGTAAAGGATATCGTTACATTAATAAATATATGGCAGTAACACTAGAACTGACATAAGGTATGTCATGGCCATTCAAAGTGTAAGGTTAAGAAATATAATCAAGGCGTGGCACGTAAAATAAAACTTAATACCATTCACGGTTAAACCTTGAAAGACTTGTGTCTTTATTTCGTCCATTTATAACGAACCACTTTCTTCAGCATGCAATCCAGTTTGGTGCGTGTCTCAACTTGAAGCTAACGGTACAAACGATTTTGCAGTAACCACATGATAAAAATCACGCGAAGACCATTACATGTCTTGATCTTTAACAAATTTAGTACAGTACATTCACGTGTGTTCTGCAAACCACTCACGGGAGTAGACCAGTGACGTCATCCTCGAACTACCGACGTTAAAAGGTTTACTAATCTAATGCAGAATGACACCTCTCGACGCGATGAAATGAAAACATCTCTCAATAAAGCTGCAGTCCGATGCATGTAGATTAAAATTCCACTCAAATCCACGCATATTATAACCCTTTAAAGACGAAGCGTATCTGTTTTATATAAGGACTCAGTGCGTACCGCGCTGTAAACACTCTCCACTTCGGTTATGAAAACCAGTCTCTTAATGTTTTATAAGGCAAAAGTTGCTGTTTGTTCTGAGATCCGTACAAAACACATAAACGCAATGTGGGCACCATGTAGAATTTTTTAATGTTAAACCTGGTCGTACGTAAAGTTACCGCTAGGCTTTAAAAGGTTAATGGTGGGCACACGACCACTCAAACTGACACTGCTATGATATACAGAGTGGTGCAAAAGTTACTTGACCCCCAGAGTGCAGCATGTTAAATTGAAACTTACTGACGCTTCATTGGTTACGTGAAATGTTGTCAAAGTGTTTTCTCCTTACATCGGCACACTGAATATCTTTCAGGAACGCCTGCACACACTGTCTCACAGAATTATTATATACACGTGCTTTCTGTTGCCAAACATCGAGTGTAAACGGACTTTTACGCCACCCTGTACATTCCAACACAAGTACCTCTTGAAAATTAAATTTAGATAAATGTCGCTTCGAAGGGCACTCACAATCATGCAATTAGATGAAGATCCACACAGGGGCATCAGGAATATGAAACCATCTTTTGCGTTTAAACTGGAAAATAAAGGAATATACGGACGATAACAGTTCCATTTACATGGTTATTTAACACACACCACATTTTTCGGTCTGCTTTTGGCCATCATCAGGTACATAAAATTTCAAAATACTTTGAGAAACATGCAGTAGTATTCATACCGTAGTCTGTGGTACGACGGAGCCATAGCTTCTTGCAAAGTGAGTTCTCCACACAGTGTGATCTAGTGCTTCCTCTTTCAATTTACAGTATCCTCTCTTTTCCTTAAGGTTATCCAGTAGCTGTTCACGCCATCTTCCTCGTCTTCCCGTCACTTCTATCCTTCCCTCTATCTTTCCCTTAATAACGTGTTTTAGCAAGCAGTTCCTACGCAAGATGTGACCAATCCAGTTAGCCTTGCTTCTCTTTGCTGTGTGTGGGATTTTTATTTTCTCCTTAACTCTTTTTAATACTTCTTCATTGCTCAGGCGATCGGTCCATCCTTCTGCAGCACCGTATTTCAGTACTTTCCAGGTATTTCTGATCTACTTTCCGAAGTGTCCAAGTTCCAGCACCATACAATGTTACGCTCCAAATGTAGCACTTTACTATTTTCTTCCTTAAATTTAAGTCCAGTTTGCTGGTGAAACGAGCCTTCTTCTCGTTGAACGCTGTTTTTGCCATGGCAATCCTAGATTTAATTTCACGTGTACATCTTGCATGTATTAACCTTTTAAAGCCTAGCGGTAACTTTACATACCAACAGGTCTAACATTAAAAAATTCTACGTGGTGCCCACATTGCGTTTATGTGTTTTGTACGGATCTCAGAACAAACAGCAACTTTTGCCTTATAAAACATGAACAGACTGGTTTTTATAACCGAAGTGGAGAGTGTTTACAGCGAGGTACGCACTGAGTCCTTATATAAAACAGATACGCTTCGTCTTTAAAGGGTTAAATAACCATGTAAATAGAATTGCGACAAACCATATATACCTTTATTCTCCGGTTTACACGCTACACAACGGGATGTACAAACCAAAGTTTGTTGTTATTCGTTTATTGTTTATCCAAAGACGACGTCAGAATTTCCAGTTAAACAGCGTCGGATGGTAGGGCGAACAATTAGCTGGTAAATAACCGATAATGCTTTAGACGCAGAGGGGAGCCTGTGACCCTTGGTGACCCCTGATGATTGTGGCTTGACCACCGAAACGTGTAGGGGTGATATTGATACAAATATATAATTGTAAATAGTGTGCGTATTTGTTAATCTGTCTTACCAATTGATAATGCTTTATTTGACACGGTTTCGTATTGTCATTTCCCTCATCATGCATTTGTTCTTACGACTGTATAGTTCAGCGCACCCCATGACTGTTCTTGAAAACCATTGCAGCAACTTAATTTATGAAACAAATTCTAATTAACGTTACATAACCGTACATTTAACGACTGGAACTTTTACAAGTTGCGAAGGTTCCTTTCCTGTTTGTAACCACACTTAGAACAAGCTTCAGATTTCACAGCGGTGAAAATTAAAATCGACGCCTTGTGTGCCATGACACGTTGTACTCTGACATTCAGTTACCAGTGTTGTTATTCTGAAACGGGCCACAGAGGAGAGGGGCAGATTTTGTCTTGGAACAGTTCGCTTGACCTAAATGCAACAGAAAGCTACAGGCACGTTACACACATCGAATCCTTGAAACACGGTTATGTCTGACAAGTTATGTCACCTACTTTAAATTAAAGGGTATCAACGTTTACGTATGTTGTAAATGACAAGTTTACACGTAACTAACTAACTAACTAACTAACTAACTAACTAACTAACTCCACGGAGCAGAGGCCTTCTTGAACAGCTAACAGTTTCTCAGCTAGTCAAGAAATTCCCCTTATTTTATGGAACCCAGAGGTTCATTACTGCAGTCACAAGAGCCCGCCACCTGTCCCTATCCTGAGCCAGCTCAATCCAGTTCATGCCCAACCATCCCACGTCTTGAAGATCCATTTTAATATTATCTTCCCATCTACGCCTGGGTCTCCCAAGTGGTCGCCTTCCCTCAGGTCTCCCCACCAAAATCCTGTATGCACGACTCTTCTCCCCCATACGTGCTACATGCCACGCCCATCTCAGTCTTCTCGATTTGATTACCCGAATAATATTTGGTGATAAGTACAGGTCATTAAGTTCCTCGTTATGTAGTCTTCTCCAATCCCCTGTCGCCTCGTCCCTCTTAGGCCCAAATATCCTCCTCAGCACCCTATTCTCGAACACCCTCAGTCTTTGTTCCTCCCTCAGTGTGAGAGACCAAGTTTCACATCCATACAGAACAGGTAGAATTATACTTCTGTATACCCTACACATTTACACGTGTCGGGATAATTACATTTGTAATGTACATCATTAGAGAAACACGGGACATTCCTTTGGAAAATTCACTGCTGACTTCATGCTGTGGTTTCCTGTGTTCTGACACGCAGTATTCTTGTGGATTGTACCACGTTTTGAAGCCTAAACGTTGGCAATAATCCAACACAATGCTCAGTGTCATATCCCAGAAGAACACAGTATGCATCATAGGCGTAGATGGGTGGTGGGGGGCAAGGAGGCAAATATCCCCCCAGTATTTTTTCTACCTAAGAATATTTCTTTTCGCTACTGAGTTGAAGAGGGGCAAATAAAAAAAGTTCCTAAAGTGTATTTATTCTTATTAATTACACAGTTAGAGCCGATCCCAGTGGCCGTGCGGTCTAAGGCGTAGGTCTGAGCCGAGTGCTTGCTGGGATCGTCGGTTCGAATCCCACCGGGGGCATGGATGTTTGTCTCTTGTACAGTGTTTGTGCTGTCAGGTAGAGGTCTCTGCGACGGGCCGATCCCTCGTCCAGAGGAGCCCTACCGACTGTGGTGTGTGTCTGAGTGTGATCAAGTGAAAATACAAACCCTCTACACCTGCTGTGAACAGGTAGGTAGAAAAGGGAAGGTCTACGAAACGAATTACACAGAACCATCACTTCGTTCTTAAATGCGTGCTTAGGCTAACAGTTTCGGCTCACAACGGCCACCATCAGGTCATAACAGAATCTGTAACTTTGAAAACTCATCGTGTTTGCCAGCTTACAGTTTCTGTTATGACCTGATGATGGCCCGTATGAGCCAAAACTATTAGCCTAAACACGCATTTAAAGACAAAGTGTTGGTTCGAATCGTGTAATAAATAAGAATAAATACACTCTTGTAATCTGCATACCAATGGGGACGTCTTGCATTAAAATTAAAGAAAGCTGGGGTGAGTGGAGGAAAGAAGTGTGTTATATTAAGGACTGGTTCAAATGACCCTTCCCCCTCTTTCTAACTCGACTCTTTCGTAACTTAACCTTTTAAAGACGAAGCGCATCTGTTTTATATAAGGACTCAGTGCGTACCGCGCTGTAAACACTCTCCACTTCGGTTATAAAAACAAGTCTCTTAATGTTTTATAAGGCAAAAGTTGCTGTTTGTTCTGAGATCCGTACAAAACACATAAACGCAATGTGGGCACCACG